>CM055904.1:44942930-45264100 GCA_029582155.1 Panopea generosa | reverse complement strand
TTTTGCCTTTGTATAACAAACGTTATAATGATAAAACATGGCCAGGTTTTAACACGTGATATAAATAGCACGTTTTGTTATCGTTTGTACTCGACAACAGATGTTATTGATGATGTTCAGTTAGACTTAATACTTGTACGATTGGAATACACAGTTATTTAAACTATATATCCAGTATATTATCTGATCTCACATATTATAAATAAAACATATAATTAACTGACTTTGACACACGGTGAAAAGCCATCGATTATTTGGACAATATAGCTATGTATTTATCTGGCAAATAAAACGAGATGGTTGTTTTTTGTCATAAAACACACATACGTCCTCATATATATGAGCCCATTATCTTTACGTCCTTGGAAGTGGACATATCGTTTAGTTGGGTGGCGACACGTGGAATGGTTGATTGGATGTTCCAGTCAACCAGATTTAAGCTAAACAGAGGTATTCTTTCTATTGACCGTTCCAAGGCGGAGAAACCTGCTGTAGTTTTTAGTATGTACATATGTGCTGTATATAAGTATTTCCACCAGTAGCTCCAATACCCCAGGTTTCAGCTCCATTAAAACTACATATGTTTTCATTGATATCGATTATGCAATAACTCAACAACCAGTCAAAACGTAGTTAAGATTTAAAGTAAAATGTTGGTGAAACAGAAGCCAGATAACATAAAGATAATTTATTTTGTCTAAAGAATTCCTATGTGTAAAAGTAATATGAAAGGGGCCGCATAAAAATAACACCTTAATCCATACCAATTTGAATCATCTACTCATAGGGAAAATTTATGCTAAATTTGGTTTACTGGTTAATCAGTTTAAGAATTCTTTTTTTAAATTCACAACTTTAACCCATTAAATGCTGGTCTATTTTAGAAATTTAATACGCTTTAACGAAACAAATCTCAATCTGCATAAGACAAAATGTAATAGTCCTTATTGAGCCAAATTTTATTTGCTATGACTAGATGAAACTTTAGATCTAATATTGAATAATATTTGTCCACGAATGGATGAAATTCACAAACTTTCCTTTTTCCATTGTATCACTTGATAGTCCCATTACTAGGGTCCCATCAATACTAACCCTTGAATTTACTAACCCTTTAATTCATTTTAACTCCAATATATTACATATATGAGTATTTAAAGACAAATATGAACAAATCTTAATGACTGATTCAGAGGGGAAATCTTTTGAATAGTTTACCTATTTTTAACTGTTTTGGTCTCCTTCTCACTGCTTAAGAGAACTGAACACCAAGTTATTTTTACAAATTCACCTTGACTAAGCTATGCTTTAGTGATAAATTAAGAAAAACCTGTACTATTTTGAAATAAATGTATATGAATCTATAATGATATGCGTCCCCTAAATGAGCCCTAAGAATGAGGACACCATTAATCCAAGGACACCATTTGGTGGTTCATGAGAAAGTTTTTTTAAGAAACGGTGGCCATCTTGCATTTTAGATAACAAACAATCTTATGTTTTGTCTCACATATATGTAGCACTCCCGCGGTTGCATTAAGGAAATCGATATTTCAATTCACACAATTTTTATTCCATAATTCTACAACGAGTGTGTTCTGATAAAAAAACAAGTTCCATAAATTTTAGATATACAAACAGTTCTAGTAATTAACAGCTAGTCTTCTAGATGTAACCAGCATCCTTTACCTTAAGTGTTCTCTCTCCTTCCCTGCGACATTAAAATTCTCGAGTTTATAAAGGTTCGAAGAAACAACAACGTAATTAAAACCTGATGCAGTCCTGGTGAAACAAGCATGTGGTAAAATATAATTAACAAACATAATGACGAAAACATATAAGTATTGTGTAATACACAGTATAATCAATCTAATCAACTTAATTATGGTACCTGTAACTAGAAAACAAAACAATCAACTATAGTTTATCAATCTATTTAGAGTTCTTGTAAACTAACAGCCACTGATGTTGGCTATACTGTTAATTAACATAAAACTTAATTTAAATCTTCTATATAGTCATAGTCTCTAGATTTTTTGGCTTAAAAGGTGTACTATATCTTGTCACATAAACAATTGTTTGTGCACATGGATTTGAAGCATTTGCTTCTAGATCAGGGGTGTATTTATTGACATTTTGGTAATCTGAAAGATTAATGAATCAGTTTGTTCTGCATTTTCTGTATCTGGTGAATGGGGTTCGGAGGGGTTTGAATTAGAATTTAATGTTGGTGTGTCTAATTTCTGGCTAGTTTCTGTTATGTGTGAATGGGGTATTCTGATGAGGTGCTTGTTGATTCATTCATTTTGAGTTCATTGCGCCTGTTTTACAGTACTGTCTGCTTTCAGGTGTACGTACGGTATACGAACGGTTGTTGTGTTTTTCTATCACAACTGCGGGTTTCCGAGTTCCGAGTGGTTCTCCAATCTTAAGAGATTGTAAAGATTTCGCATTACTGTCGTAATACTGTTTCTGTTTGGTTTTGTCTTCGTACAACGTCTCTCTGGGTATAGGATACGTTATATACTGTGAGGTTGCGGTGACGGGCATAGCATACTGTGCATACTGTGGGGGATCGTGATGACGGACATATGATACAGTGCATACTGCACGTTTGGGGTGTTACAAGGCATAGTGTACTGCTTGGTTTGGGTGACAGGCATAGGATACTGTGCATACTGTCAGTATGGGTATGACGGGCATAGGATACTGTGTATACTGTTGAGTAATGGTGACTGGCAATGAATACTGTTCATGATGAGGGTTTGGGTGAAGGACATATGATACTGCGCATACTGTTGGGGTGGGGTCACGGAAATATGATACTGTGTATACTTTGGTGTTGGGGTGACGGACATATGATACTGTGTATACTGTGGGGTATTGGTGACGGGCATAGGATACTATGGGGTTTGGGTGAGGGGCATAGGAAACTGTGTATACTGTACAGTATGGGTGACGGACATATTATTCTGTGTATACTGTGAGATGTAGGTAACGGGCGTAGGATACTGTGCATACTGTGGGGTTGGAATTAGGGGCATATGATACTGTGTATACTGTGGGATATTGGTGACAGGCAAGTGATACTGTATATACTGTGGGGTTCGGGTGACGGGCATAGGATATTGTGTATACTGTGGGGGTGGGGGGTGACGGGAATTGGATACTGTATATACTGTGTTGTTCGGGTGTTTGGTCATATTGTAATGTTGGATTCGGATGACAGATATGTGATACTGTGCATACCGTTGGGTTGGGGTGACGGGCATAAGATAATGCGCATGCCGTGGGAATGGAGTGACGAACATAGGATACTTTGTATGTTGTGTGGTTAGGATGACGGATATATAGGGATACTGTGTATACTGTGTGGTTGGGGTGACTGAAATAGGATACTGTGTATAATGTGGTGTTTAGGTGACGTGCTTAAATTCTGTGTATACTGTGGGGTTTGGTTGACCGATATAGGATACAGTGTATACTGTTGGGCTGGGAAGACGGACATATCTTACTGTGTATACTGTGGGGTATGGGTGACGGGCATATGATACTGGGTATACTGTGGGTTTGGGGTGACGTGCATAAGATACTGTGTATATTGTGGGGTTTGGTTGACGGACATACGATACTGTAAATAATGTTGGGTTTGGTTGACGGACATACGATACTGTGTATAATGTGGGGTTTGGTTGATGGACATATGATACTGTTTATAATGTGGGGTTGAGGTTACGGACATATGATACTTCGCATATTATGGGGTTGGGGTTACGAACATATGATACTGTGTATATTATGGGGTTGGGGTTACGGACATATGATACTGTGTATATTATGGGGTTGGGGTTACGGACATATGATACTTTGTATACTGAAGGGTATGAGTGACGGGCATATGATACTGTAGTGGAGGGTGAGGGTCATTGGAAACTGTGCATAACGTGGGGTTTAGTGACGGGCTTAGGATACTGTGTATATTTTGGAGTTGAGGTGACGGGCATAGGAAACTGTGTATACTGTGGGATTGGGGTGACGGATATACGATAATGTTTATATTTTGTGGTTGGGGTAACGGGCATAGGATACGGTGTATATTGTGGAGTTTTTGTGACGAACTTTGGATAATGTCCATACTGTGGGGTTTGAGTGACGTGCATATGATGCAGTGTATATTGTGGTGTTGGGTTGACTGGCATAATATACTCTGCATACTGTGGGGTTGGGGTGACGGTAATAGGATACTGTTTTTACTGTGGGACTGATGTGTTACAAGACATATTGAATTGTTGGTTTGGGGTGACGGACATATGATGCTGTGTATACCGTCCGATTCGGGTGACGGGCATAGGATACTGTGTAAATTGCGCTATTGTGGTGTTACAAGGCATATTGTAATGCTGGGTTAGGGTGACAGACATATGATACAGTGCATACTGTGTTGTTGTGACGGGCATATGATACTGTGTATACTGTTGTGTTTGGGTGACGGACATATGATACTGTGTATACTGTTGGGTTGGGAACGGACACATGGAACAGTGCATACTGTGGGGTTGGAGTGACGGACATATGATAATATGTATACTCTGGGGTTCGGGTGACGAGAATAGGATACTGTGTATACTGTGTGGTTGGGGTGACAGAATTAAGATACTGTGTATTATGTGGAGTCTTGGTGACGGACTTACAACACTTTGTATATATGTATTTTGTAATTAAGGTGACGGGCATAGGATACTGTGTAAACTGTGGGGTTGGGGTAGTTTAGTTTAAACATATTTTATTTCATAATTTTACATGAAATGGGGTTGGGCCACAAGTTCTACCAACATTAGATTTGGCCCTTCCGCTACAGATTACACAATCGTTTTTAACAATGGCATAAAATACATTACAAAACCAAAATTGTTGACAAATATTATGGAAAATAGAAAAAAACAACAACTGATTCAACAATTTTCTTATTTGCGTTTAAAGATAAACTCTTATCGCGAAATAATAGTTTTTTAACATTAAGAGGATGAAACAATCTAGTTGATTGAAAGAGTATTATTCTTTGATTTCTATAAATGGAACATTGGGGTTGGGGTGACGGATATACGATACTGTTTATATTATGTGGTTGGGGTAACGGGCATAGGATACTGTGTATACTGTGGAGTTTATGTAGCGGGCTTAGGATGCTGTGCATACTGTGGGGTTTGGGTGACGTACATAGGATACTGTGAATATTGCTGGATCGGGATGACGGGCATAGGATATTCTGCATACTGTGGGGCTGGTTTGACGGGAATATGATAATGTCTTAACTATGGGGTTGGTGTGTTACAAAAAATATTGAACTGTTGTTTAAGGTGACGGACATATGATATTGTGTATACCGTGGTGTTTGATTGACGGGCATATGATACTATATATATTGTGCGGTTGTGGTGTTACAAGGCATATTGTAATGCTGGGTTAGGATGACGGACATATGATACTTTACATACTGTGAGGTTGGGGTGGCAGACATAGGATACTGTGTGTTATGTGGGGTTTGCCATAGTGTTTGATGGCCATTAACTTAAAACTTTTATGATATATATTAGTGTTTAACATCATACACCAGCCAGTCCTCAAGGTTCGAGCACCTATGATTATGCCACTGTTTGTCAAACGGATTTGAATATCTGTGTTTGGTAAGTCTTGATGAAGATTGTTGGGTATATTTGAAAGATTCAACATATGATTCCTATCAGAATAAATACACATTTCTATCATTTAGTATTAAAATGTCAACTCTTATTTCCATATACTAACATATAGTTATAACCTGATTGGCCATCTTGACAATTAGATTTTAATATTTTATATAGAGCTATATTAATATTGTGTCACTAATACTCAAGTAGTAACTAAGGTCTTTGTAGAAGTATTATGCACAATCTGGTATAATGTATACTTGAATCAATGATCAAGCATTATAGTAGTTGATGTATAATACTGTATTATTTGAGTGTGTATAAGAAATGTTATAATTATAAAACACGATCAAGTTTTAACATGATAGATTGACGTTTCGTTATCGTTTGAAATCAATATCATATGTTACTAATTACGTTCTGTTAGATGTGATATTGACGTTTCGTTATCGTTTGAAATCATCAACATATGTTACTAATGATGTTATGTTAAATGTGGTACATGTACGTTTGAATACAAAGTTATTCAAGCCGCATTTATATATACAGTATAAACTTTCTAATATCACTGATTATAAATATAACATTTAATTTGCTTGGACACACTGCTTTATGACAAACGAAAATGCATCGATTGTTTTGACAACAGGGCTATATGTTTGACTGACTGCTTTAAAGTGAATGCAATAGTACTGTGTCAGAAATGAAAGAGTAAATACGTTTTTTTTCACTTTTAAAATTTATTTTGTGGGAGTAGAGTGATCTTTAAAGAAAAATGTTTATTTTTATTAACTTTCGGAACGAAATTAACTGGTATGCTACATAGCTTGTAATAAAATATTAAACGATAATTAGATACATGTATAAATCATTTTATTAATATACATTTAAGCGTTTTATATTTGAATTGGTTTGTTGTAGAACTCCAATATTGTTTCACTTTAAGGGTGTGAAAGTGCTTCTGCCATTCGACCGTACAGCAAAAGTGCTTCGTCTACATTTAAAAGCCTCCGGAGTCTTTTTTGTTACTCAATCAAGTTAAAATATCAAAATAACCAGTTCACAGCGCAAGGGACAGGACGGATAAGTCGTCACAAAGACAATATATCTAAAGACAACTCGTCTCACATTTTGAGACAACTCGTCCCAATACTTAGTTGGCTCGTCTTACTAAAAGACAAGTCGTCCCATTCTCTCCAAAAATGTTAAAACCATTTAGTCGTCCTTTACGGTGAACTCAGGATTACACGGTGGTTGCATTTCTTGTCCCATTTGTGACACTCAACCGCAAGCAGCAATGATAATACATTTTATTTTGATAGCCTAATGTACAATACAAAGTGTTTGATAGACAATCTATATTACTTGTCCACACAATATCAATTATGTTTCGTTAACTTTAAACACACACATACATACATGTAGACAAACTTATTCATAAGTCATATACTACTTGCAAGATACATGACGAAGTAAACTATTTCAAACTCTTCACATTAAATAAATAAAAGCAATATTTATATTTTCTTCATACAATCCTCATTGTAAGATGTATCGCCGTTTTCGTCCATGATTTAAATTATACATATGTGTAACTGTTGTTCACATGTTTAACGTATATGAGTTTTATCGCGCCGCCAACATGACATAAATCAGGCATACTAGTATGATAGTTGTCGTGAGCACAAGAGCACGACCAATAAAGGGCGCCAATACGACATATTCATACCCGTCAACACGAAAACTCGACAAATAAATATGTAGTTTTGGCGCCCTCTAAACGTCAAGTTTTCCCATAGAATGTGTCGTATTTTGGTATCTTCGCCCGCCAAAACGACAACACGAAATTCGACATATATGTACTTTGTCGAGTTTTCGTATTTTTGTTTTTCCGCCCCGCCAACACGCCAACACGATATGGCAGCAATCAGCCACCATACCATCCAGTACTCCAGGTTCGAGCTCTTTCCATTATGCCACTATTTGTCATACGGCGGTATCCATTGTGTTTCACGTCTGTGTGTTTTCTGCGTCTTTGGAAATGATATTTCTTTGGGAAGACTTGAAAGATACAACAAAACTATTTTGAATTCTAAGAAGAATAAAAAAATATATATATTAAGATAAACAAGTAATTTATCCCGCTGCAGTTGTTGAATAATTGGTTGTTTATAACATATGGTAAACAAATTACATACTTCAAAGTACAGAGTTAGTTGTTTATAACTACATTCAAACAAATGTATATTACCAAATGTTTTACTTTATCTTTTTGCTACTCAAGTAGTAACTTTGGTCATTGCAGAGTTAATAAGCACATTTGGTCAACCATAATCGGAGTTAATGAAACATACTACATTATTTGTCTTTGTATAAGAAAACGTCAGGTTTTAACACATGATATAAATAGCACGTTTCGTTGTCGTTTGTAATCAACAACAGATGTTATTGATGATGTTCAGTTAGACGTAATACATAAACGTTTGAAATACACAGTTAATTAAACTGTATATCCAGTATACTATCTGAACTCACAGATTATAAATATAATATTTAATTTACTGACTTTGATACACGGCGAAAAGCCATCGATTGTTTGGAGAATATAGCTATATATTTATCTGGCAAATAAAACGAGATGGTTGTTTTTCTCATAAAACACACATACGTCCTCGTATATATGAGCCCATTACGTCCTTGGAAGTAGACATATCATTTAGTTGGGTGGCGACACGCGGAAAGTGCGATTGGATGAACCAGTCAACCAGATTGAAACTAAACAGTAGTGTTCTTTCTGTTAACCGTTCCAAGGCGGAGAAACCAGCTGTAGTTTGTAGTATGTACATATGTGTTGTATATAAGTTTTTCACCAGTAGCTCCAATACCTCAGGTTTTAGCTCCCCCGATTAAGTCAATTCTGTTATGCACATTTGGACTCGGAGTATAATGTATATTTGAATAAATGATCCAACATTATAGTAAAAAAATATTATAGTATTTGAGTTTGTATTAGAAATGTATAATTATAAAACACGATCAGGTTCAAACCTGTTGAATAAATTGAACGTTTCGTTATCGTTTGAAATCAACGACATATGTTATTGATGTTGCTCTGTTAGACATGGTCCGTGTACGTTTGAAATGTAAAGTTATATATCTAGTATACAATACCAGCGTATGAGCGCTTATATTATAAATACGACATCTAATTTACTGATTTAGACACACTACTAAAAGGTACAACGACTTCGACTCTTCGGACAATGCAGCTATATATATATATAGTTTGCTACTTAAATATTATATCATAGGAGCAGACCCCGGTTTCAATTGCAATAGCTTCATTTAGATTGCTATTATTGCATAAATTCCTTTAGCAATGGGTAGGATTTGTTATAACTTTAATTCTCTGTAGATCTTTAATGTACTAAATGATCGTTATCGTTTTGAGAAATTGAGATTATTAATTTAGAATCATTTCAGTTTGAGATATTTAGTGACACCGGCCGTAGGTTCTAAGTGACTACTTAAATGTTATTATATCAGAACAAAAATTTCACAAACTATATACCGTTTGTATCAATTAAAATATAACACATGATTTCACGAGACAATTGTTCATATAGATGTCAGAACGGATTAAGGGTTTCCGATGGAACAGTCGATTACTAAGATATACTAATTTAAAAGATGCTATTGAAATTTAAATAAACATTGTTTATGTATACTTGAAGCTATAGTTAGGTTTTCTCGCGGATATTTAAATAGTAACTTCGGTCATTGTAGAATGATTACGCCCAGTTGGAACCAGAGTATAATGTATATTTGAATAAACGCGGCAGCATAATATAAGTTGATGCAAAACATTGTATTATTTGAGTTTGTATTAGAAATGTTATATTTGATCAAACATGATCAGGTTTTAGCATGTAGGGGGTAAATTGACTTTTCGCTATCGTTTGAAATCAATAACATCTGTTACTAATGATGTTCTGTTAAATGTGGTACATGTACGTTTGGATATATCAAGCATATTTTACAATTTCACAGTTAAAAATATAACATTTAACTTACTGACGTGGACATACTGCTAAAAGACAAACGATATCGATTGTTTGGACAATGAAACTATATTTTTCTCCGACAAACTATATAAAACAAGATGGTTGTTTTTTATAATTGATGGAGCGAAAACTGTTTTAGATGAATGGACGGACGGATAGACTGGCGCTCAGTACAACGTCAGGACTCGAGAACATTTTACAAACTTCCTTTATATTCCTCCAGGTTCGAGCTCATTATGGCTGTTTGTCAAAACGTTTTGCATGTCTGTGTTTGGTACGTCACGATGAAGAATGTTGGGTATATTTGAAAGATTCAACATATGATTTTTGATTCCTAGAATAATAAATAAATATTTTTTATCATTTAGTATCAAAATGTCAACTTTTATTTCCATATACTCACCTATAGTTATAACCTGATTGGCCATTAGGACAATTAGAGTTTAATATGATATATAGAGCTATATTAATATTGTGTCACTTATACTCAAGTAGTAACTTTGATCGTTGTAGAAGTATTATGCACAATTTGGTATAATGTATACTTGAACAAATGACCCAGCATTATACTAGTTGATGTATAATATTGTATAACTTGAGTTTTAGACACTTTACAATTAAAAAACACGATCAGATTTTAACATGACGGGGTAAATTGACGTTTTGTTATCGGTTGAAATCAACAACATCTGTTACTTATGGTGTTCTGCTAGATGTAGTACATGTACATTTTAAGTTATTCAAGCTGCATTGCTATATACGGTATAAACTTTCTAATATCGCAGATTATAAATATAACATTTAATTGGCTTGGACACACTGCTTAATGACAAACGAAAATGCATCGATTGTTTGGACAACAGAGCTATATATTTATCTAACGGACAAAATAAAACGAGATTTTTTTTGTCACAAAAACATCAATGTTCTCTTATATGTCATTCTTTTGCCTCTTATGTTTTCCTAAGGCCATGTTTTGTATAACTGATAATCCTACTTCAAGCATTCAAAATGTATAGAGTGGACACATCTTGAAACGGATAGACTGGCGCACAGTACAGCATATGGACAAGAGAACATTTGTCAACAGTCCGGTTATCGAAATGAATGTGATTTCAATGATGATATTCCTACAAAACCTTTATAATATATATAAATATACTATTGTTTAACATCATACTTCACCCAGTTCTCCAGGTTCGAGCTCCTCCGATTATGCCTCTGGTTGTCATAATACTTTGCACGTCTATATTTGATGCTTCTCGATGAAGAATGTTTGCTATATTTGAAAGATTCAATATTTCATTTTTGCATTCCTAGAAGACTAAAAACTCTTGTTTATATATAATGTATATTTGAATATATGCTCCAACATTATAATTGTAAATGTAAAATACTGAATTATTTGAGTTTGTAAAAAAACATCATATTTATTATAAAACACGTAATAAATAAATACATAAATTGACGTTTTGTTATCGTTTGTAATCAACAACATATGTTACGAGTGATTTCTGCTAGACGTGGTACTTGTACGTTCGATACACAGAGTTATACAACCCATATATCCAGTATGGTATCTCACAGTTTATCAATTCAATATTAAATTTACAGCCTGCACTAAAAGACATTTGGTAGAGTTTGTTTAGTATAAATAAAACTAGACCACAAGTCGCTACCCAAGTCAAAATATTTAGGTATTTTGACATTGAGCTATATTCACAGTCACAATATGGCAGTTATGCTAATTTATCCTAGTTATGAAAAAGACATAATATGTGACGGACAAATAGCCTCATGCAATCAAATGTTATTGAGCGAACACATTGGGATGGACAGATAAGCGAACAAACAGACGGAAGGACGCTCGCTCTGAACATCGTCTTGATATGGGGAACACTTGTCTCTCTAGCCGTTAAAATGAGTATTTGTATGTTAGTTATAAAGGACAATCAGCTTATTTGGCTGAAATATGCGCCCTGCGTCGTGTTGGGATTTTCCTCAACTAAAACAAATCAATTTCTCTGAATTATATCCTTAAAGCATTACAAATTAAAAATCAACTCAGATTAAATGTCGGAACAAATCTTTACTTATTGGTAATATATTATATGCAATCTTAAGCAATGCAAATTAATTTATAGCACTTGAAACAATTGAGTTAATAAAAATCTCAAGTTTAGATGTGTAGTGAAATTGAAGCCGGAACTCTTGCCACATTCATCGTTAACATTGACCTCGATTTTAATGACACGTTGCGTTTAGATTGTTTAATATTTACGTGTACATTGACAAAACACTACCAGCTGTCGAGCTGTATTGATCAAATAGTGAAACTTTTAAAATAAATACCGGAGCATTTCACATTGTAAAGCATTCCCTTCTGAGAAGCAGAGGTAATCTACTCTACTGGACTTATTAGTGCTTGATATAATTTGGCTGACGTCATTCAACTTCGTTTGATATTCAGGTAAGCAACTATTTCATTTACTGCCTTCGTTATTTGTGCAAGCAACTCTTGCGTTATCACTTTGTTTTTGTTCCGATTTTTACCAAATACTTATAATAATGATATACCAATTATTATTGCTAGTGCTTTTATGGCAGATGATTCTAGAATTGTAGATTAACAGAAGCGAAACGATGATAGTTTCGAATTGAAACGGATGGAAATTTCTGATACTAATGTTCAAAATAATAAATGGAAATACGGTGACCATGGAAACACTATAAAACTCAACCTTTTCATAGATTACACATGTTCTTATATATCTACTAGCAATTTGCCAGTTTGATTGGTACCAATTTGTTAAATGAAAGGTAGATATAAAAAAATACTGATTTTTAATTATTCCATCATGCCGACTTTATATCAAATGACGTATCTTCTATCTGTACACGTATTATATATGGACCTGGTACTGTTGATACTTTGATTTTATTAGAATGTCGTTAAACACTTTCTGTGTGTACAAATATGTTATTTCTTAATAATATTTTATACCTATCATGCCATAAACAAGAAGGATTTTAATCATATAAAAAAAACTTTACTACTGTACAAAATAATAAATGGAATTTTGCAACTTTATCTTCAAGATTCATTTAAGTACTTGCACAAAATGCATTCCCGAAACTTAAGATCCACTTCAGAAAATTTACTGTATATCCTTATACCAAACAGTAGATTATTTAGAAAACATTTGTAATATTTCTGACCTGTTATTTGGAATTCCATCCCTAATTTTATTTAACAGGCAGTCGTTTACATTTTAAAAGTAAATGTTAGCATACATAGCATAACAGACATTTATACATATACATTATACAAATCTATATAGTCTGTGAATATCGATACATTCGGTTGTTATACAACACTGTTCTTGTTATATTTTGTTGTTGAAGACCTCAGGGAATATTGGATTTAGTCCAACTGAGTTTTGATATGAACCGGGTCATATACACGATTATATTGACCGGATGACGGCACATTGATCGGATGACGTCTTTTACAAGTGATGAATACTATGTGTTTATATTGCAGATATCGATCAGAGCATCAAAATCATAATGGGTGTCAAGATATGTTTCGTTGTTTTTATGGTATGTATTTCGCTTAGTGTAGAAAACTTATTTTTTTAAAATGCTGACTAGTTGATTCATATTTAGTTAACACGTATCACTACACAGTTGCGGCCCTTTATTGTCACGGTAACTTGATTCTTTTGCTTATAATTTAGAGAAAAGGCTGGCATAGCATATACTGCAATAAGACTGTAAAACAGTGAATTTTATAGAATTTTATCAGATGCATGTATTAATGAACATTTGAGGACATCTTTTTCAAAAAAACAAAGGGTGTCACTTCGCCGTCTTATAAAAAAACAAGCTAGCCAACGTACCAGTTATTGCGGATAATTATGATAACATTCCTGTTATAAAATAAAAATTAAACAAATCTATGTGGAATATTTAATTTACCGGGGAAATCCTAGACTTTTTTTTATATAGAACAAAGAACAAAAGTCAACTGTGTAGTAGAACCTACAAACAACGTCATAGTACGTCTAATATTCTATTCAAAAGTATTGTTGCGATACTGTTAAAGAATTTTCATATAATGCGGTTCAAAACAAAGGTTTTACTCAAGATGATTCAAACGCAATGTCTTGGATATTAAAAATAAAAAATAATCCGAATGAAAGGTTAGTTAGATCTAGTTATAGTTTAAACATATTTTAAAGAAATCATATAAGCAGAGAGAAAAAAATACGTATATGATAAAATTGAGTTCGCTACCGGCCAGATAAACGTATAACGGAAGTTTAATGGACAACTGTTTTATTACGTCAAATAATGCATGACTATAGGAAAAATTACAGTTTACTAGACCCACACTGAAGGGTCACATTTGATATATTTTATATTTACAATTTTGGCCATTTGTTTTTAATAATCAAAATGACTTAAAATTCCAAACCAATATTGACATTTCAGGTAGTTGCCATAGCATCACTTGAATCGGTAATGGGGAAAAAGGTAGGCAAAGCCTTAGGGAACGGCAAACATCCGTGCAGAAAACAAGATGGCCACTTTGAAGGAGAAGTAAACATCTATTTCAATTGATACATTATGTAACACTTTGTTTAACATCTACAATCTAGGATAGTATATGGACTACACAATGTTCAAATGTATATATAAAAAACATGGAAGATATCATTTACCATTATATTGTATAATTTGTTGTTGTTGTTATTGTATGGTGTTTAGCGTCGCTTTCAACAATTTTTCAGTTATATCGCGACGGTGTCTACTTGGAACAGTATTCTAAGCGCTGTCACATTGGAGTATCATGCCGCAGACACATGGTATGATACCAAACCCAGTCACATTATACTGACACCGGGCCGACCAGACCTAGAACTCTCCTCTAGATGCTGATAGTCAAGCGAGGAAGCTTCTCGTGCCATTTTTATAAAGTCTTTGGTATGATATTTTGTATTAGGGCTACACGATGTTCAGATGTATATAATAACAAACTTGGAAAATCTCATTCACCATTATATTGTATAAGGGCTACACATTGTGCAGAAATATGGTAATACAAGTATAGGAGATCAAATTCAAGAAAACATTAAACACAAAAAAAATGTTTTGTTTTTGTGACCGATGTGCAATAACTATTGGTAGGACTGTAGCATAACACGAAACAACTCCAAATTGGGTCCATAACATAGCATTGAGTTTGAGCACGTTGATTGGCCAGTTGCTTCAGGGAAAAATTGAATGATGTCATTTTTAAGTAAGTGTTAAACAGTTATGGACTGTGGTACAGACACGTAGCTCCTTGCTTTGTTATTTGGGGTATATAGAACTGATTTGGGAGATATCAGGTTCTGGGATAGACTAGGTGGATAATAAAGTGCGTTGTGAATCCAAAATCCAGAATTACAGCGTTAAATTTTACAGCTTTGTATTGCTGTCACTCAAGTATGTATGACGTGTCACTACATTCAGTAGCTATGCAGAATAACAGCTTTAATCTTTAGAGTGTTGTATTGCTGCTACTCAAGTATGTATTCCATGTTACTACAATCAGTAGCTATGCAGAATAACAGCTTTAATCTTTAGAGTGTTCTATTGCTGTCATTCAAGTATGTATGACGTGTTACTACAATCAGTAGCTATACAGAATAACAGCTTTAAACTTTAAAGTGTTGTATTGCTGTCACTCAAGTATGTATGACGTATTACTACATTCAGTAGCTATGCAGAATAACAGCTTTAAACTTTAAAGTGTTGTATTGCTGTCGCTCAAGTATGTATGACGTGTTACTACATTCAGTAGCTATGCAGAATAACAGCTTTAATCTTTAGAGTGTTGTATTGTTGTCACTCAAGTATGTATGACGTATTACTACATTCAGTAGCTATACAGAATAACAGCTTTAGTTTTTAGAGTGTTGTGATGCTGTCACTCAAGTATATATGCCGTGTTATTACATTCAGTAGTTGTGCAGAATAACAGCTGTAATCTTTAGAGTGTTGTATTGCTGTCACTCAAGTATGTATGCCGTGTAACTACATTCAGTAGCTATGTAGAATAACAGCTTTAATCTTTAGAGTGTTGTATTGTTGTTAAGCATGTATGTATGCCGTGTTACTTCATTCAGTAGCTAGGCAGCACTACAACTTTAAACTTTAGAGTGTTGTATTGCTGCCCCTCAAGTATATATGCCGTATTATTACATTCAGTAGCTATGCAGAATAACAGCTTCCATCTTTAGAGTGTTGTATTGCTGCCACTCAAGTATATATGCCGTGTTATTACATTCAGTAGTTATGCAGAATAACAGCTTTAATCTTTAGAGTGTTGTATTGCTGCAACTCAAGTATGTATGCAGTGTTACTATATTCAGTAGCTATGCAGAACAACAGCTTTAATCTTTAGATTGTTGTATTGCTGGCACTCAAGTACGTATGCCGTGTTACTATTTTCAGTAGCTATGCAGAATAACAGCTATAATCTTTAGAGTGTTGGTCTGTTGTTAAGCAAGTATGTATGCCGTGTTACTACATTCGTAGCTAGGCAGCACTACAACTTTAAACTTTAGAGTGTTGTATTGTTATCAGTCAAGTATGTATGTCATGTAGTTATGCAGAATTGCATCTTTAAACTTTAGAGTTTTGTATTGTTATTAATCAAGTATGTAAACCGTGTTACTATTTTTAGTAGCGATACAGAATTACAGCTTTAAACTTTAAAGTTTGGTATTGTTATCAATCAAGTATGTTTTCTCTCCCACAACAATTACTTGTGCATTGTTCTACATAGAGAGAATGCACTTCTGGAGCACTGAATACATTACCAATGGTTCTTAAAGCATATTGTTTCCATAAATTGTCATATGTTGCTCTTAATATGCAGGAAAGGCGTGGGGTTGCACAATTTCGATGATTTGATGGCATCCCTTCATTTTTGACAATTATGTCTATTTCTTGTATTGTATCACTACGTACCTTCAAAATGATTTATCTTCATCAAATACCACCTACATGATCGTTTAAAGCATTTTCAGAACAAACAAAACACAAAATGCCCTACCAATTTATACAGCTCTATTGTCTAGAGCGAAATAATCTTGCTACCGTCATGTAATGGAGGTTACTTTTAAGTAAGACCTCTAAAGCAAGTTGATCTGGCAAACATTTTCACACAAATGTGTTGGACCGAGAAACCAAGACCATAACGATGAGTGATTAGTTGTGACAGTACCTTGAACCACGTCGTCACTGACGTCTAACGATTAACGAAGCTTAGTATTGTATGATGCACTGTTGACACATACGAGATTGTTCTATATCGTAAGACGCACTGTTGACACAGACGGGGTTGTTCTATATCGTAATACACACTGTTGACACAGACGGGGTTGTTCTGTATCGTAATACGCACTGTTGACACGTATTGGATTGTTCTATATCGTAAGACGCACTGTAAACACATATGGGATTATTCTATATCGTAAGATACATTGTTGACACATATGGGATTGTTCTATAACGTATGACGCACTGTTGACATATATTGGATTGTTCTAAGATGTGTAAGACGCACACACATCTGATGTAATACCCTTTTCATTTGTAAAACGACGCACTCAAGCCTAAATAAGTCCTTTGACAAAGAAGTTAATTTGATAACAACAAATATATTTTATATTTCAGAAATGTCAGACTCAATATAACCAACCTGGGAAGTGTGTCAAACGTGGAAAGGGTAAACAATCCCAATTGAAATGTAAAGCAGGTAATGTGTTATGTTTGAACATTGATAGACTACATATAAAAACATCATTGAAATCTAAACATATTTTATTACATTATATATTTGTTCATATAGTTTATGAATAGACAAACTCTTATGGAAACATGGACATGCGACATTGTAGTGTAAATTGTATTTTTTTTAAGTGTTTAGTATTTAAGTCAGTTTTAAACTTGTCTGCAATATATTTTATCAGTCATTCATATAGTTTTCTAATATATGTGTTTTCAGAAGAAAAAATCACAATTCTTGGTTACTCTCTGTTCTTTTTGTATGTTTTTTTTAAATTATTTTTAATTATCTAAGAGGAAAAATCACAAACTTGAACATTATTCTTGCTGCCTCCAAAATTTATATTAACAATATATAGCACCACATGTTAAGATTCAATGCTGTGTATATTTTAAATGATAGGGAAATACGATATTATTTGTAGAAAAAAACTGTTATTTGTGTAAATGTTATACATGCTGTAAATTGGAATTGTATAAACAATACTTGCGGAGATGGGGTGTGCTCGAGTACTGGTTAATCCCAGGAAGCAATGGTTAGGTTAACTGATCGTCTGTTAGCCCTCGATGGCATAAAAATGACGCTAAATATTCAATCAATCAATCAATCAATTGTATAAACATATTGTCATTTTTCATATACTGGAGAATGAAAATATAATATTACAATTTTTTTTTAAAAAAATATATGTGTTTTTTCTAGATTTTATATAGTTCCTTCCTCAGACGAATGCTCTTCCGAAAGCTAGCTAAGGATATTATTTTATTTTTATTGTAAATCTCTCGACTTTATTTCATGTGTTCACTACACAATTCAATTTTGATCTTTCATTTGGTACAATAAGGTTTATGATTGCAACTGTTAAAAAAGACAGATTTTTAAAGATTTTTTTCACAGCAGGAATGTATCACCACATAAAATGTACACTGACAGGTAGTTTGACAAGTTTGACACCTTACTAATGCTTTAAAAAGAAAGCCTTAGATGCTCATTAATACATGCATCTGCTAAAATCACAGTTATACACAAGTGATGCCGTATTGCGGTGTATGCTCTGCCACGTTTTGCTTTACTTATCTGCAGCAATAAATTACAACCACTATGAACCATTTTGAAAATATTTCAAAACAAATTGACAAAGAACTTTAGTTTAAGTACAAGAATTTTTGTCGGGGGAAAAAGCGGACGCAATTGTGTATTGAAACGATTATATGATAGAGATAATTATATTTATCTGTAACAAAACACCTTTCAGGTTCATTGAGTATATATGTAATAGTGTCATTGTCTTATTACAGAGTCGACAACAGCTGCTCCAACACCAACCCCAACAGCTGCTCCAACACCAACCCCAACAGCTGCGCCCACACCAACCCCAACAGCTACTCCAACACCAACCCCAACAGATGCTCCAACACCAACCCCAACAGCTGCTCCAACACCAACCCCAACAGCTACTCCAACACCAACCCCAACAGATGCTCCAACACCAACCCCAACAGCTATTCCCACAACAACCCAAATGCCGTATCAGTGCTGAACTTTTTGACTGCAATCAATATAGTATGTACCTTATCAGGGGCGTAGACATGATATTGATGTGGCTATATATTTTACAAAACTTGCAATACTTTAAAAATGGAAAGTTATTGGTGACGACTACAAAATAAATGTCAAAACGTTTAGAAATAGCTTAAAAATGTCATGAAATCATTTAATTATTTGTGCGGAAAAAAACTGTACAACGAACCTAGCTCTCTCGATAGGATCCGTTAAGTAGCAGTACATTTGGCCCGTTGATTGATCAGTTGCTTCAGGAAAAGTTTGAATTACGTCATAGTTTAGTAAGCGTTCAATTGTTATGAATATTGGGACAGGCATACAATTCCCTGCTTATTTTATGGGAGTAAATATACCTGATTCGGGAGATACCAGGTTCTGGGATAGAGTAGTGCGGCAATGCTGTATCATGCCGCACCCGTGCCTGCGTCATTGCGTATGTTTATAATCTTCAAAATTAAGTAGCAGGTTCAACTGGAAACTTTCTTACATAAATCCGTCGGCCCGAGTGGCGCTTGATAAACGACATCGCTTTAGACCACTCGATCACGGGAGGTACATTTAGGTATAACATACCCATAGGAAAAAGGAAGTATTTCCGCGGGGAAGTCGCATAATTGTAGTGATAAATAGTCCTAGTTTCTTCCTATTTCTTTTTTTTTCAATGCCCAACTTGTGATTTAAATGACATTATTGATGTATATTGAATATTTGAGAAACGTTGCCATGTATGAATTGTAAAAAATTTGATGCTCGGTAGATTTAGATATAAATACATTATTTCACTTTTACTTGGTCAATAGTGTGCGCTCTGAAATATCTGGATGAAACACTACCCCTATTTTTCTCATGACACTACATATGTCAACAAACGATATAATGTAAGTTTCCTTTCATTGAAGTAGGTTTTTCTGTGATGACACGCCTTTGAAAATGTGTCATTCTCTTTAGAAATAAGAAGGAAAATCAATTATTGGCTTACACTACTAACGGAACTGAACGTAGCCTAGTATAAAAAGATACACAATTGACATAGATACGGTTATCACAAAACTTTAAACGTATAATGGCGTGTACTGTTGATGGTGTTGCTGGAATATGCAGTTATAACAATAACAATAATATCCAATTGGTGTGTGACACAGATTTAGGGATCTAGGTAAATTGATCTATTTTTTGTACATTTCCCATAGGGCTCCATTGTAACATTTATGTCCAAAACACAGTGAAAAATCAAATCTGTAGCAAGTTCTTCACTTGTTCATGATCTGGAATTATAAAGAAAATAAATCATACAATTACAAGTTTTGTAATTTTTTTTCTAAAAATCCATGGTTTTATGATACCTATCAATTTCCAGAATAATAATATGTCAACTATTCGTCAAAGATGGGGTTCGAATCAGCAATTCTAAAATGACCCAGAAATGCCTAGAAATCTGGTATTAGCATCACATTTTTTGTGATGATATCTTAAATACTAACCATTTATCAAATAGAAGGAAATAAATAAACATAAGCCCATAAAAAAGAAGAAAAAAGTTAACAAAAAATTAATTTCTACCACCTTCATATGTTCGGAAAATCATAGGAAATAAAGGTGTTGTGAGCCCTACATAATTTGTTATATGATCAATTGAACAATATAACCATGTCAGATGGTGTGTATTATAGACATAGAAAACTAAACATGTTTCCGATATATTCAATGTATATATATATATTGCAATATATAAATCGGAAAAATCGTAATATTTAGCTTTCTCTCTCTCTCAAATTTGACTTCTGCCCTTTGACAAAAGTTTTGCAAAACAACTACACAATGGAGTTTGCAGTCATTATCTAAAGTTGCTCTCTTGGTGATTTTAGTGATCGGCACGTGTTTATTACGAACTAAACATCTTAAAAAGAGATACTTTCTATGACATCATTCTGCATTATCCAACAATAAAGCGTGGTAAGATAACCTTTTGCATTATTCTCTACAATAAAGCGGGGTAAGATAAACTTTTACATTATTCTATGCAATAAAGCGGGGTGAGATAAACGTTTGCATTATTCTATGCAATAAAGCGGTGTAGTATAAACTTTTGCATTATATTCTGCAATAAAGCAGGGTAAGATAAACTTTTGCATTATTTGCTGCAATAAAGCGGGGTGAGATAAACTTTTGCATTATTCTATGCAATAAAGCTGGGTAAGATAAACTTTTGCATTATTTTCTGCAATAAAGCGGGGTGAGATAAATTTTTGCATTATTCTATGCAATAAAGCGGGGCGAGATAAACTTTTGCATTATTCTCTGCAATAAAGCGAGGCGAGATAAACTTTTGCATTATACTCTGCAATAACGTGAGGTAAAATAAACTTTTGCTTTATTCTCTGCAATAAAGCGGGGTAAGATAAACTTTTGCATTATTCTCTGCAATAAAGCAGGGTAAGATAAACTTCTGCATTATTTTCTGCAATAAAGCGGGGTGAGATAAACTTTTGCATTATTCTATGCAATACAGCTGGGTAAGATAAACTTTTGCATTATTTTCTGCAATAAAGCGGGGTGAGATAAATTTTTGCATTATTCTATGCAATAAAGCGGGGCAAGATAAACTTTTGCATTATTCTCTGCAATAAAGCTAGGTGAGATGAACTTTTGCATTATACTCTGCAATAACGTGAGGTAAAATAAACTTTTGCTTTATTCTCTGCAATAAAGCAGGGTTAAATAAACTTTTGCATTATTCTCTGCAATAAAGCAATGTAAAATAAACTTTTGCATTATTCTATGCAATACAGCGGGGTGAGATAAACTTTGGCATTATTCTCTGCAATAAAGCGGAGTAAGATAAAATTTTGCATTATTCTCTGCAATAAAGCTGGGTGAGATAAACTTTTGCATTATTTTCTGCAATAAAGCGGGGTGAGATAAACTTTTGCATTATTCTATGCAATAAAGCGGGATGAGATAAATTTTTGCTTTATTCTCTGCAATAAAGCGGGGTAAGATAAACTTTTGCTTTATTCTATGCAATATAGCGGGGCGAGATAAACTTTTGCATTATTCTCTGCAATAATGGGGTAAGATAAACTTTTGCATTATTTTCTGCAATAAAGCGGGGTGAGATAAACTTTTGCATTATTCTATGCAATACAGCTGGGTAAGATAAACTTTTGCATTATTTTCTGCAATAAAGCGGGGTGAGATAATTTTTTGCATTATTCTATGCAATAAAGCGGGGCAAGATAAACTTTTGCATTATTCTCTGCAATAAAGCTTATTAAGATAACCTTTTGCATTATATTCTGCAATAAAGCGGGGTAAGACAAACTTTTGCATTATTTTCTGCAATAAAGCGGGCATTTATCGCAGACGCATTCACACATGCGTAGCTGCTGGACTAAAATCAGATAAAAATAGACCAAACACGCAAATAATGACATTATAAGTAAAATACAATGATATTGTCTGATAGTTTGAAATTAATCAGATCCTTCTGACAAAATTAAGAACACGACTAGGATCGTGCCTAATGTTTATCTCTACATCACCTGATAAAGTTTAGTTATCAGGCAATCCATGGCATTCTCTATACCGCACATTTCATAAGACATTTTCGAAATTCTTATTCCCTTCTTTTCGAAAATAACTCCTTTTAAAAACATCTCTTTGACAGACCTCCATTGCCTCCCTTTTATATTGATGAGACTTTGTATGATCCAAGATCTTCACCAATTTTTTCGTACTTTGTTTAACATTTCAAGCTTATAAATAAAAGGTTAGGAACCGTTGACTCTGTAGCGTAATCTATACATGCAGTTGGGTGGTGCTAAGTCACTTATATTGGTTTGCGACAAGCAAAAGAGATCGGGGACCTGTTTCATTAACGTTCTAATCTTGATCATCGCCGGCGCTAGCTATATAAAAAGACAAACGTATTGACAATTTGTGCAGAAGAAAAGTTTTCAAAAACGTTAAAGATCTGATTGGCTAAGACAGTCAAATCTCTACAACGGTAATGTTTTAAATAAATTTCAAAAATATTCATTCCTACGAAAGCCATTCAGTTATCTTGTACAAAACTTCGTCAAATAAAAAAATAAGTATCTAAACGAAACAATGGAAATCTCCAAGGTAGTCCGATTGTTTAAATAAACCAATCACAAATTTTACTAGGATACCGTTACATTTTATCAACAGTGAAACCTTTCAAGGTTCTTACGCCAAAGACATTAGAGCTGTGTGAAGCGGTTGGGCAAGTGTTTTTGATAAAAATGCGTAAAATGTCATGTTTCTTTGTGTATATGGGAACATTGGAACATTTTCATGATTTCTGCAAAGTTTGGGTGACATTACGAACTATTTGATGATGATATAACAATTTAATGATGCGTAGTGATACACTGCAACAAATGGGTAGAATTGTGAAAAAGCAACCTGGTCAACCCCATGTTTTTTTCTACACAATTTGATCAACAGAGGACTATCTATGGGAATAAAGCACTTTTAGAACCATTGGTAATGTATCCAGTGTTCCAGAAGTGCATGTCTCTATATGTAAAACAGTACAAAATTAATTGTTGTGTGAGACGTCAAGACGTCGCAGATGATCATTACTACTAACTTCTTAATGTAAACTTTGAAGTTATAAAAAAGTATTTATTTTTATTTTTAGAAAGGTAGCCATTTTGAATTTTAGATAACAAACAATCTTATGTTTTGTCTCACATACATGTAACACTTCCGCAGTTGCATAGATTAAAGAACTCGAATTTTAATGTAAACTTTGAAGTTATAAAAAAGTCTGGGAAACTCATTGAGTGTATCGCTTACTTATTTACCCTCTTTTGTAAGCCATATTTTTTTTTCTAAAATTTACAAAAATACTGCGAAACATTCCTTGATGTCACAAATTGCTCGTACGAAACTCTTAAAAATCACTTCGAATTTATTTGGCGAATGAAACTGAAACAAAACATGTTACAAATGTTAAAATCGTACTGAAACATTATAAATATAATTATATCTTGTACATTTGTTTACAGACAGAGAAGACTGCTTTATCGACGCTGGATGGACGACGGCTGCGTGTGTTTATCAATACTGTAAACTTACATGTTACAAGTAATGAATAAATAAAAATATCAATGTCAATACCTAGTTGTTGTTAATCCAACCTCATGTTGATGATTAATGTTGAACCCGTCTTCTCCAAATTGGAATATAACCGTCAATCTATGCAGGGACGTAGGAATCTTCATGGGGCGAATCCAGGATTTCAGGTTAGAGAGGGCGTACTTTGGGGGCGCAACACATAATCTGAACTGGTGTACGTTTTTCATTAGAAATATTGTGAATTATAATAAAATATGGAAGTTTAAGAGTGCGTACGCAGGATGTTTTAAAAAGTATATCCGCTTTTATGTTGTGTCGGATTGATCATTTCAATTATTTATATGTTTTACATGGAAATTAAAACAATAGTAGTATTTGAGGTAGTTTACCGATTTTAGGTACAAGAAAACAAAATATAAATGTATTTTTGACAATACACATTAAGGTTAGATGGAGCTCATCGATTTCTAAAATAGAATAAATATATCACTATGATACGACGGAGCAATATTATTGAACGCTTAATGCATAAGAATGCCTTTGGTAATTTACTTTTTTCGGGAAAATAAATCTTATTTCAAGTTCTGCAAACAGTTCAATACACGATATGTTAAATATTTGATTAAGTTTGCGTTTTAAAATTCCCGAACTTGCCTCAACTGAGAATCGAATTAAAGAAGAGTCTCCGGGTCTAGAAGAATTCTTACCAAAAGACTACGGCCACTTCTGCAGATCACCACAGCTATATTCATAAGTAAGCATTTGGAATTGTATGGTCTGAAACATATGCCCAAAATTAATATTTTGCTGCTTTAATACATGGAGAGTGTGTCTTGAATCGTCCTTTCTGGTATTTTAACATGATGGTACGACGTAAAACCACAAACTTCTCAGTCAAGGTTAAATCAACTTTAATCAGTAAATAATGAAGTACACTCACAACGTAACGCTCTGTTTGCTGGGAGAATTATTTAATTATTTATTTTTCCTTTTCTTTTCATAATATGAATCTATATTATAATAATATATGCCCCCTAAATGAGCCTTAATAACGAGGACATAAGAAATCCAAGGACACCATTTGGTTGGTTCATGAGAAAGTTTTATTTTTATTTTTAGAAAGGTAGCCATTTTGAATTTTAGATAACAAACAATCTTTTGTTTTGTCTCACATACATGTAACACTTCCGCAGTTGCATAGATTAAAGAACTCGAATTTTCAAACACACAATTTTTATTCCGTAATTCTACAATGAGTGTGTTCTGATATAAAACCAAGTTCCATAAATTTTAGATATACAAAAGGTTATTAAATTTGACTTAAATATTTAAAATCTTAACTCAGATATTTTTAACCAGTCTTAAATCATGATCACCTGAATGATTTTTATATATTTTAGTTTTAAAATATCTAAGTATATATTTTAGTGTGTTGTTGAAAAGCAAAACAGTTAAAGAACTTGTTCGACAAATATGGTTATATAACTTCTATGAAGGTTAGATGAATATCAAATGTTAGAGTACACACAATATCAAATATGGTTATATAACTTGTATGAAGGTTAGATGAATATCTAATGTTAGAGTACACACAATATCAAATATGGTTATATAACGTCTATGACGGTTAGATGAATATCAAATGTTAGAGTACACACAATATCAAATAAAGCATTTTTACGTCGAAGGGAAAGTCTTCTTTCACTATTTCAACAATGTACACACTGAACAGATAAAAAATCTCTCATATGACACATGACACATAGTTTTCTCATCATATTCAACAGTGTACACACTGAACAGATAAATAATCTCCTATATGACACATGACACATACTTTTCTCATCATATTCAACAGTATACACACTAAACAGATAAATAATCTCTTATATGACACATGACACCTACTTTTCTCATCATATTCAACAGTGTACACACTAAACAGATAAATAATCCCTTATATGACACATGACACCTATTGTTCTCATCATATTCATGATTCTGGTTGATGTTACCATTTCAAAAATGTTACTTTACATAACTTGATCCAGAGAGATATCATAACATAGAAATGCCGCATGTGTATAAATTTAATATTAATATTCCAAGAGAACAACGATGTTGTCTTTGTTACTTAACTAATCGGAATAAATCTATGGTAGAATATGTATATCTTGCTTTGTTTGAGTGTCCGAAACATAACACTGTTCGGGAACATAATCTACATAACTGGTAATCATCTGGGAAAACCTTATACCATTTCTACAGATTAACACTAACTATCCTTATGAAATTAAAAAGATTGCATGTACTTGAACAACATACTGCACAATTCAGAAACAATGTTGATGGAGTAGTACATTTATAATTATTATATGTCTGACACTACTCTTTCCAAATGACATTGTATGTTAAAATGATGGGCTTACACCACAAATTCAATGACGGGCTTACGTCACAAAGTCAGTGATGGACTAACACCTACAAAACCAATGATGGGCTTACACCACAAATTCAATGGCTGGCTTACGTCACAAGATCAGTGGTGGGCTAACACCTCCAAAACCAATGATGGGCTTACACCACAAATTGAATGGCTGGCTTACGTCACAAGATCAGTGATGGGCTTACACCTACAAAACCAATGGTGGGCTTACACCGCAAACTCAATGGCTGGCTTACGTCACAAAATCAGTGATGGGCTTACACCTCCAAAACCAATGGTGGGCTTACACCGCAAACTCAATGGCGGACTTACGTCACAAAATCAGTGGTGGGCTTACACCTACAAAACCAATGATGGGCTTACACCACAAACTCAATAGCTGGCTTACGTCACAAAATCAGTGATGGGCTTACACCTACAAAACCAATGGTGGGCTTACACCTACAAAAACAATGTTGGACTTACACCACAAAATCAATGGTGGTCTTACACCACAAAATCAATGATGGGCTAACACCTCAAATCAATCTGTGGGCTAACACCAAAAAATCAATGATGGGCTAACACCTCAAAATTATCATTTTCTTTCATTTTGTGTATAGAAAATAATTAAAAAAAATAAAACAATATATATTTAAAAAAAAACACTAATATTTTAAACAAATACAACAAGCTTTGCTGAAAAATAAGTATTTAAAAGGAATGCATTTTAGAGGACCATTATTTGGGCTTCGCGAACCTCTTCCTGTTACAGATATTTTACTGGAACCAACCAGTTTTTTTTTTTCATTTTTAGACGGGCTTTATGCCAAAGTGAAAGCATATTGCTTATGCCGGCGTTATCAAGATTTGCATTCCTGATCACCGTCAAAATTACCATACGCGACAGGGACTTTTTTTATTCCTTGAATTTCATTTTTATGTATTTTATTCACACAACAAATCAAGAAATAAAAATGTGTACATTTATCATTCTGTCATTTTTGTAATATGTTGCATTAAATAAACCAAATGCTATACTAATATCTATCAAATTACGAAGGCATATTGATATTTATATCAAAGTATGGCTATCAAACTCACGACTCTTTGGTTTATAGTCAGACGTGCATACCGACCGAGCTAACCGGGCCCGGCAATAGTCTACATATATATAAAAAAACAACGTACTATAATGTTTTATTGTGTTTGTGGTATATACAGGAACACGTTATAATACTACTGAAGTAATGGAACTAAAATAAATAAAACCTGTGCTCTTAAATGGTTTATTGTTGGTGTCAAAGTAGCAAATGAATCATGGTATGGAAACGCATGTAACTATAAGAGTATTTCTAAGTAAAGGGAAATAACTAAGACATAGATTATGTTAAAGAGTAATCATGAGTTATGAACACATATATAGATGATAATACAACATCTCCTTTCTTATGAAAATGAATGGAAATTTCTTGTGAATGAGTTACTATAAAAAATTAATCCTACACGTGTGACAACCTGTGGTGTCTAATTATCTCCATAATGTCGCATTAATTCCATTCAATTATTATGTGCAGATAACACTGAAACAATGATGGGAATATGTCAGTTCTTGTAAATTAATAGCCACTGATGTTGGCTACACTGTTGTTTAACATTAAACTGAACTTTAATCATTTATAAATTTCATAAAGACTCTGGTGTTTTTTGGCTTAACTGGCCTACCATATCTTGTCACATAAACATTTGCTTGTGAACATGGATTTGAAGCATTTGCTGATAGATCAGGAGGTGTATTTATTTTCACTGGGCTGGTCATTTACATTTTGGTAATCTGTGAAAGATTTATAAATCTGTTTTTCTGCATTTTCTGTATCTGGTGAATGGGTTTCACAGGGGTTTGAATTAAAATTTAATGGTGGTATATCTAATTTCTGGTTAGTTTCTGCTATGTGTGAATTTGGTATTTTGATGAGGTGCTTGGTGGTTCATTCGCTTTGAGTAAATGGGGCTTGTTTTACAGTAATGTCTGCATTCAGGTGTACGTACTGCATACGACCGATTGTTGTTTTTCTATCACAACTGCGGATTTCCAAGTTCCGTGCGTAATCCTAACTGGAGAGAGATTGTAAAGATTTCGCATTTCTGTCGTAATACTGTTTCTGTTTGGTTTTCTTTTTGAACAATACCTCTCTTACTGTCTTAGGTCTTGGAATACTTGGAAGAGGTTGAAAAACCTTCAAATTATTTTTGAAAATTTGAATCACATACCTATTCCAGTAAAATAATATCAAAACTTGAAAACAATAATGGAAGCTATTTTACTAATCAAACAGATATTTTAAAAGAAGCTCAAATGTTTAATTAGCAACTTTATTCAAGTACAGATTAAACTCTAATAGATATAACTTAAATAACGATTTTTTAAAAGTAACACATGCAATTCATCAACCTACATTTATAGAGTCAAATTCATTAGGTGATTTAATTACTTTTGAGCAGGCTCAATTACGCTTAAAGCAATGAAAAATTGGAATAGTCGAGGAAGTTCAGGATATAATTGTGATTTCTACGAGGTTTTCTGGGGTAAATTATGACATTTCTTTGTACGGACAATAAATACTGGTTTTAATAAAGGAGAATTATCTGTTACTCAAAAAGAGGGAATTATAACTTGCATTCGATAAAAAAAATAAAAGTAGATTCCAGATGAAAAATTATAGACTTATATAATTGAATTATCAATGCAATCAAATTATTCCTTACAAAAAAGTAAACAGTTTAAATAAAAAATGCAGTTACCCTTTTGTACCTTTTACTGTATCCAAAATTAGTGTACACTAAAAAGGTTTGTAAGGAATTTTGTCTCAAATCCATCTTGTGAACCATAACGACCCAAATATATATTAAATGTTGTAAGGTAAGATGACATTTCGTCAAGTAGCCAACTCCAATAACCTGATGCACAGTCAAGCTTTTTGAAAACCTTAGCAGTTAAGAGCTGGGGTAGCATGAAATCCAGGTTTTTCATTGGGTGTTGTGGTCTCAAATTTGCTAGGGTCTTTAGGATCTATGCAGAATCGAACCTTGTCTGAATCGGCTTATTGACCATTTCTATTGAAATGACCAATTTAAGCATTAACCTTGGCTATATTGTCAGTTTTTTTCAATGTGTTCTAGTCCATGCGAACTTTGTCCTGAATGACGACTGGGATAGATCAGGGAGGATGTACTACAGGCGTATAATTATGATTGTTTTTGATAGAACATTTCCTAGGAAGACGACTAAAACCATTCATCGTACTTTGTGAAAAAATATCCTTTGTGAAAGGTGTTCTGGAGATATCTAAAAACACCACAATCTTTATCAAATTAAATTCAATGCAAGTTTTGAGACCTTGGATTAGTGACCTTTACGAACTCCTTCAGAGTGTGACTTGTATCTACATGTTAATTTGATATTACCGAGTACCTCCAAGTTTGCACCATTGTATGCAATTAGCCAGCAACTAGATTTCTTTAAAGATGCTTTGATGTTGAGATTTTGCCAATTGGTTTCAGTCAAATTATTACAACTAGTATCAGTGTCTAAATTTATGAATTTGAGGTTATTTGTGAACAACTGGAATCAACCTGATTATCAGCAAATCCCTGATTGTCCTTAGAATTGAGTAAAATCAACCTAAATATCAGCAAATACCTGATTGTCCTTTGAATTAATAATAGACGGATATACGGAATAGATGAGCAAAATAATGTAAATCAATTAACAGAGAAACATGTATCTTTATGAGTTTTGTCAGTGAATTTTTGGTATTGTTTAGACAAATCACGCTCAAACACTATTTGGGTACTAAGCATACGCGGATAAAGTGTCTTGCTCAAGTACAGCGCACATAACCGCTGTGTGGGATTGAACCCAAAACCGACCATTCGATTATTGATTCGATAATTTAACCCTGAACCCCGCTTTTTGTTTTATACATATAGACCAGAATAAATCAAACACATTCTAAAATTCTTATTGTTTTCAGCAATTGCATTTGCAAAGTTTCGGCGAAGAAATCTAGCACTAATTTTAAGCAAACTTCAATAGCGCTCACGTCCGTTTAATCACACTATTTAAAGTTAAAATAAAAGATATATCTCGTGTCTGCAAATCTAGTATTCCTTCCGCCATATTAGTTTTGATCTTGAAGCTGTTCGTGTTGCTTGGAAATTTTACACGTGAAAACATTTATTGCTTTTAAAAAAGTATGGTTGTTTTGATTGGAGTGAATCGCACGTTTGTTATTCGTATGTACGGATGGTCGCAATCTCAGTTAGACAACATTACTCCAAAGGGAGGAAACTCATCCGTCCATATCGGGCAAACTTTACATTATGCTTAATATTTGAGCTTCAATCGTGTCTTGTTTATCTAGGCGCCTATCAAGAGACTCAATAATCTCATCATATAACAAATTGCTTGAGTTCCGGAGTTGTTGCGTTGTTGTGGCAACGGAATCGTTATTTGATAAACTGCACATTATGCTGCTGGGTTGTGGTGACAGGCATAGGATACTGTGTATACTGTTTGGTTTGGGTGTTAAAGGGCATATTGCACTGCTGGATTGGAGTTACGGGCAATGGAAACTGTGTATACTGTGTGGTTGGGGTGTTAAAGGGCATATTGTACTGCTGGGTTGGAGTGACGGGCAATGGAAACTGTGTAAACTGTGTGGTTGGGGTGTTAAAGGGCATATTGTACTGCTGGGTTGGAGTGACGGGCATAGGAAACTGTGTATACTGTGGGGTTTGGGTGTTAAAAGGCATATTGTACTGCTGGGTTGGAGTGACGGGCAATGTAAACTGTGTATACTGTGTGGTTGGGGTGTTAAAGGGCATATTGTACTGCTGGGTTGGAGTGACGGGCATAGGAAACTGTGTATACTGTGGGGTTTGGGTGTTAAAAGACATATTGTACTGCTGGGATGGAGTGACGGGCATAGGAAACTGTGTATACTGTGTGGTTGGGGTGTTAAAAGGCATATTGTACTGCTGGGTTGGAGTGACGGGCATAGGAAACTGTGTATACTGTGTGGTTGGGGTGTTAAAAGGCATGTTGTACTGCTGGGTTGGAGTGACGGGCAATGGAAACTGTGTATACTGTGTGGTTGGGTTGACGGGCATACGATACTGTGTATACTGTGGGGTTGGTGTGACGGACATATGATACTGTGCATACTGCAGGGTTAGGGTGTTACAAGGCATAGTGTACAGCTTGGTTGGGTTAACGGACAAAGGAAACTGTGTAAACTGTGATGTTTTGGTGACGGGATTAGGATACTGTGTATACTTGGTGTTGGGTTGACGGGCATAGGATACTGTGCATAATGTGGGTTGGGGTGACGGGCATAGGATAGTGTGTATACAGTTTTATTCGGGTGACGGGCATAGGATACTGTATATACTGTGAGGTTGCTGTGACGGGCATGGGATAATGTGCATACTTTGTGGTTGGGATGACGGACATATGATACTGTGGATACTGTGGGATTGGGGTGACGGACATATGAAACTGTAGATACTGTGGGGTTGGGATGACGGACATATGATACTGTGCATACTGCAGGGTTAGGGTGTTACAAGGAATAGGGTACAGCTTGGTTTGGTTAACGGACAGAGGAAACTGTGTAAACTGTGGGGTTGGGGTGACGGGATTAGGATACTGTGTATACTGTGGGGTTGGACAGACGTGCCTAAGATAATGTGCATACCGCGAGGTTGGGTTGACGGGTATAGGATAATGTGTATACTTTTGGGTAAAGGTGACGGGCAAAGGATACTGTGCATACTGACGGGATGTGGTGACGGACCTAGGATACTGTGAATACTGTTGGGGTAGGGTCACGGATATAGGATACTGTGTATACTTTTGGGTTTGGGTGACGGACATATGATACTGTGTATACCCAGGGGTATTGGTGACGGGCATTTGAAACTGTGTATAATGCGGGGTTGGGGTAACGGCCATAGGATACTGTGTATACTGTGCAGTAGGAGTGACGGGCATAGGATACTATGTATACTGTGAGGTTGGGGTGACGGGCATACGATACTTTGTATACTGTGGGGTTAGGGTGACGGGCTTAAGATACTGTGTATATGGTGGGATTGGGGTGATGGGCATAAGATACTGTGTATACCTTGGTGTTGGGGTGACGGGCATAGGATACTGTGCATACTGTGGGTTGGGGTGACTGGCATAGGATAGTGTGTATACAGTTTGGTTGGGGTGACCGGCAAAGGATAATGTATATACGGTGAGGTTGCGGTGACGGGAATAAGATAATGTGCATACAGTGGGGTTGGGATGACGGAAGGATGATACTGTAGATACTGTGGGGTTGGGATGACGGACATATGATACTGTGCATACTGCAGGGTTAGGGTGTTACAAGGCATAGTGTACAGCTTGGTTGGGTTAACGGACAGAAGATACTGTGTAAATTGTGGGGTTTGGGTGACGGGCATAGGATAATGTGTATAAAGTGGGGTAGGGGTGACGGGCATAGGATAATGTGCATACTGCGAGGTTGGGTTGACCGGTATAGGATACTGTGTATACTGTTGGATAAGGGCGACAGGCAAAGGATGCTGTACATACTGAGGGGTTGAGGTGACGGACCTAGGATACTGCAAATACTCTTGGGGAGGAGTCACGGATAAAGGATACTGTGTATACTGTGGGGTATTAATGACGAGCATTTGATTCTGTGTATAATGCAGGGTTGGGTGAGGGGCATAGGATACTGTGTATACTGTTGGGTTGGGGTAACGGCCTAAGGATACCGTGTATACTGTGAGGTTGGGGTGACGGGCTTATGATACTTTGTATACTGTGAGGTTGGGGTGGCAGGTTTAGGATACTGTGTATACTGTTGGGTTGGGGTGTCGGGCATAGGATACTGTGTATACTGTTGGGTAAGTGTGACGGGCATAGCATACTGTGCATACCTTGGGGTTGTGGTGACGAGCGAAGGATACTGTGTATACTGTTGGGTTTGGGTGACGTGCTTAGGATACTGTGTATCCTGTGGGGTTGGGGTGATGGGCATAGCACACTGAGTATACTATTGGGTTAGGGTGACGGGCATATGATACTGTGTATACTGTGTTGTTGGGGTGACGAGCATAGGATACTGTGCATAGCGTGGGGATGGGGTGACGGACATAGGATACTGGATATACCGTGGGGATAGGATGACGGACATAGAATAATGTGCATACAGTTGGGATTGGGTGAGTGGCATAGGATACTGTGTATACTGTTGGGTATGGGTGACGGACATATGATACTGTGTATACCCTTGGGATGGGTTGACGGACATATGATACTGTGTATACTGCATGGTTCCGGTGACGGGCATAGTATACGGGTGTATACTGTGGGGTTGGGGTAACGGGAATAGAATACTGTTTATACTGTGGGGTTAGGATGACGGGCATACGATATTGTATATACTGTGGTGTTGGAGTGACGAGAATAGGATACTGTAAATAATGTGGGGTTCTGGTGTTACAAGGCATATGTACTGTTGTGTTGAGTGACGGACATATGATACAGCGCATAATGTGTGGTTGGGTTGACGGACATTTGATACTGTGTATACTGATGGGTATGGGTGAAGGACATATGATACTTTGTATACTGTGGGGTTTGCAACGGACATATGATAGTGTGCATACTGTGGGGTATGGGTGAAGAACATATAATACTTTGTATACTGTGGGGTTGGCAACGGACATATAAAAGTGTGCATACTGTGGGGTTGCGGTGACGGACATATGATACTGTGTGTACTGTGGGTTTGTGGTGACGGACATTGGATACTGTGTATACTATGGAGTTGCGGTGACGGGCATAAGATACTGTGTATAATGCGTGGTTGGGGTGACGGACTTTCGATACTATGTACTATGGGTCACGGGCATAGGATATTGTGTATACTATGGGGTTTCGGTGACGGATATACGAAACTGTTTATATTGTGTGGTTTGGGTAACGGACATAGAATACTGTGTATACTGTGGAATTTGTGTGACGGGCTTTGGATATTGTGCATACTGTGTGGTTTGGGTAACGTGCATAGGATACTGTATATATTGTGGGGTTGAGTTGACGGGCATAGGATTCTCTGCATACTGTGTGGTTGTGGTGACGGGAACAGGATACTGTTTTTACTATGGGGTTGGTGTGTTACAAGACATATTGAATTGTTGGTTTTGGGTGGCGGACATATGATACAGTGCACACTGTGGGGTTGGGGTGACAGGCATATGATACTGTGCATACTGTTGGGTATGGGTGACGGACATATGATACTGTGTAAACTGCTGCGTTGGGAACAGACATATGGTACTGTGCATACTTTGGGGCTGGAAAGACGGATATATCATGCTGTGTATAATGTGGGGTATGGGTGACGGGCATATGATTCTGTTTATACTGTTGTGTTGGGATGACGAGCATAGGCTACTGTGTATATTGTGGATAATGGGTGACGGGCATATGATACTGTGTATACTGTTGTGTTGGGATGACGAGCATAGGCTACTGTGTATATTGTGGATAATGGGTGACGGGCATATGATACTGTGTATACTGTTGTGTTGGGATGACGAGCATATGCTACTGTGTATATTGTGGGTAATGGGTGACGGGCATATGATACTGTGTATACTGTGGTGTTGGGATGACGAGCATAGGTTACTGTGTATATTGTGGGTAATGGGTGACGGGCATATGATACTGGATATACTGTGGGGATAGGATGACAGACATAGAATAATGTGCATACAGTTAGGATTGGGTGAGTGGCATAGGATACTGTATATACTGTTGGGTATGGGTGACGGACATATGATACTGTGTATACTCTTTGGATGGGGTGACTGACATATGATAATGTGTATACTGCATGATTTGGGTGACGGGCATAGTATACGTGTGTATACTGTTGGGCTGGGGTAACGGGAATAGAATACTGTTTATACTGTGGTGTTGGAGTGACGGGAATAGGATACTGTATAAACTGTGGGGTTCTGGTGTTACAAGGCATATTGTACTTTTGTGTTGGGGTGACGGACATATGATACAGTGCATACTGTGTGGTTGGGTTGACGGACATATGATACTGTGTATACTGATGGGTATGGTGGGTGAAGGACATATGATACTTTGTATACTGTGGGGCTGGCAACGGACATATGATAGTGTGCATACTGTGGTGTTGCGGTGACGGACATATGATACTGTGTGAACTGTGGGTTTGTGGTGACGGACATTGGATACTGTGTATACTATGGAGTTGCGATGACGGGCATAAGATACTGTGTATAATGCGTGGTTTGGGTGACGTACTTTCGATACTATGTATTATGATGAGTTTGGGTCACGTGCATAGGATACTGTGTATACTATGGAGATTGGGTGACGGATATACGATACTGTTTTTATTGTGTGGTTGGGGTAACGGGCATAGAATACTGTGTATACTGTGGAGTTTGTGTGGCAGGCTTTGGATATTGTGCATACTGAGGGGTTGAGTTGACGGGCATAGGATACTCTGCATACTGTGGGGTTGTTTGACGTTTCGTTATCCTTTAAAAATAACACCTTATGTTACTTATGATGTTATCTTAGATGTGGTGCCTGTACGTTTGAAACACAAAGCTTTTCAAGCTGCATTGATATGACCAGTATAAACTTTCTACTATCACAGATTATAAATATAACATTTTATTGGCTTGGACACTAACGAAATTTAATGACAAAGGAAAAGGCATCGATTGTTTGAACAATAGAGCTTTATGTGTGACTGACTGCTTTAAAGTGAATATTACTGCTTCAGAAATGAAAGAATAAACACGTTTCAGCCACATTTAAAATTAACTTTGTGAGAGTAGAGTGATCTTTAATATTTATGTAAAATGTTTTGTTTTGTTATTAAAAACGAAATTTACAGGTATGCTACATAGCTTGTAATAAAATAATAAAAGAGAATTAGATACATGTATAGTACATTTTATCAATATATATTTAAGTGTTTTATATTTAAAGTGGTTTATTGTATTGTTTCACTTGAAGGGTATGAAAGTGCTTCTGTCATTCGGCCGTACAGCAAAAGTGCTTCGTCTGCATTTGAAGGCCTTTAGAGTCATTTTTGTAATACAATCAAGTTAAACAGGTTTTCCAACTGTAAGACACACCCTTGCTACCTGCGCAATGCACAAAAGGGCAAAACTGGATTCAGATCTTTGGGATTTATATCTGCTTTATAATTTTCGGTTCCTGAAAAAGAAATAAAAATCACTCATACATATGTACTAACCTGGAAAAATACATATAGATAATAATACATTGTAGCAATGAACATCAGCGCTACTTAACCATTTTTTAGCCAAACTTCAACACAGTGTGATCAAGTGCAACAACAGGGTACATATTTCATATGCATTATCAAAATAACCAGTTCACAGAGCAATGAACAGGACAAATAAGCCGTCACAAAGACAATTTATCCAAAGACAACTCGTCTCACATTTTCAGACAACTCGTCCCAATACTTAGTGAGCTCGTCTTACTAAAAGACAAGTCGTTCCTTTCTCTCCAAAAGTGTTAAAACCATATAGTCGTCCTTTACGGTGAACTCAGGATTACGCGGCGGTCGCCATTCTTGTCCAACTAAGTGACACTCAGCCGCAAGGGGCGATGATGATACATTTATTTTGATAGCCTAACGTACAATAAACATTGTGCTAATACGACATATACGACACACTAATACCCGTCAACGTGAAAACTCGACAAATAAATATGTCGTTTTGGCGCCCTCTTAACGTCCAGTTTTCCCTTATAATGTGTACTATCAAGTTTTCGTGTTTTCGTGTGTTCGCGACGCCAATACGCCAAAACGACATGGCATAAATCAGCCACCATACCATCCAATACTCCAGGTTCGAGCTCATTCCATTATTCCACTATTTGTCATACGGTGGTGTCCATTGTGATTCACGTCTGTGTTTTCTGCATCTTGGGAAATTATATTTCTTTGGGAAGATTTGAAAGATTCAACAAAACTATTTTGAATTCTTAGAAGAATTAAACAAAACATATTTTGTAACACACAAACTGAAGACCTCGGCTATATAATCACAACAACGTCAGCATAGTTACACACATATTGAGTTCCTTCGGCCATATGATCACAATTACGCTACCATAACTACACACATAATGAAGGCCTAGGCAATACAATCACAGCCACGCTAGAATAGCTACACACATAATGAAGGCCTCGGCAATACAATCACATCCACGCTAGAATAGATACACACATACTGAATGCCTTGGCCATATTATCACAACCACGCTAGCATAGCTACACACATACTGAAGGCCTCGGCCATATAATCACAATTACGCTAGCAGAGCTACACACATACTGAAAGACTCGGCCATATAATCACAATTACGCTAGCACAGCTACACACATACTGAAGACCCCGGCCACATAATCACAACCACGGTAGGATAACTACACACATACTGAAGACATCGGCCGTATAATTGCAACTACGCTAGCATAGCTACACACATACTTTAGGCCTCGGCCATATAATCACAACTACGCTAGCATAGCTACACACATACTGAAGGTCTCGGCCATATAATCACAAATACGCTAGCATAGCTACACACATACTGAAGACCCCGGCCACATAATCACAACCACGGTAGGATAACTACACACATACTGAAGACCTCGGCCGTATAATTGCAACTACGCTAGCATAGCTACACACATACTTAAGGCCTCGGCCATATAATCACAAATACGCTAGCATAGCTACACACATACTGAAGGCCTCGGCCATATAATCACAACAAAGCAAGCATAACTACACACATACTGAAGGTCTCGGTCATATAATCACAACTACAGTAGCATAACTACAAGCATACTGAAGGCCTAGGTCATATAATCACATCTACGCTATAGTAACTACTCACATACTGAAGGCATCGGCCATATAATCACAACTACGTTAGCATAACTACTCACACACTGAAGACCTCGGCCATATAATCACAACTACGCTAGCATAACTACACACATACTGAAGACCTCGGCCACGTAATCATAACTACTCTAGCATAACTTCACACATACTGAAGACCTCGGTCACATAATCACAACTACTCTAGCATAACTACACGCATACTGAAGGCCTCGGTCACGTAATCACCACTAATCTATCATAACTACACACATCCTGAAGGCCTCGGTCATATAATCACAACTACACCAGCATAATTACACGCATACTGAAGGCCTCGGTCACGTAATCACTACTAATCTAGCATTACTACACATATACTGAAGGTATCGACAATATAAGTGCGAATACGCTAGCATAACTACACACACACACACTGAAGACCTCGGCCATATGATCACAACTACTCTAGCATGACCACACATACACACACACACACAAATACATACACACACAGACACACACACTGAACACCTTGGCCATCTGATCTCAACTACGCTACATAACTACACACACACTGAAGGCCCGACAGCAACCAACAACAGTTCGCAATAGTTTTGCCGGGAAAAACCGAATCTTGTTAACTTAAACCTGGTTGGGAGATGCTCTAAATCTTGCTGTTTACGCCGTCGTCACATTATTAATCGAGACGGTGTAAAGTAGCTCAGAATACACATTATTTTACATATATAACATCATCCGTGTGTGTATTGTGGACAACACTAACACCTCGGGCACATATAGATACAAATATAACATCATTCGCGTGTGTATGGTGTAAAACACGAACACCTCGCGCACATATATATATACAGATATAATATCATCCGCGTGTGTATAGTGTAAAACACCAACACCGCGGTCACATATATATACAGATATAACATCATCCGCGTGAGTATGGTGTAAAACACTAACACATCGGGCACATATATATATATATACAAATAGAACATCATCCGCTGTGTATGTTGTAAAACTCTAACACCTCGGGCACATATAGATACAGATACAACATCATCCGCATGTGTAAGGTGTAAAACACCAACACCTCGGGCACATATAGATACAGATACAACATCACCCGCGTGTTTATGGTGTAAAAAACTTACACCCAGGGCACATATATATACAGATATAACACCATCCGCGTGTGTATGGTGTAAAATATTAACATCTCGGGCAGATATATATACATATATAACATCATCCGCGTGTGTATGGTGTAAAACACTAATACCCCGGGCACATATAGATACAGATAAAACACCATCCGCGTGTTTATGGTGTAAAACACTAACACCCAGGGCACATATATATATAGATATAACACCATCCGCGTGTGTATGGTGTAAAATATTAAAACCTCGGGCACATATAGATACATATATAACATCATCTGCGTGTGTATGGTATAAAACGCTAACACCGTGTGCACATCATCCGCGTGTTTATGGTGTAAAACACCAACACCTCGGGCACATAAAGATGCAGTTATAACATCATCTGCGTATTTATGATGTAAAACACTAACACCCCTGTCATATATAGATACAGATATAACATTATCTGCGTGTGTAAGGTGTAAATTACTAACACCGAGAGCACATTATCCGCGTGTGTATGGTGTAAAACACTAACACCGAGGCCACATATAGATACAGATGTGTAAAACACTAACACCCCGGTCACATATAGATACAGATTTAACATCATCCGCGTGTGTATGGTGTAAAACACTAACACCCCGGTCATATATAGATACAGATATAACATTATCTGCGTGTGTAAAGTGTAAAACACCAACACCCCGGTCACATATAGATACAGATATAACATTATCCGCGTGTGTAAGGTGTAAATCACTAACACCGAGGGCACATTATTCACGAATGTATGGTGTAATACACTAACACCGAGGCCACATATAGATACATATATAACATCATCCGCGTGTTTATGGTGTAAAATGCTAAAACCGGGCATATTATCCGCGTGTGTTTTATGTAAAACATTAATACCCTGGTCACATATAGATACAGATATAACATCATCCGCGTGTTTATGGTGTAAAACGCTAACACCGCGGGCACATTATTCACGAATGTATGGTGTAAAACACTAACACCGAGGCCACATATAGATACATATATAACATCATCCGCGTGTTTATGGTGTAAAATGCTAAAACCGGGCATATTATCCGCGTGTGTTTTGTGTAAAACAATAATACCCTGGTCACATATAGGTACAGATAGAACATCATCCGCGTGTGTATGTTGTAAAACTGTAACGCAGAGAAATTGCAACTTCTTGAGAGTTTTTTCGACCATGCCGCGGTTGTGAAACGTTTTATCAAAATATAGAAAAGGGTCATTCTTGAGTCGAATATCTACTGAAAAGTAGTGTAAAAATAAATAATAAATAATGTATAACTGGTTGAGTTTACGGACATTTAAGATGTACATGTACATAAATGTATACTGCTGGAGGCCGAAAGTCTTGTCCACTGAACTTACACATGACTCATTGAATACGGATATATATATATATATATATATATATATATGTATATATCATACATTAAGAATGTGCAGCTAAAAATATAAAAAAAAAATCGAAATTTCATTGTTGTGATTTCAATTATCTCACTTTATGAAATAAAAAACAACATATGATTTCACTCTATCTTCATGATCCGTTATATAGTATATGAGTAGTCATGAATCCTTAACTGGGTCCTACTCGTATTAAGCTATAAGTTCTTGTATGTAAATTGTCCTTCCAGTCCCGATGTGTAACATATAAAACCAAAGCATATAAGACATGGATCCAAATCTACTGGTTTTGGCATTATATTGGTATTGTTAGAATGAACAATTCAAAGCTAATAGTTATTTTTTAAGAATTTGATTTGTTAGTTTTATAATCTAAATGTGTTTTTGAAAGTTACGCGTATTCTTATAACCAGCACCATCAGTTTACATATTAAACGTTGTTAATGGGTGTGTCTCGTGAGAGTTGATAAATATCTCGGCAAAAGGAGCAGAATTCTGCTCTCGACTCGTGGTTTGCAAGGTCTATGCGCAGACGATTCACAACATTGAGCAATGATCAAAGGGGACATAACCGATACTAAACCTAAACTGTGCGCTGAGCGTAAAACTGAACTTTCTTAACGTTGACGTTTTTAAATATAATTATGTCATCTTGCAGATTCAATTTTATTCAACTTGGATATTTAATTTTGTATTTAAAATGTAAACGTCGGCTCGGAGATAATGGTTGAACTTTTCCTTGGAGATATATACATGAAAATTTGGAAATCGCATACATGTACACAATTTAACTCGGTGATCTAACTTTTTGTAAGACGTATGCACTGTACATGTAGATTATCCTGGAGATTGACCATTTTTAGAAATACTTCATTCAACTTTTTGTAGGATCATATATATATATACACCGTACGAGTAGCCTGAATATTGAACATTCTATGAAATACATTATTCAATTTGGAAACTGAAATTTTACACATAATGTACGAAAAATAAAGTTGGGCATTTAACTTATTTTAAATAATATAATTCATCTTAGAGATTAATTTTTGTATATTCTTTTTGAGTATAATATATCCAGGTAGTTTTGCAGAATGAGGTATTTTTCTGTATATTCAATTCTACTTGGTGACTGAAATTTCTTTGAAATTTACAATTATCATATTTTCGCCTTGATCACGAGTTTTATGTTTCCGGTGGCTGTTCTGGATATGTTTAGGGAACTGCTCACCGAAGTTTAAGAAGCTTAGTTCACTGAAAGCTTGTCCTGGTGAAAATTATATTTTGCAACAATTGACCTTTCCTTAACAGGGTTATATCTCCCGATCTTATGAGCATGGTCAAGTTTTATTGTTAATTGTGCATCAGGCATTTAGAGAGTATCGGCGCAAAAATCTAGCACTAGCTTTGAGCGGTAACTTATATATCTCGTCCGTTTAATCACGCCCTTATTTATCTCTCATCGAACGTGAATGCAAATCTAGATTTTTGACAACATTACTTCAAGGGGAGGAAACTCGTTCGTCCATATCGGACAGTCTTTGCAATAAGCTTAATATTTGAGTTACAACGGTGTCTAGTTGATCAAGATGCCAACCTAGCGACTCAAATTTTTCTACTGGTAACAAATTCCTCGAGTTCCCAAAATGTTGAAGTGTTATGGGCATATTGTACTGCTTGGTGAAGGCGACGAGCATGTGATACTGTGTATATTGTGGGGATAGTGTGACGGGTATATGATACTGTGTATATTGTGGGGATGGGGTGTTACAAGGCATAGTGCACTGCTTGATGAAGGTGACGGGCATAGGATACTGTGTATATAGTGGGGATAGTGTGACGGGTATATGATACTGTGTATATTGTGGGGATGGGGTGTTATAAGGCATAGTGTACTGCTTGGTGAAGGTGACGAGCATGTGAAACTGTGTTTATTGTGGGGATGGGGTGTTACAAGGCATATCAACTGATTTGTGAAGGCCAAGAGCATGTGATACTGGGTATATTGTGAGGATGTGGTGTTAGAAGGCATATTGTACTGCTTAGTGAATGTGACGAGCATGTGATACGGTGTATATTGTGGGGATGTGGTGTTAGAAGGCATATTGTACTGCTTGTTGAATGTGACGGGTATGTGGTACTGTGTTTATTGTGGAGATGGGGTGTTACAATGCATATTGTACTGCTTGGTGAAGGCGACGAGCATGTGATGCTGTGTATATTGTGGGGATGGGGTGATGGACATAATATACTGTTCATATTGTGGTGATGGGGTTGTGGACATCAGATACTATTCATATTGTGGGGATTTACTGTTACAAAGCATATTGTACTGCTGGCTTAAGGTGACAGGAATAGTATACTGTGCATATTGTGGGGATTGGGTGATGGACATAATGTACTGTTCATATTGATTGGATTGGGTGACGGGCATAATATACTGTTCATATTGTGGCACAAGATACTGTACATATTTTGGGATGAGGTGATGGACATAAGATATAGTACAAATTGTGGGGATGGGGTGACGGGCATTATATACTGTTCATATTGTGGGGATGGGGTGACGGGCATAATATACTGTTCATATTGTGTGGATAGGGTGAGGGGCATAAGATAATGTGCAAATTGTGGGGATGGGATAACGGGCATAAGATAATGCTCATATTGTTAAGATAGGGTGACGGGCATAAGATACTGTGCATATTGTGGGGATGGGATGACGGGCATAACACACTGTTCATATTGTGGGGATGGGATGACAGGCATAAGATACTGTTCATATTGTGTGGATGAAGAGACGGGCATAATATACTGTTCATATTGTGGGGATGGGATGACGGCCATAAGATAATGTTCATATTGTGGGGATAGGATGACGGGCGTAAAATACTGTTCATATTGTGGGGATTGGGTGACGGGCATAATATACTGTTCATATTGTTGGGACGGGGTGACGGGCATAAGATACTGTTCATATTGTCGGGATGGGATGACTGGAATAAGAAACTGTTCATATTGTGGGGATAGGGTGACGGGAATAAGATACTGTTCATATTGTGGGAATGGGGTAACGGGCATAAGATAATGCTCATATTGTGGGGATGGGATGACGGGCATAAGATATTGTTCATATTGTGGGGATGGGGTGACAGGCATAATATACTGTTTATATTGTGGTGATGGGGTGACAGGCATAATATACTGTTCATATTATGGTGATGGGGTGACGGGCATAAGATAATGTTCATATTGTTGGGATGGGATGACGGACATAAGATACTGTGCATTTAGTGGGGATTGGGTGACGGGCATAAGATAATGATCATATTGTTGGGATGGGATGACGGGCATAAGATACTGTGCATGTAGTGGGGATTGAGTGAAGGGCAAAAGATAATGTTCATATTGTGGGGATGGAATGACAGGCATAAAATACTGTGCATACTTTGGGGATGGGGTGACGGGCATAATATAATGTTCATATTGTGGGGATGGGATGACGGGCATAATATACTGTTCATATTGCGGGGATGGGATGACTGGAATAAGATACTGTTCATATTGTGGGGATGGGGTGACCGAAATAAGATACTGTTCATATTGTAGGGATGGGGTGACAGGCATAAGATAATGTTCATATTGTGGGGATGGGATGACGGGCATAAGATAATGTTCATATTGTGGGGATAGGGTAACGGGCATAAGATACTGTTCATATTGTGGGGATGGGGTGACGGGCATAAGATATTGATCATATTGTGGGGATGGGGTGACAGGCATAAAATAATGTTCATATTGTGGGGATAGGGCTACGGGCATAAGATATTGTTCATATTGTTGGGATAGGGTGACGGGAATAAGATACTTTTCATATTGTGGGGATGGGGTGACAGGCATAAGATAATGTTCATATTGTGGGGATGGGATGACGGGCATAAGATAATGTTCATATTATGGGGATAGGGTTACGGGCATAAGATACTGTTCATATTGTGGGGATGTTGTGACGGGCAAAAGATATTGTTCATATTGTGGGGATGGGTTGACGGGCATAAGATACTGTTCATATTGTGGTGTTGGGGTGACAGGCATAATATACTGTTCATAATATGGGGATGGGGTGACGGTCATAAGATAATGTTCATATTCTTGGGATGGGTTGACGGTCATAAGATACTGTGCATGTTGTGGGGATAGGGTGACGGGCATAAGATACTGTTCATATTATGGGGATGGGTCGACGGGCATAATATACTGTTGATATTGTGGGTATGGGGAGACAGGCATAAGATATTGTTCATATTGTGGGGTTGGGGTGTCGGCCCTAAGATAATGTTCATGTTGTGGGGATGTGGTGAGGGGCATAAGATAATGTGCATGTTGTGAGGAAGGGATGATGGACATAAGATACTTCTCATATTGCTGGGATGGGTAGACGGGCATAAGATACTGTTGATATTGTGGGGATGGGGTGACGGCAGAAGATGTTGTTCATATTGTGGTGAGGGGATGACAGACATATGATACTGTTCATATGGTGGTGATGGGGTGACAGCCATAAGATACTGTTTATATTGTTGGGATGGGGTGACGGGAATAATATACTGTTTATATTGTGTGGATGGGGTGACAGGCATAAGATACTGTACATATTGTGGTGATGGGCATAAGATACTGTTCGTATTGTGCCGAAGGGGTGAAGGGCATAGTTTGGGGATAGGGTGGTGGACATATGATGCTGTTCATATTGTGGTGATGGGATGACGGGCATAAGATGCTGGTCACATTGTGGGGATGGGATGACGAGTATAATATACTGTTCATATTGTGGGGATGGGGTGACGGCCATAAGATACTGTTTATATAGTCGGGATGGGGTGACGGCCATAAGATACTGCGGATATTGTGGGGATGGGGTGACGGTCATCTGATATTGTTCATATTGTGGGGACGGGGTTATGGGCATAAGATACTGTTCATATTGTGTCGATGGGGTGACGGGCATAAGATACTGTTCATATTGTGGGGATTGGGTGACGGGCATAAGGTACTGTTGATATTGTGGGGATTGGGTGACGGGCATAAGCTATTGTTCATATTGTGGGGATGAGATGACAGGCTAAAGATACTGTTCATATTGTGGGGATGGGATGACGGGCATAAGATACTGTTGATATTGTGGGGATGGGGTGAAGGGCATAAGATACTGTTCATATTTTGTTGGGATGGGGTGAAGGGCTTAAGATACTGTTCATATTTTGTTGGGATGTGATGATAGGCATAAGATTCGGCTCATATTGTTGGGATGGGATGACGGGCATAAGATACTCTTCATATTGTGGGGATGGGATGACGGGTATAAGATACTATTCATATTGTGTGGATGGGGTGATCTGCATAATATACTGTGCATATAGTGGGGATGGGATGACGGGCATTAGATACTGTTTATATTGTGGGGAAGGGGTGACTTGCATAAGATACTGTTTATATTGTGGGGATGGGGTGACAGGCATAATATACTGTTTATATTGTGGGGATGGGGTGACGTGCATAAGATACTGTGCATAATGTGGTGATGAGGTGACGGGCATAAGATTCTGTTCGTATTGTGCGGATGTGGTGAAGGGCATAATATGCTGTTCATATTGTGATGATGGGATGACGGGCATAAGAAGCTGATTACATTGTGGGGATGGGGTGACGGGTATAATATACTGTTCATATTGTGGGGATTGGGTGACGGCCATAAGATACTGTTTATATTGTGGGGATGGGGTGACGGCCATAAGATGCTGCGGATATTGTGGGGATGGTGTGACAGTCATGTGATATTGTTCATTTTGTGGGGATGGGGTTATGGGCATAACATACTGTTAATATTGTGTAGATGGGGTGACGGGCATAAGATACTTTTCATATTGTGGGGATTGGATGACGGGCATAAGGTACTGTTGATATTGTGAGGATTGGGTGACGAGCATAAGCTACTGTTCATATTGTGGGGATGAGATGACGGGCATAATATACTCTTTATATTGTGTCGGGAGGATGGGATGACGGGCATAAGATACTATTCATATTGTGGGGATGGGATGACGGGCATAAGATACTGTTCATATTGTGGGGATGTGGTGAAGGGCATAAGATACTGTTCATATAATGTGGGGATGGGATGACGTGCATAGGATTCGGCTCATATTGTTGGGATGGGAAGACGGGCATAAGGTACTCCTCATATTGTTGGGATGGGATGATGGTCATAAGATACTTTTCATATTGTGTGGATGTGGTGATGTGCATAATATACTGTGCATATAGTGGGGATGGGGTGACGTGCATAAGATACTGTTCATATTGTGGGGAAGTGGTGACTGGCATAAGATACTGTTTATATTGTGGGGATGGTATGATGGGCTTCAGATAATGTTCATATTGTGGGGATTGGGTGATGGGCATAAGATACTGTTGATACTGTGAGGATGGGGTGACGGGCATAAAATACTCTTGATATTGTTCGGATGGGTTGACGGGCATAATATACTGCGCATATTGTGGGGATGGTGTGACGGGCATAAGATACTGTTGATATTGTGAGGATTGGGTGACGGGCATAAAATACTCTTGATATTGTTCGGATGGGAAGAAAAGCATAAGATACTGTTCATATTGTTGGGATTGGGTGACGGGCATAAGATACTGTTTATATTGTGGGGATGAGGTGGCAGGCATAAGATACTGTTTATATTGTGGGAATGGGATGACGGGCATAAGATACTCTTCATATTGTGGGGATGGGATTACGGGCATAAGATACTGTTTATATTGTGGGGATGGTATGACGGGCATAAGATACTCTTCATATTATGGGGATGGGATGACGGGCATAAGATACTGTTTATACATGTATTATAGGAATGGGGTGAGAGACATAAGATACTGTTCATATTGTGGGGATGTGGTGCCGGGCATAAGATACTGTTGATATTGTGGGAATGTGATGACGGGCATAAGATACTGTTTATATTGTGGGATTGGGATGACGGGCATAAGATACTGTTTATATTGTAGGGATGTGGTGACGGGCATAATATGCTGTTTATATTGTTGGTTTGGGATGAAAGGCATAAGATACTGCTCATATTGTGGGGATGTGGTGACGGGCATAAGATACTGCTCATCTTGTTGGAATGGGGTGACGGGCATAAGATATTGTTAATATTGTGGGGAAGTGGTGACGGGCATAAGATACTTTTGATATTTTGGGAATTGGATGACGGGCATAAGATACTGCTCATATTGTGGGAATGGGATGACGGGCATAAGATGCTGCTCATATTGTTGGGATAGGGGGTGAAAGGCATAAGATACCGCTGATATTGTGGGGATGGTATGACGGGCATAAGATACTCTTCATAATATGGGGTAGGATGACGGGCATAAGTTACTGTTTATATTATAGGAATGGGGTGAGAGACATAAGATACTGTTGATATTGTGGGATTGGGATGACGGGCATAAGATACTGTTTATATTGTGGGAATGGGATGACAGGCATAGGATACTGTTTATATTGTAGAGATGTGGTGACGGGCATAATATGCTGTTTATATCGTGGGTTTGGGATGAGAGGCATAAGAAACTGCTCATATTGTGGGGATGTGGTGACGGGCATAAGATACTGCTCATCTTGTTGGAATGGGGTGACGGGCATAAGATATTGTTAATATTGTAGGGATGTGGTGACGGGCATAAGATACTGCTTATATTTTGGGAATTGGATGACGGGCATGAGATACTGCTCTAATTGTGGGAATGGGATGACGGGCATAAGATACTGCTTATCTTGTTGGAATGGGCTGACGGGCATATGATATTTTTAATATTGTGGGGATGTGGTGACTGGCATAAGATACTGTTTATATTTTGGGAAATGGATGACGGGCATGAGATACTGCTCATATTGTGGGAATGGGATGTCGGGCATAAGATACTGCTCATCTTGTTGGAATGGGGTGACGGGCATATGATATTGTTAAATTTTGTGGGGATGTGGTGACGGGCATAAGATACTGTTTATATTTTGGGAAATGGATGACGGGCATAAGATACTGCTTATATTGTGGGAATGGGATGACGGGCAAAAGATGCTGCTCATATTGTTGGGATCGGGTGACGGGCATAAGATACTGCTCATATTGTGGGGATGGGGTGACGGGCATAAGATGGTTTTCATATTGCGGGATGGGGAGACGGGCCTAACATACTGTTCATATTGTGGGGATTCGATGACGGGCATAAGATACTGTTTATTACATGTATGTGCGGATGAGAAAACGCTCATAAGATACGGTTTATATTGTGGGGATGAGGTGACGGGCATAAGATACTGTTCATATTGTGGGGTTGGGGTGACGGGCATGAGATACTATTCATTTTGTGGGGATGGGGTGACGGGCATAATACACTGTTTATATTGTGGGGATCGGGTGACGGGCATAAAATACTGTTTATATTGTGGGGATGGGATGACGGGCATAAGATACTCTTCATATTGTGGGGATGGGATGACGGGCATAAGATACTGTTTATATTGTGGGGATTGGATGACGGGCATAAGATACTGTTCATATTGTGGGGTTGGGGTGACGGGCTTAAGATACAGTTTATATTGTGGGGATGGGTTGACGGGCATAAGATACTTTTCATATTGTGGGGATTGGGTGACGGGCATAAAATACTGTTTATATTGTGGGGATGGGATGACGGGCATAAGATACTCTTCATATTGTGGGGATGGGATGACGGGCATAAGATACTGTTTATATTGTGGGGATTGGATGACGGGCATAAGATACTGTTCATATTGTGGGGTTGGGGTGACGGGCTTAAGATACAGTTTATATTGTGGGGATGGGTTGACGGGCATAAGATACTGTTCATATTGTGGGGATTGGGTGACGGGCATAAAATACTGTTTATATTGTGTTGATGGGGTGACAGGCATAATATACTGTTCATATTATGGGGATGGGAAGACAGGCATAAGATACTGTGCATATTGTGGGGATGGGGTGACGGGCATATTATAATATTATTATTGTGGCGATGTGATGACGGGAATAATATACTGTTCATATTGTGGGGATGGGCAGACGGGCATAAGATACTGTTCATATTTTGGGGATGGTGTGACGGGCATAAGATACTGTGCATATTGTGGGGATGGGGTGACGGCATAATATAATGTTCATATTGTGAGGATGGGATAACGGGCATAATATACTGTGCATATTGTGGGGATGGGCAGACGGGCATAAGATACTGTTCATATTTTGTGGATGGTGTGACGGTCATAAGATACAGTTTATATTGTGGGGACGGGTTGATTAGCATAATATACAGTTCATATTGTATGGATGGGTTGTGACATAAGATATTGTTCATGTTGTGGGGATGGGATGACGGGCATAAGATAATGCTCATATTGTGGGGATAGGGTGACGAGCATAAGACACATTGCATATTGTGGGGATGGGATGACGGACATAAGACAATGTTCATATTGTTGGGATGGGATGACAGGCATAAGATACTTTTCATAGTGTGGGGATGGGGTGACGGGCATTATATACTGTTCATATTGTGGGGATGGGATGACGGCCATAAGTTACTGTTTATATTGTGGGGATGGGTTGACGGGCATAAGATAATGTGCATATTGTTGGGATGGGATGACAGGCATCATATAATGTTCATATTGTGGCGATGGGATGACGGGCATAATATACTGTGCATATTGTGGGTGGGGATGGGCAGACGGGCATAAGATACTGTTCATATTTTGGGGATGGTGTGACGGGCATAAGATACTGTTGATATTGTGGGTATGGGGAGACAGGCATAAGATATTGTTCATATTGTGGGGTTGGGGTGTCGGCCCTAAGATAATGTTCATGTTGTGGGGATGTGGTGAGGGGCATTAGATAATGTGCATGTTGTGAGGACGGGATGACGGGCATTAGATAAAGTTCATATTGTGTGGACGAGGTGATGGTCATAAGATAGTGTTCATATTGTGGGGATGGAATGATGGACATAAGATACATCTCATATTGCTGGGATTGGAAGACGGGCATAAGATACTGTTGATATTGTGGGGATGGGGTGACGGGCAGAAGATGTTGTTCATACTGTGGTGAGGGGATAACAGACATATGATACTGTTCATATGGTGGGGATGGGGTGACAGCCATAAGATACTGTTTATATTGTTGGGATGGGGTGACGGGAATAATATACTGTTTATATTGTGTGGATGGGGTGACAGGCATAAGATACTGTACATATTGTGGTGATGGGCATAAGATACTGTTCGTATTGTGCCGAAGGGGTGAAGGGCATAGTTTGGGGATAGGGTGGTGGACATATGATACTGTTCATATTGTGGTGATGGGATGACGGGCATAAGATGCTGGTCACATTGTGGGGATGGGATGACGAGTATAATATACTGTTCATATTGTGGGGATGGGGTGACGGCCATAAGATACTGTTGATATTGTGGGGATGGGGTGAAGGGCATAAGATACTGTTCATATTTTGTGGGGATGGGGTGACAGGCATAAGATTCGGCTCATATTGTTGGGATGGGATGACGGGCATAAGATACTCTTCATATTGTGGGGATGGGATGATGGGCATAAGATACTATTCATATTGTGTGGATGGGGTGATCTGCATTATATACTGTTGATATTGTGGGGATGGGATGACGGGCATTAGATACTGTTTATATTGTGGGGAAGGGGTGACTTGCATAAGATACTGTTTATATTGTGGGGATGGGGTGACGGGCATAATATACTGTTTATATTGTGAGGATGGGGTGACGTGCATAAGATACTGTGCATGATGTGGTGATGAGGTGACGGGCATAAGATTCTGTTCGTATTGTGCGGATGTGGTGAAGGGCATAATATGCTGTTCATATTGTGATGATGGGATGACGGGCATAAGAAGCTGATCACATTGTGGGGATGGGGTGACGGGTATAATATACTGTTCATATTGTGGGGATTGGGTGACGGCCATAAGATACTGTTTATATTGTGGGGATGGGGTGACGGCCATAAGATGCTGCGGATATTGTGGGGATGGTGTGACAGTCATGTGATATTGTTCATTTTGTGGGGATGGGGTTATTGGCATAACATACTGTTAATATTGTGTAGATGGGGTGACGGGCATAAGATACTTTTCATATTTTGGGGATTGGATGACGGGCATAAGGTACTGTTGATATTGTGAGGATTGGGTGACGATCATAAGCTACTGTTCATATTGTGGGGATGAGATGACGGGCATAATATACTCTTTATATTGTGTCGGGAGGAAGGGATGACGGGCATAAGATACTATTCATATTGTGGGGATGGGATGACGGGCATAAGATACTGTTCATATTGTGGGGATGTGGTGAAGGGCATAAGATACTGTGGGGATATGTGGGGATGGGATGACGGGCATAAGATTCGGCTCATATTGTTGGGATGGGATGACGGGCATAAGGTACTCCTCATATTGTTGGGATGGGATGATGGTCATAAGATACTTTTCATATTGTGTGGATGTGGTGATGTGCATAATATACTGTGCATATAGTGGGGACGGGGTGACGTGCATAAGATACTGTTCATATTGTGGGGAAGTGGTGACTGGCATAAGATACTGTTTATATTGTGGGGCTGGCATGACGGGCTTCAGATAATGTTCGTATTGTGGGGATTGGACGATGGGCATAAGATACTGTTGATATTGTGAGGATGGGGTGAAGGGCATAAAATACTCTTGATATTGTTCGGATGGGGTGACGGGCATAATATACTGCGCATATTGTGGGGATGGGGTGACGTGCGTAAGATACTGTTGATATTGTGAGGATGGGGTGACGGGCATAAAATACTCTTGATATTGTTTGGATGGGGAGACAGGCATGAGATACTGTTCATATTGTTGGGATTGGGTGACGGGCATAAGATACTGTTTATATTATGGGGATTAGGTGACGGACATAAGATATTGTTTATTATGTGCGGATGAGATGACGGGCATAAGATAATGTTTATATTGTGGGGATGAGGTGGCAGGCATAAGATACTGTTTATATTGTGGGAATGGGATGACGGGCATAAGATACTCTTCATATTGTGGGGATGGGATGACGGGCATAAGATACTGTTTATATTGTGGGGATGGTATGACGGGCATAAGATACTCTTCATATTATGGGGATGGGATGACGGGCATAAGATACTGTTTATACATGTATTATAGGAATTGGGTGAGAGACATAAGATACTGTTCATATTGTGGGGATGTGGTGCCGGGCATAAGATACTGTTGATATTGTGGGAATGTGATGACGGGCATAAGATACTGTTTATATTGTGGGATTGGGATGACGGGCATAAGATACTGTTTATATTGTAGGGATGTGGTGACGGGCATAATATACTGTTTATATTGTTGGTTTGGGATAAGAGGCATAAGATACTGCTCATATTGTGGGGATGTGGTGACGGGCATAAGATACTGCTCATCTTGTTGGAATGGGGTGACGGGCATAAGATATTGTTAATATTGTGGGGAAGTGGTGACGGGCATAAGATACTGTTGATATTTTGGGAATTGGATGACGGGCATAAGATACTGCTCATATTGTGGGAATGGGATGACGGGCATAAGATGCTGCTCATATTGTTGGGATAGGGGGTGAAAGGCATAAGATACCGCTGATATTGTGGGGATGGAATGACGGGCATAAGATACTCTTCATATTATGGGGTAGGATGACGGGCATAAGTTACTGTTCATATTATAGGAATGGGGTGAGAGACATAAGATACTGTTCATATTGTGGGAATGTGATGACGGGCATAAGATACTGTTTATATTGTGGGAGTGGGATGACGGGCATAAGATACTGTTTATATTGTAGAGATGTGGTGACGGGCATAATATACTGTTTATATTGTTGGTTTGGGATGAGAGGCATAATAAACTGCTCATATTGTGGGGATGTGGTGACGGGCATAAGATACTTCTTATCTTGCTGGAATGGGGTGACGGGCATATGATATTTTTAATATTGTGGGGATGTGGTGACGGGCATAAGATACTGTTTATATTTTGGGAATTGGATGACGGGCATGAGATACTGCTTATATTGTGGGAATGGGATGTCGGGCATAAGATACTGCTCATCTTGTTGGAATGGGGTGACGGGCATATGATATTGTTAAATTTTGTGGGGATGTGGTGACGGGCATAAGATACTGTTTATATTTTGGGAAATGGATGACGGGCATAAAATACTGCTTATATTGTGGGAATGGGATGACGGGCAAAAGATGCTGCTCATATTGTTGGGATGGGGTGACGGGCATAAGATACTGCTCATATTGTGGGGATGGGGTGACGGGCATAAGATTGTTTTCATATTGCAGGATGGGGAGACGGGCCTAACATACTGTTCATATTGTGGGGATTCGATGACGGGCATAAGATACTCTTGATATTAAGGGGATGGTATGACGTGCATAAAATACTATTTATATTATAGAAATGGAGTGAGAGACATAAGATACTGTTTATATTGTGGGAATGGGATGACGGCCATAAAATACTGTTTATATTGTGGGGATTGGATGACGGGCATAAGATACTCTTGATATTAAGGGGATGGTATGACGTGCATAAAATACTATTTATATTATAGAAATGGAGTGAGAGACATAAGATACTGTTTATATTGTGGGAATGGGATGACGGCCATAAAATACTGTTTATATTGTGGGGATGTGGTGACGGGCATAATATACTGTTTATATTGTGGGTTTGTGATAAGAGGCATAAGATACTGCTCATATTGTGTGGATGTGGTGACGGGCATAAGATACCGCTCATCTTGTTGGAATAGGGTGACGGGCATAAGATACTGTTAATATTGTGGAGATGTTGTGACGGGAATAAGATATTGTTTATATTTTGGGAATTGGATGACGGGCATAAGATGCTGCTCATATTGTTGGGATGGGGTGACGGGCATAAGATACTGCTCATGTTGTGGGGATGGGATAACGGAAATAAGATACTGCTCATATTGTGGGGATGGGATAACGGAAATAAGATACTGCTCATATTGTCTGGATGGGATGACGGGCATAATATACTGCCTATATTGTGGTGATGGGATGACGGGCATAAGATACTGTTCATATTTAGGGGATGGGGTGATGTGTATAATATACCTTGCATATAATGGGGACGGGGTGACGGGCATAAGACAATGTTTATATTGTGGGGATGAGGTGACGGGCATAAGATTCTGCTCATATTGTGGTAATGGGTTGATTGGCATAAGATACTGTTCATATTGTGGGGATGATATGACGGGCTTAAGATACTGTTTATATTGTGGGGATGTGGTTACGGGCATAAGATACTGTTCATATTGTGGGGACGGGATGACGGGCTGTTTAATTGCAATGATACGTGTGTTTGTCCAGGTCAATGTAAACACCGGTTTAATTACAATGACGCATTTGCGTGTCCAGGTCAATGTAAAACCTGTTTAATTACAATGACATATGTGCATGTCGAGGTCAATGTAAACAACTGTTTAATTACAATGACATATGTGCGTGTCGAGGTCAATGTAAACAACTCTTTAATTACAAAGACGTATGTGCGTATCCAGGTCAATGTTAACACCTGTTTAATTACAATGACGTATGTGCGTGTCCAGGTCAATGTTAACACATGTAACTGTTTAATTACAAAGACGTATGTGCGTGTCCAGGTCAATGTTAACACCTGTTTAATTACAATGATGTATGCGCGTGTCGAGGTTAATGTAAACACCTGTTTTATTACAATTACGTATATGCCTGTCGAGGTCAATGTAAACGCCTGTTTAATTATAATGACATATTTGCTTGTCTTGGTCAATGTAAACAATTGTTTAATTACAATAATGTTTGTGCGTGTCGAGGTCAATGTAAACAACTGTTTAATTACAATGACATATGTTCATGTCGTGGTCATGTAAACAACTGTTTAATTACAATGACATATGTGCGTGTCGAGGTCAATGTAAACAACTGTTTAATTACAATGACATATGTGCGTGTCGACGTCAATGTAAACAACTGTTTAATTACAATGACGCATGTGCGTGTCGAGGTCAATGTAAACACCTGTTTAATTACAATGACACATGTGCGTGTCGAGGTCAATGTAAACAACTGTTTAATTACAATGACATATGTGCGTGTCGTGGTCAATGTAAACATCTGTTTAATTACAATGACGCATGTGCGTGTCGAGGTCAATGTAAACACCTGTTTAATAACAAAGACGTAAGTGCGTGTCATGGTCAATTTAAACACCTGTTTAATTACAATGACGTATATGCGTGTCCATGTTAATGTTAACACATGTTTAATTACAATGACGTTTGTGCATGTCGAGGCCAATGTAAACACCTGTTTAGTTATAATGACATATCTGCGTGTCGTGGTCAATGTTAACAACTGTTTAATTTGAATGACGAATATGCGTGTCGAGGTCATCGTAAACACCTGTTTAATTACAATAACGCATATGCCTGTCGAGGTCAATGCAAATACCTGTTTAATTTCAGTGACGTATGTGCGTTCATAGGTCAGTGTAAACAGATCTTTACAATGACGTATATGCGTGTCTAGGTCAAAGTAAACACCTACAATGACGTGAGAGCTTGTCTTGGTCACTTAATTACAATGACGTATACGTGTGTCGAAGTCATGTAAACATCTGTTTAATTACAATGACGTATGTACGTGTCGAGGTTAATGTAAACACCTGCTTTATTACAATTACGTATACGCCTGTCAAAATCAATGTAAACACCTGTTTAATTATAATGTCGTATACGCGTGTCGAAGTCAATGTAAACACCTGTTTAATTATAATGACGTTTTCACGTGTCAAAGTCAATGTAAACACCTGTTTAATTTCAATGACATACACTTTGTCGAAATCAATGTAAACACCTGTCTAATTATAATGACGTATGTGTCTCAATTGTAACTATCCAGCAAATCTATGAAACAAGTTACGAGCATGATGACTAAACCGTGACTTATTTGCGACGTCACAGCTTAGTCAGTCATCATTATTGTGGCCTCTCCAATCGACATATAATGCGTGCAGAAAAAAAACAGTGACAAAGTCATCCAAAACATTCAAATTATATCGTTGGTAGAGGGGGTAACTGTATTACACTTACACGCACGCACGCACGCACGCACACTCAAACACATGCACGCACGCATGCATGCACGTACGTACGCTCCAGATGTTTGATACTTTGTCACTTTTAACATCTTGATTGAAATATTGTGTGGTGTTAAGATTCAACATATTCTATCAAGTTCGTCTGGGTTTTTTTTAAAAAAAAACGAACACCCTGTCGTTGTCTTCATTATCACCGTCGTCGTCGCTGTCGACTGGTTAAAATTTATATTTAACTAAGGTTTTTGTCTGTTTGTAAACGAATTACTTTTGTTACAGACACCTTCATAAATACATTCATATTAATCACCATCATATTTAAAAAATTACAGCAAATGTCTTGACGTACTTAATTAATAAGTATGGACTTAGTTAATACTTGCAATTTCCGCCAAAGATTAATATGTTACTTTGATTTTTTTTGTTGATTGTTTTTGAAATTTATTTTGTTTTTCAGTTATAGGTATTAATTCTGTAAACTAACACGATCATGTTAAAACGTTACATCACTGACCTTGACCTACTTAATGGGCGTAGTTAATACTTGCGTAATCCCATAAAGGTGTTATTTTGAGCACAGCACTTACTCTGTATCTGAACAAACTGCTGATATTAATGTTACTAAACTTCATAAAAAACTTTCATAGTATGTTATCAAACTATTTTATATAGCTAAGTTGTTTAAATATACATACTTTATCTTCTTTGTGCTAGGATTTGCTAGTTCTTAATTTTAAATACTTTTTTGTTTTTCAGATATAAACTCCAGTGCTCTCGTCTGAATTCTATAATCATAAAACACGATATAAGTTTATTAATGGAAATACATTGAACGTTTCGTTATCGCTTTAATTAACGACATGTGTTACAGATGCTGTTGAGTCAGACATGTTACATGCACGTATGAAATGTAAAGTTAAAGAACCTATATATCCAGTATTATATCTCTGCACCGCCAACCTCCCTCTTCCCCCCCCCCCCCCCACCCCACGATATGCCTCATTCTTTCGTCTTTATGTTTTTCATCCTGGTAAAATACTGACGAGGAACGCCACAGAGACGATAAGTTTGTATTGAGTTATTTGTAGAGAAATGAATAAAATACTGAAGAACGTCACTTCTGAGACGAGAATTTTGTATTGAGTTATATGTAGAGAAATGCATAAAGTACGGAAGACGGCCCATTCAGAGACGAGATGTTTGTATTGGGTTATATGTAGATAAATGTATAAAACACTAAAGGTGAACAGAGAGGGGCAGTTTGAATTGGGTTATATTTAGAGAAATGCATTACATTCTGAAGATGACTCCTTTAGAGACGGAAAGTTTATATTGAGTTATATGTAGAGAAATGCATAAAATACGGAAGATGACCCCTTCAGAGACGAGATATTTGTATTGGGTTATATCTAGAGAAATGCATAAAATACGGAAGATGACCCCTTCAGAGACGAGATGTTTGTATTGGGTTATATCTAGAGAAATGCATAAAATACGGAAGATGGCCCCTTCAGAGACGAGATGTTTGTATTGAGTTATATCTAGAGAAAAGTATAAAAAAAACTGAAGATTAACAGAGATGGACAGTTTGTAGTGGGTTATATTTAAAGAAATGCATAACATTCTGAAGATGATTCCCTTAGATATGGGAAGTTTGTATTGGGTTATATGTAGAGAAATGCATAAAATACGGAAGATGGCCCCTTTAAAGACGAGAAGTTTGTATTGAGTTATATCTAGAAAAATGCATAAAATACGGAAGATGGCCACTTTAGAGACGAGAAGTTTGTATTGAGTTATATCAAGAGAAATGCATAAAATACTGAAGATGACCCCTTCAGTGACGAGATGTTTGTATTTGGTTATATTTAGAGAAATGCATAACATTCTGAAGATGACCCCTTCAGAGACGAGAAGTTTGTATTGAGTTATATGTAGAGAAAAGCATAAAATATGAAAAATGGCTCCTTCAGAGACGAGATGTTTGTATTGGGTTTTATTTAGAGAAATGCATAACATTCTGAAGATAAACCCTCTACAGGGAGGGGCAGTTTGTATTGAGTTAAATGTAGAGAAATGCAAAAAATATGAAAAATGGCTCCTTCAGAGACGAGAAGTTTATAAAGTGTTTTATCTAGAGAAATGCATAAAATAATGAAGATGACCCCTTCAGAGGCGAGAAGTTTATATAAGGTTATATCTAGAGAAATGCATAAAACACTGAAGATGACACCTACAGGGACGAGAAGTTTATATAAGGTTATATCTAGAGAAATCCATAAAATACTGAAGATGACACCTACAGAGACGAGAAGTTTATATAAGGTTTTATCTAGAGAAATGTATAAAATACTGAAGATGACACCTACAGACGAAAAATGTATATAAGGTTATATCTAGAGAAATACATACAAATCATAACTGCTCGTTACCCCCGCAATAAAATATATTGAACATTTTATGCCCTTTTTCGATTTGGCCATTTTTTGGCGGATTTTGAAATCAAATCATGATAATTAGATGTTCAATTAGATAATTATGAATGACAAATGTACTTACTCGGCCAATTTCGTCAAACTTCGGTATTAAGATAATCGGCGAGATGGTCTGAATGACAACCGTTAACACATTGTTGCATTGATTGTACATGTAGATTAGCCAGCTGACGAAACATTGAACGTATTGTGATCTGATTTACCTTGGATGCGTTCATCACCGTTAAATACTGCCTGGTTCCCCAAACTGGAAAATTGCAAAACCAATGGCCTTCCATAAACAAAACTTGCGGCCCTCTAGATTGTTTTAAGTAGTTGAAACAAAATGTTACATGCGGCAATGTCTTGCGAATATGGGGGACTGGGAGGGGAGGAGGAGTACTGTCATGCTCATCTTGTGGTCTTGAGCCTTGTCATGTAGCAGTGTCATGTGTGATAAACCAAGCGCTGGACGATGTAACAGTCTAACGTGTGATAAACCAAGCACTGGACGATGCAACAGAGTCATGTGTGATAAACCAAGCACTGGACGATGCAACAGAGTCATGTGTGATAAACCAAGCACTGGACGATGTAACAGTCTAACGAGTGATAAACCAAGCACTGGACGATGCAACAGAGTCATGTGTGATAAACCAAGCACTAGACGATGTCACAGTGGCATATGTGATGACCCAAGTCCTGGACAATGTATATGGTTCATGTGTAACAGAACAAGCGTTTGTACAATGAAACAGTGTCATGTGTGATAAACCAAGACTTGGACAATGTAAAACTTGCATTTCAGATAAACCAAGCGACGGAAAATATAAGTGTCATGTGTGTTAAACCAAGCACTGGACGATGAAACAGTGTCAAGTGTAATAAACCAAGCGATGGACGATGTCACAGTGGCATATGTGATGACCCAAGCCCTGGACAGTGTATAAGGTTCATGTGTACTAAAAGAAGTGTGTGTACGATGAAACAGTGTCATGTGTGATAAACCAAGCGCTGAGCGATGTATCAGTGTCATGTGTGATAAACAAAGCGCAGGACGATGTAACAGTTTCAAGTGTGACAAACCAAGCGCCTGACCATGTAACAATGTTATGTGTGATAAACCAAGCGCTGGACGATATAACAATGCCAGGTGTGTTAAACCAAACCCCGGACGATGCAAAAGTGTCATGTGTGTTTAACCAAGCGTTGGACGATGTAACAATGTTAAGTGTGTTAAACCAAACTCTGGACAATGTAATTATGTATTATGTGTGTTAAACCAAGCGCTGGACGATGTTACAGTGCCAGGTGTGTTGAATCAAACGCTGGACGATGTAACAATTTCAGGTGTGTTAAACCAAGCGCTGAACGGTGTCACAATGTCAGTTGTGACCAACAAAGCGCTGGACGATGAAACAATCTTCAGTGTGATAAACAAAGCGCTGGACGTTGTAACAGTGTCATTTGTGACAAACCAAGCGCCGGCCCATGTAACAGTGTCATGTGTGATAAACCAAACCCTGGACGATTTAAAAGTATCATGAGTGATAGACCAAACGCTGGATGATATATCATTGTCAAGTGTGACCAACTAAGCGCCGGACCATGTAACAGTGTCATGTGTGATAAACCAAAGCGCTTGACGATATGACAATCTCAAGTGCGATAAACAAAGCGCGAGACGATTTAAAAGTGTCATATGTGATAAACCAAACCCTGGACCCAGTAAAAGTGTAATGTGTGATAAACGAAGCGCTGTGCGGATGAAACAGTGTCAAGTGTGATAAACAAAGCGATGGATGATGTATCAGAGTCATGTGTGTTAAATCAAGCACTGGACGATGTATAAGTGTCATGTTTGTTAAACCAAGCGCTGGACGATGTATCAGTGTCATGTGTGATCAAGCAAGCGCTGGACGATGTATCAGTGTCATGTTTGTTAAACCAAACGCTGGACGAATTAACAGTGTCATGTTTGTTAAACCAAGCGCTGGACGAATTAACAGTGCCATGATTTTTTAACCAAGCACTGTACGAATTAACAGTGTTATGTGTGATAAACCAAGTGCTTGACGAATTAACAGTGTCATGATTGTTTAACCAAGCGCTGTACGAATTAACAGTGTCATGTTTGTTAAACCAAGCGCTGGACCAGGTAACAATGTCATGTGTGTTAAACCAAGCACTGGACCATGTAACAATGTCATGTGTGTTAAACCAAGCACTGGACCATGTAACAATGTCATGTATGTTTAACCAAGCGCTGGACGATGTTACAGTGGGATATGTGATAAACCAAACACTGGACCGTGTATCACTGTGATGTGTTATAACAAAGCGCTTGACGATGTAATAGTGTTATGTGTGATAAACCAAGCGCTGATGGATTTAACATTGTCATGTGTGACAAAAACCAATCGCTTGACGATGTAACAGTGTCATGTGTGATAAGCCAAGCGCCGGACGATGTATCAGTGTGATATGTCATTATCCTAGCGCCTGACGGTTTATCAGTGTGATGTGTGATAAACAAAGCGCTTGACGATATATCAGTGTGATGTGTGATAAACTAAGCGTTTGACGATGTATCAGTGTCGTATGTGATAAACCAAGCACTTGACCACGTATCAGTGTGATGTGTGATAAACTAAGCGCTTGACCACGTATCAGTGTGATGTATGATAAACAAAGCGCTTGACGATATATCAGTGTGATGTGTGATAAACTAAGCGCTTGATGATGTATCAGTGTGATGTGTGTTAACCAAGCACTGGACGATTTATCAGTGTGATGTGTGATAAACTAAGCACTTGACGATGTATAAGTGTGATGTTTGATAAACCATGCACTAGATGATGTATCAGTGTGATGTGTGATAAACCAAGCACTTGACGATGTATCAGTTTGATGTGTGATAAACTAAGCACTGGACGATGTTTGAATGTGATATGTGATAAACTAAGCACTGGACGATGTATCAGTGTGATGTGTGATTAACCAAGCACTGGACGATGTATCAGTGTGATGTGTGTTAAACCAAGCACTTGACGATGTATCAGTGTGATGTGTGATTAACCAAGCACTGGACGATGTATCAGTTTGATGTGTTATAAACTAAGCACTGGACGATGTTTGAATGTGATATGTGATAAACTAAGCACTGGACGATGTCTCAGTGTGATGTGTGATAAACCAAGCGCTTGACGATGTATCAGTTTGATTTGTGATAAACTAAGCACTGGACGATGTATCAGTGTGATGTGTGATAAACCAAGCGCTTGACGATGTATCAGTGTAATGTGTGATAAATTAAGCGCTTGATGATGTATTTTGATTCTCTTTTTCTTTGAATATACGACTCCTATACATAATACCTGACACAGACCTACCTAGATGCATTTTTGTTTTAGGAAACCCTAAGGCTGATTTAATTTATTGATAAACCAAGAACATAATACTGATAAAATATTAGAAATAATCAAAACACGTATACTTGATCAATATAGACAACAATGGTATAGTACTTTCAATAACTCTCAAAGACTATTATCTTATTGTCGATTTAAACACAATTTTATCTTAGAACAATATCTTGATAACATAAAAATAAATTTAAAATCGCCCTAAGTAGAATCAGGCTATTAACACATAACTTCGAAGTAGAACGAAGGCGATATACAAAATGTGGCACATGTGGATAGAGTGTGCAAAATATGTAATTGCAATTTTATTGAAAATGAGTATAATTTTTTACTTGTAAGTCCTTCATACAGAAACTACGAAAGCAAAACATGAAACCGTATTATTGCGGATCTCCAAGTTTAAATAAATTTGATTATCTCATGACATTAGAAAATAAAAAAGAAATATTAAATCTTTGCAAATAAACAAAGAAATGACTTTGAATAACAACATTATAATACCCAGCATTGAATGTAAACATTCATCAATTGTCATTTTATCTATTTAACAATCTTTTGTGTATTTTATTAAAAATGTTCTCTTCATTATAATTTTATAATAAAATTGTTGTATTGTATTTTTCGTTTTCTATCGCATTGTATGTAATATATAGGCTAAAAGCATATTTTATTTGCTTAATGCCGAGTAAAATTTGCTCTGTAGTTGTTTTATTTAAATATTCTAACACCAGGCTTAAATTAAGAAATAATTCTTATTAAAATAAAGTTGCATGTTATAATGTTTACTGCAATATATAATTTTCATAGTGTAGAACAGAAACAGAACATTTTCTTTATTCAGGAAAGCAGATTACAGAATATATACATGTACATAATTTGCAATAATAAGTGTACAAATAAACAGTTTATAAAAATGACATGGTGTTGACAATGTCGACATATTTACTATTTGAGGGGAGGGTTGTTGTGTCATATAAATTTAAACATATTTTCATAAGCGTTATGTTATTTAAACGTTTTGTTACAAATATATGATACAATAATTATTGTTATTTTATGATGTTGACTTTTAGTATATATATATATATAGAGAGAGAGATAATTATTTGTGAATAACAAAGACATAAATGTACATACCAGACTACGGCGAGTGCGCCTAGCTACAATGCAAACCATAGATACAATATCAAGGCCTCTGCCAAACCAATAAATTTGGTGTCGACCATGACTGATATACTATGAAATCACATGCAACACATCTGGACAGGGTTGACAAATTTACATACATGAAGTGATAGCTTTATATGAGTAGGATCCAGTTAAGGATTCATGACTACTCACATTCTATATAAAGGACAGATTTAAAAACCCGTTGGATCATAAAGATACAGTGAATTCATATATATTTAATTTCATAAAGGGAGATAATTAAATTCATAACAACGGAATTTACGATTTTTGGGATCTTTTCAGATGCTCATTCACAATGCATGATATATATATGGAGATAATTATTTGTGAATAACCAAGACATAAATGTACAAACCAGACTATGGCGAGTGCGCCTAGCTACAATGGAAATCGTAAATTCCGTTATATATATATACCCGATGTAAAATATTTAGTAAATTTGGTCAGTCGCTCTGAAAAATATTAAGGTAGATCAATTTCATCTCAAGTAAGGCTATATAATAGCACGTGGGCGGGCGTTGAAATATTTGCTCCATTTGTCACGAGGTTATAGTAAATAGTCACTACATTCATTTCATTCATGAAATATTGCGTGAAAGAGTAGTACATTCCATGTGATAGTCGGGATTTATTTACTCTCGTTGGCTCTTGGACATGTGTGTTAATTATAACTTTTTCATTAATGGAATATATGCATCGTACAAGTGTTTGGAATTAATTATTCATAAAATGGAAGGTGAGGTCATTTACTGGATCCAAGCCACAGGTGGTAAGTAGTAGTATCTGAGTTAGACAAAAACAAACAATTGCTCACATGTAATTTTGGTGAATAAACTATTAAATGTTTTACAAAGCGCTGTGATTGGTTATGTAATGTTGACAAGTTCTTTCATTCATTACTATTTACCAAGTATGAATAGATGATTCACTGACTTGGTGTGTGTAAGTATTTGTTGGGGAGAAAAAGTAACTGTGTTATTGAGGGTATGTCTAGTATTATGTGTGTTATTATTCACTAAAATGAAAACATAGTACTAAAAAGAAGGAGTATAACTATACTTGTGCAAATTGTTTCATTATTAATCTGAAAAATGGGCTTAGTTTTACTAACAAGGATATTTATTTTATTGAAAGTAGTTCCTTAAATTTGATGTTATAAGGTCTTCTATGGAACCTCGTTGCAAAAGAGAGTGACCTTTTTTCTTTAAAAAAACGACATTCTGATAGATGATGGAATTCGGCGCCAGGAGTACTTAGTGGGAATAACGGGCATTTACGTTCCTTTTGGGATATAAAGGCCTGGCTCCATCGTCCATTTTCACAAATAAACCAATGGTTCCCTGTACGGAAATGCATGAGGGATAGTCTATGTGAAGTTGGGAGATTAGTAAGGTAAAACTCGTGTTCAATATTTTCTTTAAAGCATCTGTACATTTGATCTTCGAGTGAGTTACCTAGTTTAAAGAACCAATCCTGCTTGTACTGGTCAATCAGAGTTTGTTTAACACATTTATAAATATTTTGAGATTGGATTTCATTTTGGTTTAACCATATAAATGAGTTTCCTGTGTTATTAAGAATATTTCTAATACAACTTGGCCATTTATAGTTGCGTGTGGACTGTAGCATGTTGTGGTTACATATGTATGAAATCTTTGATTTATTTGAGAGAATAAGTTTATTCCAGAACTGTATAATCTTTGATTTATTTGAGAGAATAAGTTTATTCCAGAACTGTATAATTCGTGTTATGTTAGAGCCTCATTACCGACAAAACATTTATCCCTCGGGACGGAAATGATAATAAAACCAAACATAACAGTTATACAATACAACATAACACTTGTAAAACCCAGTAGATCTACAATGATTCTACTACCCAACATAATAATATAACTACTAAACATAATGTTTATATGACCCAACACAATGCTAGGACAAGCCAACACAATGACTACTTAACCAAAAACAATGACAACCCAAGATAATAATTAATACAATGACCCATTAACATGCAAATACTGAACATAATATAGTTCCGGTGTTCCACATATTTGGATAACTAGGGATCTGTAATGCTTAAAGTCGACTATACCCTATACATATTGATTTATATAGAACATATAGTGGGAAAAGTGCCCTATAGGCATACGTATGAGGTACATTACTCTCATTCGTCTCTCACCGCTGATTCAGGTGAGAAAATTACCAGTTACTTCCGGAGAAAGGTGTGCTCGAGTACTGGTTAACTTTCCAGGAAGCAGTGGTTATACTAGCAGAGTTTCTGCCGGCCCTCAATGGCATAGTAAAAATGCCGCTCAATGTTAAAACAGACAGACGTTATGCAAATGTGTGTGACATTAGGTAAATATGCCAAAAGACTCATAATTTAAAAAGCAATAGATAAAAGCCTTTGTGTCCTGTTTAATGCAGTTACTGTATGTCCTGTTATTACAGATGTTTTTTTAAATATTTGATTCATTCGCAATACACGCTGAAAAATGGCGTAAAGTGTGTGACTTCCAAGAAATAGAAATATATTTAAAGTAGAAACGCAATCAAATATATCCTTAAAAATCGATTGTGGGAATGTCCCGACACGACATCGAAAACATGTACATTGAATAAAACACATTGAAAACTCAACCAAAGCTTTGGAAGGGACTTGCATGGAAATGACAAAAAAATGAATCAAACTATTCTGAAACAGCTGAAGTAATCTTAAAAACATTTACAAACAATAATTATTGTACGATATAAATATATACATTCGAGCTCCATATGTTACGTTTTCATATCTATTCCTGTGTTGTTCGTATAGAACAACATCGAACGATTAAAATAGCTAACTTAAATATAGAAATATAGGAATATATTAAGTTCAAGGTAACACAACAAGATCTCTATTTCTACTTTTACGGGTTAACGTTTTATTCAAAAGCTATTTTAAATAATTCGTCTGTAGGAGAGTAAATATGATAGAATACAGAATTGATTTTCATATTGATAAATGTATTTGTATTTTTAAATAAAAAGTATTATAATTGAAAAAAACAATTAAATTTAATCATGTTTATCTGAGGGACAAGTATTATTCTTAAAATATGTTGTAAAGCCAAACTGTGAATCATTCAGAAAACATTTGTCTTATTCTATCCCTGAATTTATTAAACAGCCAGTCAGCAGTCGTGTACGGTTTAAACATAAATTTCGTCAGTGAATAAAGTCATAGCATACCAGTCGTTTATGTACATAATACTTATATTTCTTAATATATTTGATGTTCATTTTTTAATTATTGTTTAACATTGTTAAACACTTTTGTTGTTGAGGACCTCAATGAAGATAAGACTGAGATCTAGTCCAACTGAGTTTTCACTTAAAATAAAGTCATTATTATTTTAAAAATAATAATTGTTGTTATTATTAGTTCAATGCGCTAAGTATGATTATTTACAAGCATTTAACGAACAATAGCTGGTCAATAATTATAAAGATAAAACAATCATTAAATCTTAAATCTCAATGATTAATTACCACAGAACATTGCCCTTTTGCATTTGTACGGCAATGTCGTTACAGCTGCTGCACATGGCATCTATATATGGTGTACGACCTCCAACACAAGGATATAATTAGAATTAGAAGTACATCATTAGCATGACATTGTAGATTTAAATTCGAATATAGCATTTAATGATACCATTTACAAGGGTCCTTCGTGGCCGAGTGGCCAAGACGCTGTCTTAAGATCACTTAACTTGCACCGCTAAAGATTGTTTGGGTTGAGTCCCGCTCGCTCCAAAATCTTTATGTGAGAAAGTTTACCAATTACTTGTGAAAGGACGGTGATTTTACTCAGATTCTTCATACACCAATAAAATGGGTTATGCCATATATAGCCCGAAATGTGTTGAAAATGGCTTTACCCTATCTAAAAAAGCATTAACAAGGAAAAACTATGTAAAATAGGTTATTCTAATTTTTTATCCATGTGTTCAATAATCAGTTTGGTTTGAAATCTGAAGCATTGTCTTTAAATTTCAGTCACCAAATATATAGTGACCCATTTAATCACCCCGTAAAAGGTATGTTGGGGTCGGGGTTGGCCAATCCCCAACAAGCCGTACATATAGTTGACATGCAGGATTATTTATACATTTTACAAACGTGTGTAACCAGGGGCAAAAGAAAAAGAAGCATACTATAAGAGCTATATAAATAGGGAGTTTTTTATGTCAGTTATACAGAAATCTCCACCAGGATGATTAATTTTAACATTATTTGTTTCATGATATAGTTTTAAATTATTCAAAAGATAAACGTTGCAAGAAAAATTAAACATAAATTATATTAAATATAAATGATCAAGACAAACAAAAAAATATATTTTCAATTCATATATTTGGCTTTTCATCATGTAAAAGTAAAGACATTTTATCCCGAAAACCCAGCTTTAATATCATATATAAAAGAATTATTATACCAAGTTCTAGTTCTACCAGGTATTCAAACAGTATAACAATACGAATTACATAAAAAAAAAACATACAGGGAAAAAAAGAAAATGAAGAAAAGAAAAAAAAAGAACAGCAAGGAACCAATTTGGCAGTTTGTATGAGCATATTTCATGTATTTAATGATTGGTCTAGGCAACAGTTCTGAGTAACAGTTGACCAGACCATGATAAAACATTTTAAAAAAACAACAACAAAAAACAACAAACAAACAAAAGGAATTCAATCAAGAAATAATATTTCTACAATAAAGATTTATATGCATTCCAATATTTTTTTCACATTTTAGTAATGTATCATTTTTTTGCATTTCGTTTTTCAATTTGGTATAAATATTTTAGTTGTGGTATGTAATTGTTGAAATCTGGCTGCTTCCATCTAAATTGCACTTATAAATGTAATAATTTGCATGCCGTATTAATTTGTTTCGTACGCTGATATTTAATTGACCCAAAGATAATACCTTTCACAAATTTTGGTTGAACGTTTATATTTTTGTCAGTGCATAGAGTTTCAAAATTAGTCAGAAATGTTTTTGCCTATTTACACTACATAAAAATTATGCGTAATAATTTCAATATGCTTTTTACAAAAAGTGCAAGAGCTCTCATCTTTGATCTTCATTTTTGTCAATAAATAATTTGTAGCAGTAATTATTTGTTTTATTTTGACCTGAAGCCATTATAGCTTGGTGTCTTTAGTGCATCTTAAGGGTAGATTAAATAATTTATGTCATTCCCTTTCTACGTTTAGTCAGTATGGATCCAATTTAGAAATGGACGTTAGTAATACACTGGACCTATTAGGTACATCATTTATTACACGACAACCTTTCTTTGTACTTGTTATAACAGAAACTATCAGTGGGCTGACATGATTTTCTAATTTAATTGTTAGGTGAGTACATTTGAGAGTACGTAATGCGTCAATCATACCTACATATTCTATGAATTTTGAATTCACAGCGAACTTTTATTTAAATGACCTAAAGGACAGAAGATTACCGTTTTTATTTATCAAATCATTAATCATTATTATGCCTTTACCATCTTTTGTAAAATACACTTGGCCTTCCTTTCTTAAAGTTATTGTTGTACCACAGAGGTTGAGTTGAAAATAGTTTCCATGACAATGGCTAAGTAGCAGATAATAGTAAATAAGACTCTCATAAATATCTTCCCAGAATCGATTGCCTATTTTATGTAAATTGTTGTTAATAAAATCGTTACCAAAATTTAACATCTTTGTGGTATAGGGATACATTTGCTCATGGATTTTCTTACATTTTTTTACATCATATAAAGCATTTTTATCCAAGTTAGTTTCAAAGAGTATATGAACTGTTTTATTTCAATCATTCTAAGTCACCCATATTCGTGACCTTGAGTAACAACATTTTTTTTATTTTGTCTTGGTAATTGTTCCCTAAAAAACTAAAACATAAATTTGTAACAACTTAATTCGATCTTCAGGCGGATTTGGTAATGAAGAAAAACAAATTATTAAGTTTCGGTGAAGCTAATCTTTCATTAAACCGTTATCTTTCCAAAAGGTAAAGAATATTCTTCTGTATCATGAACGTAGCAATAATTTAATTTCATTATTTATTTATTTTTTTCATTATTTGATTTTACCATACTGTCTAAATCAGTTTACATAGTAATTCCAAGGACTATAAATTATCCCTGCTCCTAATTTAGTTTACTTCCGTACATAATTTAATATCTGAACCTTTCTTATCCCAAACCATATAATTCTGGTGGTTTTTTTTTCAATATTAACCTTAAGGCCTGAGATTTCTGCAAAAAGTTTAAAACTTTAAGAGCATGTTTAAGTTACTCTTCAGTTCAATCTAATATACGAATATTCAAAATATATTTCATCTGCAAATTGTGAAATAATGTATTTAGTGTCGGCTTCTTGAACTCCTTTCATGATTTTACCATGTACAGCCAAAATTTCCACACACAAGAGAAAGATATATGGGGAAGTGGATCACCTTATCGGCAGCCTCGGTTAATACAGAACTTTTCTGGCAGATGACCAATTGCTGATAAGCATGATTTAATATCTGTATAAAATAATTTAATCCATTTTTTTAAAAACTATGACCAAAACTAAAATAAGGTAAAACGTCCTTAATAAACGATCAGGAGATAGTATCAAGTGCCTTTTCGAAATCAATGATAACCAATAATCCTGGTATATCATTTTTTCCGTGTATTAAAAGAGATCATAGTTTGTGTGATTTTTTTCGCCAATATATTTTCCTTCAAAAAATATTGTCGGATCATCATTTACAATACTTGGTAGTACCTTTTTTAGACGCTATGCAATACAGGCGGAAACAAACTTTTAAGATCAATTCAATAAAGAAAAAAGCCTCCAATTTTTTAAAAACTGTCTATCTATATCAGCTATGGGGGAATGCATGTACAGTTTAACAATACATTTTTTGTGTAATTGAAAGTTCTCCTTTCAATAAACCGTAGTTTATAGACCTCAAAAGGAAAACACCTTGATCGATCCAAAAGAATTTATAAAATTCCATTTTAAAACAACTAGATTCAGGACTTTTAAGATTTTTTGCCCTTTATATCAAAGCAATAGTTCTGGTAATTCAAGAGGTATTTATAACTGGTTTGGTCATATAATGATTGATTAAACATTTCTTGCTTCTTCAAAATTAAATCTTGTTCTTTTAAAACTTTGCATCCATTTGATATAAGTGAAGGTATACGTTTACTTACAAAGTTTCTATTTTATAAATAACAAAATTAATTAGTAACCTTTTCCCCTTCATCGAACTGCCACCGATCTGGATCTTATGGGTTTGTAACTAGAACAAGGTTAAATCTTTGTTATTTTTACATTTTATTTTTCAATGCAATACGTTTATCACTATACCAGCAAAATAAGTAACTGGACATTCTAATGTCCACGACAAAAAGCACTGACGCATAATTTAGCAATACCAAAGGCTATATGTTTGTGTCAACATTATGTGTTTTTGGGTACACAAACAATGAATTCACAATTTACTCTTCTAATGACTTGATTAAAGTTATTGCAATTAAGCAAGTATATAAGCTTTTTATCTTATCATAATGCCCTCTAATCTTTTGTGTCTCAATTTAAACATACTTTTTTTCTTAACTAACTAAATTATCATCTAATTGATTTTCAAGTCTTTTAATTTTTTTAAAAAGTTTAGACTTGTTTTTTAAGAAAAGATGAGTATAATATTCCCCCCCCCCCTCCCCCCCTGATTTCCAATAGTTACATTTAAAAAAAAAGCTGATCGTTAATATCTTGCATCAAATCTTTACAAGGTATGTCAGAAATTTGTACATTTAAATTTTGATGTCTTGTTGCGTATTGAAGTTTTGTATCATCAATTATAAGTTCGTGTACATAAGTTAAAAGTGAGTTATAAAATTTCAAATATAAACGTCCTTTTTTCAATTTTCCGAAAGTAAATGTTTAATCAATTATTCAATGATCTGTTCGATACTCCGGTAAAAAAAATATGTCCTCAATATCGGTGAGTAAATGCTCCGAAATCAGAAAAAACGATCTGGCCATTTTGTTTGTATTTTGACGTCTCCAAGTAAACTCTCTTTTATCCATGTAAAGTTCTCTCCAGCAGTCCGTCACATTACATGCATTAGTAATATTTAAAACATTTTCCCTAGCTTTAACATTATTGATATTTGCATAATTATGTGTATCTTTTTAGGAATTGAGAACTAGATTAAAGAACTAGATTAAAGTCTCCTGCTAAGATTGTATCATTTTCGTATCTATCAATGTCTTGTTTAACCCCTGTATAAAACTCTGGTTTAACTTTGTTTGGTCTATGAATATTTATTAAAGTCTTCCTTTTCTTATTAATTGTTATTTCCAAAATAAGTTTATAACCATCTATATCAACTTCAGTTTTAAGTTTTTTATATTAAAATTCATTATTAAACAGTAATGCAACACCAACAGACTGACTGCTAAAATTGTTAAAAAATACATTGGTAACCGCACTGTGCGCGTATATAATTTCATCTTTTCTGACAAAATGTTTATCTTGTAAAAAATATACTGAATATGATATGCTTAAAAATGGAAAATATCTATACGATTATTTCTATCACCAAGGCCTTGGACGTTAATGGAAATAACAGTCACCTTTCGAGTCATTATCTATAAAACTGTATCCACACATTGGCTGTCTTGTCAGACGTAAACTGTATAATCTGTATAACTGTTTTAATCCTTACGGCACAGTTTATTGTTTGAAACCTACTATACATTGTTCTATGCAACTTGTTCCCACAGAAAAAGCATAAAGTATAAAATAAATAAATACATGAAAATGAAAGGAGAATGGGATGTGGGATGGCGGGAGAGAGTATTTACATACAGAAAAAAAGAGATATCATCATTGTATATACAGGAATATTGCTAAATCTAGTCGTCATTTTCTAATAATAGACTAGACAGTTACATTTACAAAAGATCAACATCAATGTGCATGAGCTATTTTTACACTCCTTCCAAAACAAAATCCCACACTAATGAACGTATTTAAGGAGAAAAATAATTTTAAAAAAATAACAATACACAATGGTTATCATTGATATTTTATAAACAAACCGATCATCTTATATTAATACCTTAACATATATTGGGTTTATCACTTACATGTTTAGCTACAATGCCAAAGTATACATAATTAATACAATATGTACATCCACATTTCAGTTAAGAAAAAAATCAACTGAAAAACAACAGAATAGTACCCGATTCCTTGTACATGCATTTGATCCACCAGAATATATGTCTGACGTCTGTTTCATTAAATCACAGCTGGTTATCTATAAAAAAAATAGGCAAGTTTATGATATAAAGCCTAAGAAAACATTCAAGCACATAGTGTACTACCTATGGTACCTTTTTGCACAAATGGGGCAAAACACACACACACACACACACACACACACACACACACACGTGTGTATGATGTAAAGTCACTACATGTACCTGAACACCGGAAACTCACTACACCACTAAGCAATGGGTTAAGAGCGCTGATATTAATAAAAAGGAGTTAATACGGGATTGATATCGAGCTGATATACTAAAAAAATTGTATCGACACTTTGCTTAAAACTTTGTTTGTCCCCGAAAGTCACTACATACACACCTAGATACACACAGCAAACTGACTACGTGTATTTTACCATTTAATCCACTACATACACACATTGATACACACAGCAAAGTGACTACGTGTATTTTACCATGAAATCCACTACATACACACCTAGATACACACAGCAAAGTGACTACCTGTATTTTACCATGTAATCCACTACAAATACACGTTGGTACACACAGCAAAGTGACTACGTGTATTTTACAATGTAATCCACTACATACACACATTGATACACACAGTAAAGTCACTACATGGCTTATCAGTATGTAACCCACTACATCTTGAGCACACGCATGCAAAGTGACTATTCCATGTATGTCCGTTATTTTAACTACAAAATCGGACACGACATCCCAACCGAAGGTCGATCTGATCTAAATATACCCGGCAACACAATAGCCATCTATTGTTCTGTATATGCCTCAACTGATAGTCTGGGCAAAAACTATCTGACTATCAGTTTTCCTTACCCTGCACCTTGTATGAACCACTGTACAAAATGCAGATGGGCTAGAAATTTTGAAAGGACGTCCGTAAGTATTTGTCTTCGAACTGTAAATGGTTTAAACATTCCAGTATTATTCTAATACAAAGACAAATATGAAAAAAGTTTGCTTTCACAATCTAAATAATGCTATCTAAAACATTAAATAAAAATACTAGAAAAGCAGCATGTATGCAATGTACAGGTATTTACATTCATAAACAAATAGGTGATTTTATAAATACGGCCGTCTTCATGATTTTTTTGTCATCATATGCTAATAATATTATATAGTCTCCACATTTATTTTGAGAATTAACACTTATTCTTTACGTTGGTCCATATTTGTTTCTCATTTGAAAAAAATACAACAGGTGATTCAAGTCCTTGAATAATTGCCCTCTAATTGTATATGGTTTAAGATTTTAGTTATTATGCTAATACAGAGAATAAAAGACAATTTACGGGTTCGCGATCTTAATAATGCCATTAAAGCAGATATCATTTAAAACACCAAAATGAAAAATCAATGTATACACATTCGCATACTTGTCTTGTTTTTCAAACACACTCGCACATTGTTTTATTTTGGGAAAGGTACTGTGAAAGCTTGCAATCGTTCATAGGGAATATAAAGCAGTTGGTCCAGTGTACAAGGAGAACTATTCCAAGTGCACGTAAAATATCTCACTGAACTTCTTAATAATTGTGTAAATTAGTGTTTCAAATGTCTGAAAATCTCCCTTGGAAACGAAGCTGCCTATAGTAACCAGAAACGGATTGCTGTGTGACAACCCTAAGTGTATCAAAAACCTTTAAGGTTGTAAACGCAACCCTTAATGTAACACAATCAAGTTTTGTGACACTAGGTATCATTATCGCATCCTTTAGTGTAACAAAATTTGGTTTTGTTTCACTAATGGCTACGATACTAAGCGTATGTTTTGAACATGTATTGACATTTGGTTATAAATTTGGTTCACTTAGTGTAACAAATTATTTTCCAACTAGAAATGTATTTGTCCCTGCTATGAAATGTGGGAATGTAGTGTTACCCATGTTTGTCCGTCCGTCTGTTCTTTTTGTAGAGCTTCTTACAGGACGGTTACATATTAAACTACACACATTTTATCTAAATGATATAGAACAATGCATAAACATTGTTATTTGTCTCTCATTGATTGTTCTCTATTTTTCTCAGATTTTCAACTCTTCAAAGTGACTTAGTTGCTGAGACAGAATTAATTCCCGTGACCAAAGCCATTAGGATATACGGTCAATCTATGAGGTTCTTACTGTCCTCTGGGTGCTTAAGTTTTGTTTTGGTTCTAAAACTATCTTCATTTTATCACCATCATTACAATGGCACAATCCCAAAGTCATGCTGATGTTTAAATGTATTTTCAAACTTACCGTGCCCTTATCTTGGACATTTTATGCTCCCAAAAGAAAATAATTTAAGGGGTGGCATATAGTAATCGCGGTGTCCGTCCGGTATTTCGTGTCCGGCGTGTAATTTTGTCATTCATAGGTGCATTTTGTTAATACTTACTACACATGATCACACACTCGTACCTCAAAGGTTAAGGTCACACTTTGAGTTTGTTTGACAACACTTTGAGTCTGTGTGAGATTCCATGTACGACCTGTAACTTTGTCATGCATCTATGGATTTTATAACTACTTACTACAAATGACCAACATAAGATGACGACGTGTCGCGCGTAACACCCAAACTTTCACTTCAAAGGTCAAGGTCACCATTTAACCTTGTTTGACGACGCTTTCAGTCTGTTTGATATTTAGTGTCCGGTCTGTAACTTTGTCACCTATGGATACATTTATAAAAAAACTAACGCTTGTCCAGTTTATAAACATGACAATATGAAGTGTCGCGTGTAAGACCCAGAACCTTTCCTCAAATGCCATGGTTAGGTTATTTTCAGAGACCATTTTGGGGCTTGTGACATTTCTTGTTTTAATTATGTGTATTACTAATAAAAATATCACTTCTTGTTTGAAAAATAATGACAATGTTGGAAGGTACACTTATCATCTCAAACTCATATTAAACAGCAGTCTAATATATGATATATGTGGAGTAAACACAACTTGAATCGTATGGAAAATAAAGACGGTATAGAGGTGAAAGTGAGTTTCTATTTTTAGTGTTGGTAACATTGACATTGAGAAATTTAATGCACATTTAACCTAAACACTGTTTCCTGGAATTAACAAGTACTCGAGCACACTCCATCTCCGTAAGTAACTGATAACTTTCCCACTTGAATCAGTGGTGAGAGACGAATGATAATGAGACACAATGTCGTATATCAATCATCACGGAGACTGTTGCCCGGCGGGGGATTCGAACTCACGACCCCTGGATTGATAGTCAGACACGTTACTGACTGAGCTAATCGGGCCCGGCTCGACATTATTAATTGATTTACTATTTTAGAGTCATTTAATGCCATCGAGGGCTAACAGACAACCATTTAACATAACTATTCTTTTCTGGGATCATAGGAGGTTAACCAGTACTCAAGCACACCCTTCTTCACAAGTAAATCACGGTGACTGTGGCCGTAGGGTTTCGGACGCACGACTCCTGGGGTCGTATTCACCAACCATTCTTGAGAATATTCCTAGACTTGAGCTTGAAAATCCAAATTTAAAACTTATATATTTAGTCTACCATTACCGATAGAACAACTGTGAGAGTTTATTTGACTGTATATTAGGTGTCGCTACATGCTTGCAAATTTTGGTCTCATTAAATGGTCTCTAAGTGTGTTTTTAAAAAAAATCATTCTTTAGTTCAAATCTAAGAATATTCTTAAGAATGATTGGTGAATACCACCGCAGAATGAATAGCCAGACACACTACCAACTGAAGTAACCGGACCAGGAAGTAGATACGATATTAATTCGGATTGGGTCGCATTTCATTATATTTCCGTTTAGTCTTAGGTGGAATTTACACTTTCTATGTAAATAGCACCTGTATATTTTTTCAGGCCTTAAATAAACCATGTAGGCAACAAACAAGTCCAAAACCTAGATCTTTATAGTTAATTGTACTTATTATATTTTTATAGGATCCGCCGTCTGTGTGTTTTCTGCGTCTTGGGAAATGATATTTCTTTGGGAAGATTTGAAAACTATTTTGAATTCTTAGAAGAATAAAAGAAAAAATATATATAGTTAAACAAGTAACTTTATACCGCTGCAATTGTTAAATAATTTGTTGGTTATAACATATGGTAAACAAATTACATGCTTCAAAGTACGGAGATAATTGTTTATAACTACATTCAAACAAATGTACATTACCAAATGTGTATTGCCAAATAATAACCTGTCGTTATTACCTGACTAGCCATTATGACAAGTTTTTACTATGATAACATCGAGAACTATAGTTATTTTATCTTTTTGCTACTCAAGTAGTAACTTTGGTCATTGTAGAGTTAATAAGCACATTTGTTCAACCATAATCGGAGTTGATGAAACATACTACATTAGTTGTCTTTGTATAAGAAAACGTCAGGTTTTAACACATGATATAAATAGCACGTTTCATTGTCGTTTGTAATCAACAACAGATGTTATTGATTGTGTTCAGTTAGACTTAATACTTGTACGTTGGAAATACACAGTTATTTAAACTATATATCCAGTATACTACCTGATCGCACAGATTATAAATATAACATTAAATTTACTGACTTTGACACACGGCGAAAAGCCATCGATTATTTGGACGATACAGCTCTATATATATATCTGGCAAATAAAACGAGATGGTTGTTTTTGTCATAAAACACACATACGTCCTCTTATATATGAGCCCATTATCTCTACGTTTTTGGAAGTGGACATATCGTTTAGTTGGGTGGCGACACGTGGAATGTGTGATTGGATCAACCAGTCAACCAGATTTAAGCTAAACAGTGTTCTTCCTATTGACCGTTCCTAGGCGGAGAAACCTGCTGTAGTTTGTAGTATGTACATATGTGTTGTATATAAGTATTTCCACCAGTAGCTCCAATACCTCAGGTTTGAGCTCCCGCGATTGAGTCACGTTCTGTTATGCACATTTGTACCCGGCGTATAATGTATATTTGAATAAATGATCCAACATTATAGTACTTGATACAAAATATTTTATTATTTGGGTTTGTATTAGAAACTTTATAATTATAAAACACGATCAGGTTTAAACCTGTGGAATAAATTGAGCGATTAGTTATCGTCTAAAATCAACGAGATTATATATAGTTTCCTACTTTAATATTATATTATAGTAGCAGGCCCAGGTCTCAATTGCAATAGTTTCATTTAAACTGCTTTTATTGCATATTGTCCTTAAGCAATGGTAAGATTTGTTATTACTTTAATTCTCTGTTAATCTTTAATGTACTTAATGATCGTTATCGTTTAGAGAAATTGAAATTATTAGTTTAGAATCATTTCAGCTTGAGATATTTAGTGAAACCGGCCGTAGGTTCTAAGTGACTACATAAATGATAATATATCAGAACAAGACTTTCATAAACTATATACCGTATGTATCAATTAAAACATAACACATGCTTTCACGAGACATGTGTTCATATAGATGTCAGAACGGATTAAGGGTTTCTGATGGAACAGAAGATTAAGGATAATTTCTTTTTTACAAGATATACTAATTGAAATGATGATATTGAAATTAAAAATGAACATTGTCTATATATACTTGAAGCTATAGTTATGTTTTCTCGCGGAGATTTAAATAGTAACTTCGGTCATTGTAGAATTATTTCTCTTAGTGTTTGCTAGTGACATTTGTTTGCAGCTTCACACTGAAGCTGATACATGGTTCATGAACAGCACCCATTCTACAAGTCCGGCACAATTCCAACAGCTATTTTTTGTTAGAGTATCTCTTGGAAATTTTCATGTGTCTGCGGTTGACGCTCTCTTACCACCCAAACTACAGTCTACCTACAAAGACTGTTTAACGGCGATTCTGGACTCCTGCCTCCAAAGTGATCTACGCCCAAACCCAAACACTGTAGTCATTGATTATGAGGTCGCAATACATAACGCTGTCAGGTTCGTCGTGAGTCCTAACATATATATCCAAGGCTGCTTCTATCACCTCACCCAGAGCACATGGCAACACGTTCAAGCCGAGGGTATACAGCCACAGTATACCGAGGACAAAGAAACCAGAAACTTTGTCGGTATGATCGACGGTTTGGCGTTCCTTCCAGTTGACAGAGTGAGCGAGAGTATGAATGTTCTGAAGAAAGTCGTTCCAGAACAGCTAACCGGACTCTTACATTACATCGATTCAAATTTGTGTCAGACACTTATCGTTCAGTGTTAGGTCGATCTGTTTAATGAGATTCAGACGAACACCACCAAGGTTTGAACCTCAAACCTGCAATGTTCACGACGCAACAATTAATGATCAACATCGCACAAACAATGTATGTGAATCTTGGAACAATGGTTTCAAGAATAAAGTAGGTCACAACAATCAGTCAATGTGGACTGTAATTGGCTGCTTGCAAAAAGACTGTACTATGGTTGAAACAGAATACTATCAGTACCAGCGTGGTGAACCGGCCAGAAAACGTGTCAAGAAGCAATGAGTGGACCATCAAAAAAGACTAAAATCACTCTGTGAGCAGTTGGTAAAAGGTGAAAAATCTCTCTCTGAGTTCATGTATACCATTGGACGTTGTATTAGGCTTAAGTATTGGAAAGAACTTGTCATTCGTCACAGGAATAATGATATGTTATGTATTATATACTATATACTATGTGCTACTGGTGCAATCCAGGATTTCATATTCCATTTGCTAAAAGTGCTCAAAGTGCTACATTTTTATATAAAAGTGCTATGATATAAATGTACTTAAACGTACTGGTGCATCCCAGGAAATTTGCTATGTACTTTGTAAATGTGCTACTTTCCATGCGACTGGTATACATCCATTATTCTTCAGTTAGATCTAATTTTTTATCAAGTTCGTTTCGATAAAGGTTAACATTGAATATAATATTAATTCCTTAATTTTTGCTTGAATCTAATTGTTATATCATTTTAAATCTATTTCTGATCATGTTCAACTGTTATATTTCATTTTGATAGGAGTTAATATTGATTAAATTAATTCAATAAAATAGTTAATCACTCAAATTAATTGCTCAATTAAAGACTTTTCGAGTAGAAACAGTGAATATCTAGATGTTTGTCTTTGTGATTACATTCAAGTATCATTTGGTAAAAGTAAAATGTTGTATACAGGTTGCATTCCATACCATTGAAAATATCTTTAATTGGATAATTTCATCCCATTGATAAAAGTTAACATTGTTTAAATTAATTCAACAAAATAGTTAATCACTCAAATTAATTGGTCAATTAAAGACTTTTCGAGTAGATATAGTGAATATCTAGCTGTTTGTCTTGTGATTACATTCATGCATTATTTGGTAAAAGTAAAATGTTGTTTACAGTTTGCATTTCAAAACATTGAAAATATCTTTAATTTGATCCCATTTTATCATCATCTGCCTTTATTCTTCTTTGTCATGTTATGCAATTAGAAAAATAAAAAATGTTGAATAAAATGTCTTTATTTATTGGCTTTTATTTAGAATGAATGTTATCTATTTCTAATGCTGAAAACTTTTTCAAATGTGAACAAAATGTAAGTAATATTATATATTGACAGTATAATTCTTATATATATATATATATATATATATATATATATATATATATATATATATATACATAGTAATATATAAACAGGTGGGTTTTTGTCCGCCTACAAATTATATAGGGCGGGATTTTGTCAACCTGGAAAATAATAAGAGTGGGTTTATGTCCGCCTATGTAAAAATCATTGGGTGGGTTTTTGTCCGTCTTCCATGTAAAGTAAATATATCACAGTCTCACAGTTAATAAATATAACATTTAACTTAATGACTTGGACATACTGCTAAAAGACAAACGATGTCGATTGTTTGGACAATGCAACTATATTTTTCTCCGACAAACTATATAAAACAAGATGGTTGCTTTTTTAAATTGATGGAACGAAAACTGTTTTAGATTAATGGACGGACGGATAGACTGGCGCTCAGTAAAACGTCTGGACTCGAGAACATTTAACAAACATCCGGTTATCGAACTGAATGTGATCTCGATGATGGCTATTAACCTAAAGCTTTTATAATATATATGAGTATATTATTGTTTAACATCATACTTCATCCAGTCCTCCAGGTTCGAGCTCCTCCGATTATGCCTCTGGTTGTCATAATGTTTTGCACGTCTATATTTGGTGCATCTCGATGAAGAATGTTTGCTATATTGGAAAGATTCAATATATAATTTTGCATTCCTAGGAGACTAAAAACTCTTGTTTGTATATAATAACCTATAGTTATATCCTGATTAGCCGTCACAACAAAAAGTTTTGAAAATGATCATATATAGATCTATATTTATTTTGTCTCACTTATACTCAAATAATTACTTTGGACGTTGTAGAAATATTAAGCACAGTTTGGTATATTGTATATTTGAATATATGCTCCAACATTATAATTGTAAATCTAAAATACTGAATTATTTGAGTTTGTAATAGAAAATTCATATTTATTATAGAACATGTAATAAATACATAAATTGACGTTTTGTTATTGTTTTTAATCAGCAACATATGTTACGAGGGATTTCTGCTAGACGTGGTACATGTACGTTGATACACTGGGTTATACAACCCATATATCCAGTATGGTATCTCTAAGTTTATCAATTCAATATTTGATTTACAGCTTGCAAAATTCTACTAAAAGACATTCGGTAGAGTTTGTTTAGAATGAATAAAACAAGACTCCAAGTCGTTACCCAAGTCAAAATATTTAGGTATTTTGACATTGAGCTATATTCATAGTCACAATATGGCAGTTTTGCTAAGTTATCCTAGTTATGAAATGGACATAATATATGATTGACAAATCGACTCATGAAATCACATGTTAAAAAGCGAACACATTGTGACGGACAGATAAGCGAACAAACAGATGGAAGGACGCTCGCTCTGAACATCGTCTTGATATGTGCCAAGTACTTGTAAATTCCCTCAAGCCGTTAACGTGAGTATTTGTGTGTTAGTTATAAAGGACAATCAGCTAATTTGGCTGAAATAAGCGCCCTGCGCGTGTTGAGATTTTCCTCAACTAAAAAAATCAATTTCTCTGAATTGTTTCCTTAAAGCATTACATATTAAATATCAACTCAGATTAAATGTCGGAACAAATCTTTGCTCATTGGTAATATATTATATGCAATCTTAAGCAATGTAAATTAAGTAACAACACTTGAAACAATTGAATAAATAGAAATCTCAAGTTTAGATGTGTAGTGAAATTGAAGCCGGAACACTTGCCACATTCATCGTTAACATTTATCTCGATTTTAATGACACGTTGCGTTAAGATTGTATTGTGCAAGCTTACATTAACGTGTACGATGACAAAACACTACCAGCTGTCGAGCTGTATTGATCAAATAGTGAAACTTTTAAATAAATACCGGAGCATTTCACATTGTAAATCATTCCCTTCTGAGAAGCAGAGGTACTCTACTCTACTGGACTTATTCGTGCTTGATATAATTTTACTGACGTCATTCAACTTCGTTTGATATTCAGGTAAGCAACTATTTCATTAACTGCCTTTGTTAGTTGTGCAAGCAACTCTTTCGTTATCACTTTGTTTTTGTTCCGAGTTTTGCCAAATACATATAATGATGATAATATCTTGGTTTGAAATTATACTAACTGTTGTTGACTTGACCAAGACTATTGTCCAGAGTGCTTGTCGTGTTATACTAACTGTTGTTGACTTGACCAAGACTATTGTCCAGAGTGCTTGTTTCAGCCAAACGTTGATTTTTATTTTAAACAGTCGATCAGTCGGTTTGATTAAAAAATCGTTTTTCAAATTTGGAAAAAAACATTTGGAACTTTTTCTATATGAATTATGAAATTAAGTCGAATTTATAAATGTATACTTATTTACAAACCGTAAACTGCACATGTACTTTTTATGGTTCAAGAGTGTTCGTATTGTTTTGTTTCTCAAATTGATTGTGCTGTATTATAATTTCCATTTCTAGTAAGGCTTCTGGTTCTATTGTATTATCTGTCAGTTAGTACTTTTAACATTAACGAGTTCAATCTAATTTGAAAGTTAATGCTACTGTCTACGTATGTTTTGTTTATTTGGTAGAAATGAGGACTTCGCAAATAGCATTTTAAATGTAAGGTTGGTTTATGAACAAAACGGTATTTTTTACTTTGAGTTAATGTTTCATTAATGAGTAATACAACATGGTGCGTTATCATTCTTTTCTGTATTTTAATATGATCCTTTTCACACGACACATATATACGAGTATATTTGTTGAAAGGTACTTCTCTTTCGTTTAAAACTAATATAAACCAATTAATTTAAGTAAATTAGTTGATTCAGTTATTATTTTTAAGCAATTGTATGCAAGTGTCCTAGGTGGCAGAGAGTGGTGTGAGGCGCCGTCTCAAGAATACTTATTTCACAACATTAAGGTCTTAGGTTCGTGGTCCGCTCGGTCCAAACATTTTATGTGTGAACGTTTGCCAGTTACCTGCGAAATGGCTGTTGCTCTACTCAGATTTATTATGAGGTATTCCTCCACCAATAAAACTGGATATACCATATATAACATATATAACCTGAAAGTGTGCATATATTAAATCTTTAATCAACTTGTTCATATCAAATCTTTTTTAATTATTCATTACATTTACATCATCGTTCAAATCACTGGCAATTTATTTTTCCAATCTGAAATAAATCTGCGAGTACCGTATATTTAAAACAAATAAAACATGGTACATATACAAGTTTACAATATGTGACAACATAATCTAGTTACACATGTACATGTTTATACAAATATGTTATTGCTTATGCTTTTATGGCAGATGATTCTAGAATTGTAGATTAACAGAAGCGAAGCGATGATAGTTTTGAATTGAAATGGATGGAAATTTCTGATACTTATGTTCAAAATAATAAATGGAAATACGGTGACCATAGAAACATCATGAAACTCAACCTTTTCATAGATTACACATGTTCTTATATATTTAGTATCAATTTGCCAGTTTAATTGGTACCAATTTGTCAAATGAAAGGAAGATATAAAAAAAATACTGATTTTTTAATTATTCCATCATGCCGACTTTATATCAAATGTCTGTACACGTTTTTTATATGGACCTGGTAATGTTGATAGTTTGATTTTATAGGAATGTCGTTAAACAATTTCTATGTGTATAAATATGTTACTTTTTAATAATATTTTATATCTATCATGCCACAAACAAGAAGGATTTTGATAATATAAAAAAACATTAGTACTGTACAAAACAATAAATGGAATTTTGCTACTTTATCTACGAGATTCATTTAAGTACTAGCACGAAATGCATTCCCGAAACTTAAGATCCACTTCAGAAAATGTGTTGTATATCCCAATACCAAACAGTGAATTATTTAGAAATTCTTTGTTATATTTCTGACTTGTTATTTGGAATTCCATCCCTAATTTTATTTAACTGTTAGTAGTTTACATTTTAAAAGTAAATGTTAGCATACATAGCATAACAGACATATATACATATACATTATACAAATCTATATAGTCTGTGAATATCGTTACATTCGTATGTTATACAACACTGTTCTTGTTATATTTTGTTGTTGAGGACCTCAGGGAATATTGGATTTAGTCCAATTGAGTTTTGATATGGACCGGTTCCAATACACGATTATATTGACCGGATGACGGCACATTGACCGGATAACGTCTTTTACAAGTGATGGATACTATGTGTTTATATTGCAGATATCTATCGGAATACACAATCATAATGGGTGTCAAGATATGTTTCGTTGTTTTTATGGTATGTATTTCGCTTAGTATAGAAAACTTATTTTTTAAAATGCTGACTAGTTGATTAATATTGTGTTAACACGTCTCACTACACAGTTGCGGCCCTTTATTGTCACGGTAACTTGATTCTTTTGCTTATAATTTAGAGAAAAGTCTGGCATAGTATATACTGCAATAAGACTGTAAAACAGTTAATTTTATAGAACCTTAGCAGATGCATGTATTAATGAACATTTGAGGATTTCTTTTTCAAAAAAAACAAAGGGTGTCACTGCGCCATCTTTAAAAAAATAAGCTAGCCAACTTACCTGTTATTGCAGATTTGATGATAACATTCCTGCTATAAAAAATACTTAAACAAATCTATGTGGAATATTTAATTTACCGTGGAAATCCTAGACTTTTTTATATAGAACAAAGAACAAAAGTCAACTGTGTGGTAGAACCTACAGACAACGTCATAGTACGTCTAGTATTCTATTCAAAAGTATTGTTGTGATACTGTTAAAGAATTTTCATATACCGCGGTTCAAAACAAAAGCTTTACTCAAGATGATTCAATTGCAATGCCTTGGATATTAAATATAAAAAAATAATAAGAGTCTGGATGAAAGGTTAGATAGATCTAGTTATAGTTTAAACATACTTAAAGACATCATATAAGCAGAGAACAAAAATACGTATATGATAAAATTGAGTTCGCTACCGGCCAGATAAACGTTTAACAGAAGTTTAATGGACAACTGTTTTATTACGTCAAATAATGCATGACTATATGACAAATTTCAGTTTACTAGACCCACACTGAAGGCTCACATTTGATATATTTTATATTTACAATTTTAGCGATTTGTCTTCTGTTTTTAATAATCATAATGACTAAAAATTCCAAAACAATATTGACATTTCAGGTAGTTGCCATAGCATCACTTGAATCGGTAATAGGGCAAAAGTCAGGAAAAGCCTTTGGGAACAGCAAAAATCCGTGCAGAAAACAAGATGGACACGTTGCTGGAGATGTAAGCATCTATTTCAATTGATACATTATGTAACACTTTTTTGAACATCTACAATCTAAGATAGTATAAGGGCTACACGATGTTCAGATGTAAATATCAACAAACATGGAATATATCATTTACCATTATTTTGTATAATTTGTTGTTGTTGTTGTTGTTGCATGGTGTTCAGCGTCGCTTTCAACAATTTTTCAGTCATATCGCGACGGTGTCTACTTGAGACAGTATTCTAAGCACTGTCACGCTGGAGAATCATGCCGCAGACACATGGTATGATACCACACCCAGTCACATTATATTGACACCGGGCCGACCAGACCTAGAACTCTCCTCTAAATGCTGATCGTCAAGCGAGGAAGCTTCTCGTACCATTTTTATAAAGTCTTTGGTATGATATTTTGTATAAGGGCTACACGATGTTTAGATGTATATAATAACAAACTTGGAAGATCTCATTTACCATTATTTTGTATAAGGGCTACACATTGTGCAGAAATATAGTAATACAAGTATAGAAGATCAAATTCAAGAAAACATTAAACACAAAAAAAGAGTTTTGTTTTTGTGCCAGATGTGCAATAACAATGGTAGGACTGTAGCATAACACGAAACAACTCCAAATTGGGTCCGTTACATAGAATTGAGTTTGAGCACGTTGATTGGTCAGTTGCTTCAGGGAAAAATTGAATGATGTCACTGTTTAGTAAGCGTTAAAAGGTTATGGATTGTGTTACAGACACGTAGCTCCTTGCTTTGTTATTTGGGGTATATAGAACTGATTCGGGAGATATCAGGTTCTGGGATAGACTAGGTGGATAATATAGTGCGTTGTGAATCCAAAATCCAGAATTACAGCGTCAAACTTCACAGCTTCGTATTGCTGTCACTCAAGTATGTATGACGTGTCACTACATTCAGTAGCTATGCAGAATAACAGCTTTAATCTTCAGAGTGTTATATTGCTGTCACTCAAATATGTATGACGTGTTACTACATTCAGTAGCTATGCAGAATAACAGCTTTAAACTTTAGAGTGTTGTATTGCTATCATTCATGTATATATGATGTGTTACTACATTCAGTAGCTATGCAAAATGACAGCTTTAATCTTAAGAGTGTTGTATTGCTGTCACTCAAGTACGCATGACATGTTACTACATTCAGTAGCTATGCAGAATAACAGCTTTAATCTTTAGAGTGTTGTATTGCTGTCACTCAAGTATATATGCCGTGTTATTACATTCAGTAGCGATGCAGAATAACAACTTCAATCTTTAGAGTGTTGTATTGCTGTCACTCAAGTATGTATGCCGTGTTACTACAATCAGTAGCTATGTAGAATAACAGCTTTAATCTTTAGAGTGTTGTATTCTTGTTAAGCAAATATGTATGCCGTGTTACTACATTCAGTAGCTATGCAAAACAACAGCTCTACTCTTTAGAGTGTTGTACTGCTGGCACTGAAGTATGTATGCCGTGTTACTATTTTCAGAAGCGATGCAGAATAACAGCTTTAATCTTGAGAGTGTTCTATTGTTGTTAAGAAAGTAATTATGCCGTGTTACTACATTCAGTATCTAGGCATTACATTTTTAAACTTTAAAGTGATGTATTGTTATCAATCAAGTATGTATGTCATGTTACTACATTCAGTTGTTATGTACAATTGCAGCTTTAAACTTTAGAGTTTTGTGTTGTTATTAATCAAGTATGCATACCGTGTTACTATTTTCAGTAGCGATACAGAAAGACAGCTTTTAACTTTAAAGTTTGGTATTGTTATCAATCAAGTATGTTTTCTCTCACACAACAATTACTTTTGCATTGTTCTACATAGAGAGAAATGCACCTCTGAAGCACTGAATACATTATCATTGGTACTAAAAGGATAATGTTTACATAAAGTGTCATATGTTGCTCTTAATATGCAGGAAAGGCGCGGGGTTGCACAATTTCGATGATTTGATGGCATCCCTTCATTTTTGACAATTATGTCCATTTCTTGCATTGTATTACTACGCATCTTCAAACTGATATATCTTCATCAAATACCACCTACATGATTGTTTAAAGCATTTTCAAAACAAACAAAATACAATATGCTCTATCAATTTACACAGCTCTATTGTCTAGAGCGAAATAATCTTGCTACCGTCATGTAAGGGAGGTAACTCTAAAGTAAGACCTATATAGCAATTTAATCTGGCAAATATTTTCACACAAATGAAACCAAGACCTCAACGATGAGTGGTTAGTGGTATTTAGATGTGACAGTACCTTGAACCACGTGGTCACTGACGTCTAACGATTATCGAAGCTTAGTATTTTATGATGCACTGTTGACACATACGGGGTTAATCTATATCGTAAGAGGCACTGTTGACACACACGGGGTTGTTCTATATCATAATATGTACTGTTGACACAGACGGGGTTGTTCTATATCGTAATACGCACTGTTGACACTTATTGGATTGTTCTATATCGTAAGACGCACTGTTGACACATATGGGATTGTTTTATATCGTAAGATACATTGTTGACACATAAGGGATTGTTCTATATCGTAATGCGCACTGTTGACACATATGGGATTGTTCTTAGATGTGTAAGACGAACACACATCTGATGTAATACCCTTTTCATTTGTAAAACGACGCACTCAATCCTAAATAAGTCCTTTGACAAAGAAGTTAATTTGATAACAACAAACATATTTTATATTTCAGGCGTGTGTGACTCACGATAACCAAACTGGGATTTGTGTCAAACGTGGAAAGGGTAAAAATTCCCAATTGGAATGTGAAGCAGGTAATTTGTTATGTTTGAACATTGAGAGACTACATACAAAAACATCATTGAAATCTTAACATATTCTATTACATATATATATATATATATGTGTGTGTATATGAATAGACAAACTATTATGGAAACATGGATATGCGCAAATTGTAGTGTAAATTGTATTTGGTTTAAGTGTGTAGTATTTAAGTAAGTTTTAAACTTGTCTGCAATATATTTTATCAGTCATTCATTTATTTTTCTTATATGTGTGTTTTCAGAAGAAAAAATAATAATTCTGGGTTACTCTGTGTTCTTTTTGTATGTTTTTTTAATTATTTTTAATTATCTAAGAGGAAAAATCACACACTTGAACATTGATTTGCTGCCTCCAAAATTTATACTTACAATATATATCACCACATGCGAAGATTCAATGTTTAAATGATAGGGGAAAATATATTATTTGTTGAAAAAAACTGTAATTTGTGTAAATGCTACACATGCTGTAAATTGGAATTGTATCAACATATTGTCATGTTTCATATACTGGGGAATAAATAGTATGTTACAATATTTTTTAAAAAGATGTGTGTTTTATCTAGATGTTATTTAGTTCCTTCCTCAGACGAAGGCACAACTTCGAAAGCTAGCTAAGGATATTATTTTATTTTTTTCATAAATCTCTCTACTGTATTTACTATTTCTATCATCTGCCTATCCTTCGTGGATCAAGTGCACCGTGCAAATGTTCACTACACAGTTCAATTTTAATCTTTGTTTAGGTACAATAATGTCTAGGATTGTAACTGCTAAAAAAAGTCCTAGATTTTTTTAAGAATTTATTTCTTAGCAGGAATGAATCACATTAAATGCACATTGAAAATATTTCAAAGCAAATTACATAGGACTTGAGTTTAAGTACAAGAATTTTTCGTCGGGGGGAAAAGGGGACGCAATTTTGTATTGAGACGATTATATGATAGAGATAATTATATCTTTAACAAAACACCTTTCAGGTTCACTGAGTATATATGTTATAGTGTTGTTGTCTTTTTACAGAGTCGACAACGGCTGCTCCCACACCTACCCCAACAGCTGATCCAACACATCCTCCCATACCATTCCTTGCAACTATTCCGACACCAACCCCAACAACTACACCATCCCCAACAACTACACCAACCCCAACAACTACTCCCGCACCATTAAGAAAGTGCAAGAAACAAAATGATGATTTTGACAAAGTAAGTAAATACGTTAATACCATGGTGACTGGGTCCCTCATACGTGTAGCTCACTTCATTAGTAAGAAACCCTTCGTAAATCAGACACTGTTCATACAATGAAGACATTTAGGCCGATTAAGTTATGAAAAAAGAAGGTAACTGTGAAAATATTTCATCCTGTTTTCTATTGCTGTCTTTGCTATATTACTTGTATTTTAATACAAATAACACGATTTTCACTTCATTTTTATATTATTTACATTGATTTTCCTGTTGCATATTTGTTTTTTTAAGAAAGAAAAAAAAACTCATCAAATATCGTCTTGAGAAGCCAGACGCAGAATTACAGCTTCACTTTTTGACTGCAATCAATATAGTGTGTACCTTATCAGGGGCGTAGACATGGTATTGCTGTGGCTATATATTTTACAAAACTTGCAATTTTGTTAAAATGGAAAGTCATTGGTGAGGCATACAAAATAAATGTCAAAACGTTTGGAAATAACTAAATGTAATGAAATTATTTAATTATTGATGCGGCAATACTCTGTTTAATGGACCTAGCTTCTCGATTGGAACCGTTAAATAGCAGTACACATGAGCACGTTGATTATTCAGTTGCTTCAGGTAAATTTTGAATTACGTCAAAGATTAGTAAGCGTTCAATTGTTATGAATATTGGGACAGGTATACAACTCCCTGCTTTTTTGATTGGCAGTTAATAAACCTGATTTGGGAGATACCAGAATGTGGGATAGAGTAGTGCGGCAATGCCGTATCATGCCGCAACCGCGTCTGCGGCAATGCCGTATCGTGCCACACCCGTGCCTGCGTCATTGTGTATGTTTAATATATTTTATAATTAAGTAGCAGGTTCAACTGGAAACTTTCTTACATAAATTTGTCGCATAGGTCTGCTTATCGACATGAACAATTTCTAAAAGTAACCAACTTATTGAACGTTTTTGTATTGCAGGCGTGTATTGTTCGTGGTGTTCTTGGAAAATGCAGTTATAAGAAAAACAAAAACAGCCAATTGACGTGTAAAACACAATGAGGGAACTATGTAAATTGATTTGTTTTTTTATACATGTTCATGTCTCACATCACTTTTACATTTCCATAAGGCTCCATTGTAACACTTATGTCCAAAACACAGTGAAAAAAAAAATTTGCAGCGTGGGTCTTGGCTCAAATTCTTCATTGGTCCACGATCTGTTATAATAAAGAAATTAAATCCTGCATTTACCTTTTTTTACTTTTTTTTTCAAAAAATCCATGGTTTTATGATGCCTATCAATTTTCAGATTAATACTATGTCAACTATTCATCAAAGATGCGACTCGAACCAACAACTCTAAAATGACACAGAAATGCCCAGAAATAAGAAATCACATTTTTTTCGTGGTGAACTCTAAAATACTGAACATTTATCGCATGGTAGGAAATAAATAAACATAAAACCCTGAAAAAAAGAAGACAAAAGTTTCTCCTTCATATGTCCGGAGTATTCATAGGAGATAAAAGTGGTGTGAGCCCTACATTATTTGTTATATGATCAATTGAACAATAGAACCAGTCAGATGGTGTGTATTATGAACATAGAAAACTAAACATGTTTCCGATATATACATTGTATATATATATATATATATATATATATATATTACAAAATATAAATCAGAAAGATCATTGTGTTTATCTCTCTCTCTCTCTCTCTCTCTCTCTCTCTCTCTCTCTCTCTCTTAAATTTGACTTTTGCCCTTTGACCAAAACCTTGTAAACCAACTACACCATAGAGTTTGCAGTCATTATCTAAAGTTGCTCTCTTGGTGATTTTAGTGATTGGCACGTTTATTACGAAGAAAACATCTTAAAAAGGAATATAAAAAAAATAAATATCTAAACGAAACAATGAAAATCTCAAAGGTAGTCCGATTGTTTAAATAAACCAATCACACAATTTACTTGGATACCGTTACATTTTTTCAACAGTGGAACCTTTCAAGGTTCTTTTGCCAAAGAAATTAGAGCTGTGTGAAGCGGTTGGGCAAGTTTCTTGTTACAAATGCGTAAAATGTCATATTTCTTTGTGCTTATGGAAATTTTGGAACATTTTCATGATTTCTGCAAAGTTTGGGTGACATTACAAACTGGTTTATGACAATATAACAATTTAAAGATGCGTAGTGATACACTGCAACAAATGGGTTGAATTGTCAAAAATAAAGGGAAGCCATTAAATAATGAAATTGTGAAAAAGCAACCTGGTCAACCCCATGTTTTTTCTACATAATTGGATCAACAGATGACTATTAATGGGAATAAGGCACATTTAGAACCATTGGTAATGTATCCAGTGTTCCAGAAGTGCATGTCTCTATATGTAGAACAGTACAAAATTAATTGTTGTGTGAGACGTCAATACGTCGCAGATGATCATTACTACTAACTTCTTAATGTAAACTTTGAAGTTATAAAAAAAGTCAGGGAAATTCATTGAGTGTATCGCTTACTTATTTACCCTCTTTTGTAAGCTTTATTTTTTTTTTCTAAAATTTGCAAAAATACTGCGAAACGTTCCTTGATGTCACAAATTGCTCGTACGAAACTCTTAAGACTTACAAAGGTTAGCGAAACAGGCCCAAGTAAATCACTTCGAATTTATTTGGCGAATGTAAACAAGACATGTTACAAATGTTAAAATGGTACTGAAACATTTTAAATATAATTATATCTTGTACATTTTTTACAGACAGAGAAGACTGCTTTATCGACGCTAGATGGACGACGGCTGCGTGTGTTTATCAATACTGTAAACTTACATGTTACAAGTAATGAATAAATAAAAGCATCAATGTCAATACCTAGTTGTTGTTTGTGCAACCGCGTGTTGATGATGTATCTATTAATGTTGAACCCGTCTTCTTCAAATTGGAATATAACCGTTAATCTATGCAGGGACGTAGGAATATTCATGGGGCGAATCCAGGATTTCAGGTTAGAGAGGGCGTACTTTGGGGGCGCAACACATAATCTGAACTGGTGTACGTTTTTCATTAGAAATATTGTGAATTATAATAAAAAAAGGAAGTTTAAGAGGGCGTACGCAGGATGTTTTAAAAAGTATATCCGCTTTTGTGTTGTTTCCGATTGCTCATTTCAATCATTTATATGTTTTATTTTTGTTTATAATTAACATATGTATGATTCAAGGATGTCAATTGAGTGATTGCAGCAATAGGGTCAGAAAAATGCCCCCATAGACCATGCATGTCGTAAGAGGCGACATATTGAATATTGGTTATAGTTTGCTAAACATTTTCAGTTTTGTAGATATGAAGTTTCTTGGTACATTCTTCACATGGATCCATGTACATGTCTTATTAAATTTGTATCTTAATCCATTGTTATTGTACACAGAAAGTGAGCCTCTTTATTTAACGTAAAAACTCACTTGAACAAGTCAATCTGCCATGAGGCCATCAAACATATATACACTATTCACATCAATGCGTTAGATAACACAGTCACATGAAAAATAAAACAATAATAGTATTTGAGGTAGTTCACTGATTTTAGGTACAAGAAAAACAAAATATAAATGTATTTTTGACAATACACATTAAGGTTAGATGGAGCTCATCAATTTCTAAAATGAATATTATGTATTAAGAATAAATACATCACTAAGATACGACGGAGCAAGGTTATTGAACGCTTTATGCATAACAATGCCTTTGGTAATTTACTTCTTTCGGGAAAATAAATCTTATTTCAAGTTCTGCAAACAGTTCAACACACGGTATGTTAAATATTTGATTAAGTTTACGTTTTTAAATTCCCGAACTTGCCTTAACTGAGAATCGAATTAAAGCAGAGTCTCCGGGTCTAGAAGAATTCTTACCAAAAGACTACGGTCGTTTCTGCAGATCACCACAGCTATATTCATAAATTAGCATTTAAAATTGTATGAAACATATGCCCAAAATAAATATTTTGCTGCTTTAATACATGGAGAGTGTGTCTTGAATCGTCCTTTCTGTTATTTTAACCTGATGGTACGACGTAAAACCACAAACAAACTTCTCAGTCAAGGTTAAATCAACTTTAATCAGTAAACAATGACGTACACTCACAACGTTACGCTCTGTTTGATGGGATAATTATTTTATTATTTATTTTCCCTTTTCTTTTCGTAATATGAATCTATATTATAATGATATGCGTCCCCTAAATGAGCCTTAAGAACGAGGACACTAGAAATCCAAGGACACCATTTGGTTGGTCCATGAGTAAGTTTTATTTTTATTTTTAGAAAGGAAGCCATTTTGAGTTTTAGATGACAAACAATCTTATGTTTAGTCTTACATACATGTAACACTTCCGCAGCTGCATAGATTAAAGAACTCGAATTTTCAAACACACAATTTTTATTCCGTAATTCTACAATGAGTGTGTTCTGATATAAAACCAAGTTCCATAAATTTTAGATATACAAAAGGTTATTAAATTTGACTTAAATTTTTAAAATCTTAACTCAGATATTTTTAACCAGTCTAAAATCATGATCACCTGAATGATTTTTTATATTTGAGTTTTAAAATTTCTATGTATATATTTTAGTGTTATGTTGAAAAGCAAAACAGTTAAAGAATTTATTCGACAAATATGGTTATATAACTTCTATGAAGGTTAGATGAAGATCAAATGTTCGAGTACACACAATATCAAATAAAGCATTTTTACGTCGAAGGGGAAGTCTACACACTGAACAGATAAATAATCTCTTATATGACACATGATAGCTACTTTTCTCATCATATTCATGATTCTGGTTGATGTTACCATTTTAAAAATATTACTTGACATAACTTGATCCAGAGAGATATTAAAATCAAGAAATGCCGCGTATATGTTGTATGTATAAATTTGATACTAATATTCCAAGATAACAACGATGCTGTCTTTGTTACTTAACTAATCGGAATACCACTATGGTAGAATATGTATATCATGCTTTGTTTGATTGTCCGAAACACAACACTATTCGGGAACATAATCTACATAACTGGTACTCATCTGGGAAAACCTGACATCATTTCCACAGATTGACACTAACTATCCTCATGAAATTAAAAAAATTCATATACGTGTACAACATACTGCACAACTCAGAAACCAGTGTTGATGTAGTAGTACCTTTACAATTATTATATGTCTGATACTATTCTTTCCAAATGACATTGTATGTTTAAATGTAATGCTGTATATTTTGGGCCGGTGGCCTTTATTAATTGTAAATAAACTTGATTTGATTACATTTTATTTGATTTTGGAAGTACATTAGGTAATGAACATTAAAATGTTAGTTTAACTTCTCATATTTGGTCCTTCAATGAACGACAAGCATGTAAACTATTTTTATTTATTATAACGCAAACCCAATGGTGGGCCGACACCACAAAATCAATGATGGGCTTACACCACAAAATCGGGCTTACACCACAAAATCAATGATGGGCTTACACCTACAAAACAAATGGTGGGCTTCCATCACAAAATTAATTTTGGGCTTACACCACAAAAGCAATGATGGGCTTACACCACAAACTCAATGGCGGGCTTATGCCACAAAATCGGTGATAGATTTACATCTACAAAACCAATGGTAGGCTTACACCTACAAAAACAATGTTGGACTTACAACACAAATTCAATGGTGGGCTTATACTACAAACTGAATGGTGGGCTTATACCACAAAATTAGTGATGGGCTTACACCTACAAAACCAATTGTGGGCATACATCTACAAAAACAATGGTGGACTTACACCACAAATCAATGGTGGGCTTACACCACAAAATCAATGATGGGCTTAGATCACAAAATCAATGATGGGCTAACACATACAAAAGCAATGGTTGGGTTACACCTACAAAACAAATGGTGGGCTTACACCTACAGAATCAATGGTGGGTTTACACCAATAGCATTAATGGTGGGCTGATATCTACAATTGTTTTATACAGGATGATATTAATTTGCACAATATAGAATTAGATTCAGTTGTGCAAACAGTATATTTATCAATAAGAGGAATATCAATTAAAATTAAAGTAAATAGTGTTGTTCTGTTTTATAGGAAAATGTCTGGTGTAAAGCACAGATACATGGGACTTCGATTTTTGTGAAAGTCTCATCCGGAGATAAATATTTTTAGTGTGAGGAGCGGGTTATCGAACCAGCGACTCCTGGGCTCGCAGTTCGAGGTTTTTAACACATGGACCACTAATCCTCTCTTTAGTAAGCCTTGTGTAATATGTTTTAACAAAGTGTCTCAAAATAATACGGTACGTTGAAACAGAATGCTGATATTGCATTATATTTTGTCTTACACGTTCAGTGAAATATAGATTTGATTTAATCTAGTGTATGGTCAGCAGTAACTCAGCCACGAGTTGGCACGTGTTTAATGAAATAAAATAAAACCATACTATTTTTGTTAAATTTGATATGTCTCTTTTTTAATTGTAATTTATTATTTTAAAAAAAATATGAAGGGTGTTTTTTTATTTAATTCTTTTCGCTGAATAAAAAATCATAAGAGAGTGTATATAAACGTACAGCGAAATAAGCATTTTCCTTAATTTTGGAACATTCTGTGTATAGAAAAATTAAAAAAATAATAAAAAATATAAATTTAAAAAAACATATATTTAAAACAAATACACAAAGTTTTGCTTAAAAAAAAGTATTTAAAAGGAATAAATTTTACAGAACTATTATTTGGGCTTCGCGAACCTCTTCCTTTTTCTAATATTTCACTGGAACCAACCAGTTTTTCCTTTTTAGATGGGCTTTGTGCAGAAGTGAAGGTATAGCCTAACCTGCATACAGTAGCCAGTCTACGTACATTGACTGTGACTCCTGCTGCAATTGGCGTTTTTTTCCGTTTGGGCACATTATATAATATTTGATACACGTATTAATCTTTTTAGCACGTTTTTTAAAAGTTTTTATTGTTTGTCTTTTTTTTAAAAAATACTTCAATAAAAAAATGTCATTTATTTAAGAATGTCAATATTTGGGTTGGAAATTCAGCCCGTATGAATTTCATTGGTTACATCCAGACGTTAAAGATAGAGGTTAGCACAGTCTTGCGTAAACACTTTCCATGCATAAATAAACATTGAAGCCTGAACAAACATTATAATACTATACAGATATGTATATATTGTTAAATTCTGTTGCAGGAAATACCTGCCAGAATGGGACTGAGCATGATATTCTACTCTTCTTGTTGATAAGCAATCGGAAATCATCTATAATGTTCGTAGAATTACATTGCATTTGGGGCTGCGTGCTCACTTTCTCTGAACCGGAAGTAGAGTGAACTAGTCCATGGAGATTGTGCAAAGCCCAGCTTATGCCGGCGTAATCATGGTCATCGCCAAATTGACCGTACGCGACAGAGACTACATTTTAGTCTTCGAGTTTCATTTTTATGCATTTTATTCATGAAAAATAAATCAAGCAATAAGAATGCAGACAGTCTTTCATTCTATCATTTTTGCAAAATGGTGCATTAAGTTAACCAAATGCTATACTAATATATGTCAAATGACGAAGGCGTATGGATATTTTATCAAAGTATGGCAAATAAACTCACGACTCTTTGGTTGATAGTCGGACGTGCTACCGACCGAGATAACCGGGCCCGGCTTAGAGAGCTACGTATATAAACGATTCAACATACTATAACATTTTATTTGTGTTTGTTGTATACACAGGTACACGTAATAATGCTATTGAAGTAATGGAACTTAAATGAACGACACACAACATATGCTCTAAAATGGTTTATTCTTGGTATCAAAGTAGCAAATGAATCATGGTATGGAGACGCATGTAATTATAAGAGTATTTCTTATTTTAAATAAAGGGAAAAAACTAAGACAAAGAGTATGCTAAAGAGTAATCATGAGTTATGAACACATATATAGATGTTAATACAACATCTCCTTTCTTATGAAAATGAATAAACATTTCTTGTGAATGATTTTTTTTGTTTATTACAATACAACTTCCTATAAATAAAATAATCCAACACGTTTGACAACCTGTGGAGTCTAATTATCTTTATAATTTCTCATTAGTTCTACTCAATTTTTATGTCCAGATAACACTGAAACTGTGGTGGGAATCTGTCAGTTCTTGTAAATTAATAGCCACTGATGTTGGCTATACTCAAACTTCACTTTAATCTTCTATATAGTTTCACAAAGACTCTGGAGTATTTGGCTTAACTGGTCTACAATATCTTGTCACATAAACAAGTGCTTGTGGGCATAGATTTGAAGCATTTGCTGCTAGTTTAGAGATGTATTTATATTCACTGGGCTGGTCATTTACATTTTCGTAATCTGTGAAAGATTAATAAATCAGTTTCTTCTGCATTTTCTGTATCTGGTGAATGGGGTTCGCAGGGGTTTAAATTAGAATTTAATGGTGGTGTGTCTAATTTCTGGCTAGTTTCTGTAATGTGTGAATGGGGTATTCTGATGAGGTGCTTGTTGATTCATTCGTTTTGAGTTAATGGCGCCTGATTTACAGTACTGCCTGCATTCAGGTGTTCGTACGGTATACGAACGGTTGTTGTGTTTTTCTATCATAACTGCGGGTTTCCGAGTTCCGTGTGGTTCTCCAATCTTAAGAGATTGTAAAGATTTCGCATTTCTGTCGTTATACTGTTTCTGTTTTGTTTTGTCTTCGTATAATGTCTCTCTTACTGTCTTATGATTTGGGATACTTTAGAATCAATAGGGAAGAATGATCTTATTTTCATCCCCATTTACAATTCGTTTGGGGAGAAACAAAAGTTCAATGGGATGGCCCGGTATTCTAGCAATTCTACTGAAAGTTCTGTACCAGACTGTTTGATCATTTGTTTAACTACTAGTATTTTTGCGCGAAAATCAGCTAAATCATTCGACTGTGCATAGTGTGGAGAGAATCGAACATGGTTAATGTCCCAACCTCTTACAAAGTCCTGAAAATACTGTGATGTGTAATAACTCGCTCCATCTGTTACTAGTTTAGTTGGAATCCCGTGATGGGCATACCAAGTGTTCATGTGCTAAATAACACAAGAACTGTTTGTGCTGTCATTTCCCAAATTCAAAATAGTTAGAATAGTAGACACATACCAGAAGATAATCTTCACCATCTAATGTAAATACATCAGAGCCTACAGTTTATCAGGGGTACTCTGGGCTTTCGTGAGTTACCAGAGGTTCCTTGGGGTTTGAACATCTTTGCTCAATGCAAAGTTCGCAACTACAAACATGATTGGTAATATCGGCGGTAATGTTTCGCCAAAACAATGTATTTCTAGCTCGTCTTAGACATTTATCAATTCCAAAGTTACTAGTATGTAGAATGTCAAGCATGCTTGTCTTTAACTTTCTGTCACTATAGGGCAAGTTTGTTGTTCACAAAAGACTTGATGTTTTTAATTATTTAAAAGCGCAAAAAATTGTCAGATATACTGTTTACAAGATATTCATTCAACTACTTATATAGAAAATGTTATTAATTCAGAATGAAGTAAAAAATATATTTTCTCCTCGGTCTCCTCAAATATTCGTGGCTGTGCGATTTTATTCAATAAAAAACTTAGACTAAACTATACACGCACATACCTCTGACCCTGAGGGTAATTACATAATTGCAGATTTAACTGTAGATAATAATATATTTACTCCTATAACCTTATACGGGCCCAATAAAGACTCCCCATTTTCCTTTGAAAATATTTTGATAAAAGCGAAAGTATATAATAACGATGTTATGTCCTATGCGGAGATTTCAATATGTACAAGACCCGAAATTAGATTACTACAATAATTCTGATACACACAATAAAAACACACAACAAAAAGTTTTAGAATTAAAAGAAAAATATAACTTGACTCGTTTAGAGAATGTTATCCAATATTAAAACGCTATACCTGGAGGCTTAAAACACCTTTGAAACAGGCTAGGCTTGATTTTTCTTCTAGTGTCAAAAAATACTCTTATCGGTACTTAAATATCATATTGAATCTAGTTACAGGTCCGACCATTCAATGATTATTTCAAATATTTCTTTTAACAATTCCAAACCTGGTAAAGGTCTCTGGAAGCACAATAACAGTCTTTTAAATGATAAAGACTATTAAAATATAATAACTGATAAAACCGAAGAAATTAAGGTATAATATGCATTACCCATATATAACTTTAATAATATTGAACAAATTGCAAATGATAAAATAGAATTTATTATAGACGATCAGCTATTTCTTGAGACGTTACTAATGGAAATCGGAGGCAAGTCAATATCTTATTCAAGTTTTAAAAAGAGAGAGACTGACAAGTTAGAAAATAATTTGATAGATAACATAGACAATTTAGAAAAAAAAATAAAACCTGACAATCTCGACCAATAAGAAAATTACACAAATGAGCATATAAATATACGAAAACATAAGATGCACGGAGCTGTGATAAGATTAAGGGCAACTATTATTGAAGAGGATGAAAAAGCTTCAAATTATTTTTGCAAATTTGAATAACATAATTATTCCAGTAAAATAATACCAAAACTTGAACAAAAATTATGGAAGCTATTTTACTAATCAAACAGATATTCTTAAAGAAGCTCAAATTTTTTATTAGCAACTTTATTCAAGAAGAGTTAAAACTCTACTAGATAAAAACTTTAATAATGAATTTTTTAAAGTAACAGATGTAATTTCTTAACCTACATCTATAGAGTCAAATTCTTTAGATGGTTTAGTTGCATTTGATCAAGTTCAATTACGCTTAAAGCAATGAAAAATGGGAAAAGTCGAGGAAGTTCAGGATATAATTGTGATTTCTACAAGGTTTTCTGGGGAAAATAAGGAATTTCTTTGTACGTTCAATAAATGCTGGTTTTAATAAAGAAAAATTATTTGTTACTCAAAAAGAGGGGATTATCTCTTTCATTCCTAAAAATATAAAAGTTAATTCCAGATGAAGGATTATAGACTATAAAGGTATCATAAATGTAATTAAATTATTCCTTACTAAAAACAACGTAAACAGTTTAAATAACAAATGCAGTTACCCTATGATACCTTTTACTATATCCAATATTTTTATACACAGAAAGGGTTGTAAGGAATTATATAACATTCTGAATTAAAATAACTGCCAGCCAACATCTAAACTTAAATGGGAACGTTGTTATGAAATTGAACAAGAAACGTGGAATAATATTAAAAGAATTCCCATTCAAAAACAATTATAGTTCAATTTTAAGTTGGTTCCAAATTAGAACTAACCATAGAATCTTACCAACAAAAAAAACATCTACATAAAATTAAAATAATTAACAGCCCCTTATGCCATGATTGCCAACAAAAGGAAGCTCTAATACATATGCTTTGGACATGTACAGCAACACAACAATTTCTTCAAAATATTAAGCAGTGACTTCAAACGGAACATATCAACAAATCATTTATAGAAGAACTATTTATATTTTATGTTGGGAACATCTATTCAAAGGCAGACCTTTTTTATCATAGCAATTAGACATTATATCTTTTCTACAAAACGACATTATACTTCATTATCTGTAGCTGCATTTAAAAACAGAATCACAAATACATTCTTATCACTAAAATGCATTGCCCAAAAATTAATGCTATTTATGATTTTGAAACACAATGGAATAAGTACAATAACCTATTCCTCCAATAAATATTGTAATACTGTTAAAACATACAGAAAACCTTAACTACTAAGACCTGTTAAAACGCAACTTAAAACTGACCGACAAACTGGTAAGAAAACACAAATTAGCACCCACATTGAAAATAAAAAATGTTTCGACCTACCACATAAAAGGAATACTCAGGCGGATTTTTTTGTATGTTTTTTCTATCTACCTCTTTCAATATACTATCCATGTGTAGATCACTACATTAAGCAGCAAACAAATTAAAATAACATAATCAATTGATCATTAAATCTTAATTCTGAAGAAATAGTTTAGATTAAAAATAAAATTTTCTATTCAACCATTCACAAATTCAAACTAAATTTAATATGACATACTTTTGTGTAGATTATAGCCAGTTTACTTTCATACTAGGATGCCTGATTTATGTCATGTTGGCGGTGCGATAAAACTCCAATACGTTAGACATGTATATTTTAAATTATGGACGAAAACGGCAATACATCTAACAATGAGAATTGTATGAAGATAATGTGCTTAATAATTTAAATATTGCTTTTATTTGTTTAATGTGAAGAGTTTGAAATATGTAGTTTACTACGTCATGTATCTTGCAAGTAGTATATGACTTATAAATAAGTCTGTATACATGTATGTATGTGTGTTCAAAGTTAACGAAACATAATTAATATTGTGTGGACATGTAATACAAATAGTCTATCAAACACTGTGTATTGTACGTTAGGCTATCAAAATAAATGTATCATCATCGCCCCTTGCGGCTGAGTGTCACAAATGGGACAAGAATGGCAACCACGGTGCAATCCTGAGTTCACCGTAAAGGACGACTAAATGGTTTTAACATTTTTGGAGAGAATGGGATGACTTGTCTTTTAGTAAGACGAGCTCACTAAGTATATGGACGAGTTGTCTCAAAATTTGAGACAAGTTGTCTTTGGATAAATTGTCTTTGTGACGACTTATATGTCCTTCCCTTGCGCTGTGAACTGGTTATTTTGATTATTCATATGAAATATGTACCCAGTGGTTGTACTTTATCACACTGTGTTGAAGTTTGGCTTATAAATGACTTAGTAGCGCTGATGTGCATTGCTACAATATATTATTATTTATATGAATTATGTATTTTTCTAGGTTAGTATGAGTGACTTTTACTTCTTTTTCTTTTCAGGAGACGTGAATTATAAAGCGGATATAAATCCCGAAGATCTGAATCCAGTGTTGCCCTATTGTGCATAACGCAGGTAGCAAGGTGGCAAGGGTGTGTCTTACAGTTGGAAAGTCTTTTTTAACTTGATTGTGTTACAAAAATGACGCCAGAGGCCTTCAAATGTAGACGAAGCACTTTTGCTTTACGGTCGACTGGCAGAAGCACTTTCACACCCTTAAAGTAAAACAGTATTGTAGTTCTACAATAAACCACTTCCAATATAAAAGTAAAGACACGTGTTAATTCTTTCATTTCTGACGCAGTAATATTGCATTTACTTTAAAGCAGTCAGTCACACATATAGCTCTATTGTCCAAACAATCGATGCTTTTTCGTTTGTCATTAAATTTCGTTAGTGTCCAAGCCAAAAAAATGTTATATTCATATACTGTGATATTAGAAAGTTTATACCGGACATATCAATGCAGCTTGAATAACTTTGTGTTTCAAACGTACATGTACCGCATCTAACATAACATCATAAGTAACATATGTTGTTGATTGTAAACGATAACAAAACGTCAAATTACCCGCCACATGTTAAAACCTGATCTTGTTTTATAATTATAAAGTTTCTAATACACATTCAAATAATATAGTATTATACATCAACTACTGTAATGCTTTATCATTGATTTAAGTATACATTATACCAAATTGTGCGTAATACTTCTACAACGACCAAAGTTACTACTTGAGTATTAGTGACACAATATTAATATAGCTCTATATATCATATTAAAATCTAATTGTCGTGATGGCCAATCAGGTTATAACTAAAGGTGAGTATATGGAAATAAGAGTTGACATTTTCATACTAAATGATAGAAATGTGTATTTATTCTTATAGGAATCATATGTTGAATCTTTTAAATATACCCAACAATCTTCATCGAGACGTACCAAACACATACATTCAAAACCTTTTGACAAACAGTGGCATAAGCACAGGAGCTCGAACCAGGAGGACTGGATGGTGTATGATGTTAAACAGTAATATACTCATATATATCATAAAGGTTTTGGGTTAATGGTCATCACACACTATGGCCATCCCCACACTATACACAGTATCCTATGTCCGTCACTCCAACCACACAGTATGCAAAGTATCATATGTCCATCACCCTAACCCAGCATTACAATATGCCTTGTAACACCACAGCCGCCCAATATACACAGCATCCTATGCCCGTCAATCAAACCACACAATATACACAGTGCATCAATTGTTTGAACAACAGAGCTATATATTTATCTAACGGACAAAATAAAACGAGATGTTATTTGTCACAAAAACATATATGTTCTCTTATATGTAAGTCTTTTGTCTCTTATGTTTTCAAAAGGCCATGTTTTGTATACTGACAAACCTACTTCAATCATTCGAAATGTATAGAGTGGACACATCTTGAGACGGATAGACTGGCGCACAGTACAGCATTTGGACTAGAGAACATTTGTCAACAGTCCGGTTATCGAAATGAATGTGATCTCAATGATGATATTCCTACAAAGCCTTTATAATATATATAAATATATTATTGTTTAACATAATACTTCATCCAGTCCTCCGGGTTCAAGCTCCTCCGATTATGCCACTGGTTGTCATAATATTTTGCACGTCTATATTTGGTGCATCTCGATGAAGAATGTCTGGTATATTTGAAAGATTCAATATATCATTTTTGCATTCCTAGAAGAATAAAAAAATCTTATTTATATTCGTATATAATAACCTATAGTTATAACCTGATTGGCCGTCACGACAAATAGTTTTTAAAATATATAGAGCTATATTTATTTGTCGTACTTATACTCAAATAATTACTTTAGGCATTGTAGAAATATTAAGCACATTTTGGTATAATGTATATTTAAATATATGCTCCAACATTATAATTGTTAATGTAAAATACTGAATTACTTGAGTTTGTAATAGAAACATCATATTATTATAAAACACGTAATAAATACATAAACTGACGTTTTGTTATCGTTTGTAATCAACAACATATGTTACGAGTGATTTTCAGCTAGACGTGGTACATGTACGTTTGATACACAGAGTTATACAACCCATATATCCAGTACGGTATCTCACAGTTTATCAATTCAATATTTAATTTACAGCCTGCAAAACTTTACTTAAAGACAATCGGTAAATTTGTTTAGAATAAATAAAACTAGACCCCAAGTCGTTACCTAAGTTAAAACATTTAGGTCAACTGTGTGGTAGGACCTACAGACAACGTCATAGTAAGCCGGTCTAATATTCTTTTCAAAAGTATTGTTGTGATACTGTTAAAGAATTTTCATATACTGCGGTTTCAAAACAAAGGTTTTACTCAAGATGATTCAATTGCAATGTCTTGGATATTAAAAATAAAAATTAATAATAGTCCGGATGAAAGGTTAGTTAGATCTAGTTATAGTTTAAACATATTTTAAAGACATCATATAATCAGAGAGAAAAAATACGTTTATGATAAAATTGAGTTCGTTACCGGCCAGATAAACTTAAACAGAAGTTTAATGGACAACTATTTTATTACGACAAATAATGCGTGATTATAAGATAAGTTACAGTTTCCTATACCCGCACTGAAGGCTCACATTTGATATACTTTATATTTACAATTTTGGCGATTTGTCTTCAGTTTTAAAAATAATAATGACTTAAAATTCCAAACCAATATTGACATTTCAGGTAGTTGCCATAGCATCACTTAAATCAGTAATGAGAAAAAAGATAGGCAAAGCCTTAGGGAACAGCAAAATTCCGTGCAGAAAACAAGATGGCCACTTTGAAGGAGAAGTAAGCATCTATTTCAATTGATACATTATGTAAAACTTTGTTTAACATCTACAATCTAGGATAGTATAAGGGCTACACAATGTTCAGATGTATATATCAAAAACATGGAAGATATCATTTACCATTATATTGTATAATTTGTTGTTGTTGTTGTATGGTGTTAAGCGTCGCTTTCAACAATTTTCAGTCATTTCGCGACGGTGTCTACTTGAGACAGTATTCTAAGCGCTGTCACATTGGAGTATCATGCCGCAAACACATAGTATGATGATACCAAACCCAGTCACATTATACTGACACCGGGCCGACCAGACCTAGAACTCTCCTCTAAATGCTGAGCGTCAAGCGAGGAAACTTCTAGTAACATTTTTTTAAGTCTTTGGTATGATATTTTGTATAAGGGCTACACGATGTTCAGATGTATATAATAACAAACTTGGAAGATATCATTCACCATTATTTTGTTTAAGGGCTACACATTGTTCAGAAATATGGTAATACAAGTATAGGAGATCAAATTCAAGCAAACATTAAACACATAAACGAGTTTTTGTGCCAGATGTGCAATAACTATTGGTAGGACTGTAGCATAACACGAAACAACTCCAAGTTGTGTCCGTTACATAGCATTGAGTTAGAGCACGTTGTTTGGTAAATTGCTTCAGGGAAAAATTGAATGATGTCACAGTTTAGTAAGCGTTAAAAAGTTATGGATTGTGGACACGTAGTTCCTTGCTTTATCATTGTGGGTATACAGAACTGATTCGGGAGATATCAGGTTCCGGGATAGACTAGGCGGATAATAAAACGCGTTGTGAATCCAAAATCCAGAATTACAGCATTAAACTTTAGAGCTTTGTATTGCTGTCACTCAAGTATGTATGCCGTGTTACTACAGTAAATAGCTATGCAGAAAAGCAGCTTTAATCTTTAGAGTGTTGTATTGCTGTCACTCAAGTATATATGCTGTGTTACTACATTCAGTAACTATGCAAAATAACAGCTTTAATCTTAAGAGTGTTGTATTGCTGTCACTCAAGTATGTATGCCGTGTGACAACATTCAGTAGCTATGCAGAATAACAGCTTTAATCTTTAGAGTGTTGTATTGCTGTCACTCAAGATTGCATGCCGTGTTACTACATTCAGTAACTATGCAAAATAACAGCTTTAATCTTTAGAGTATTGCATTGTTGATAATCAAGTATGTATGCCGTGTTATTACATTCAGTAGTAAGGCAGCACTACAGCTTTAAGCTTTAGAGTTTTGTACGTATGCCGTGTTACTTTTTTCATTAGCGATGCAGAATTACAGCTTTAAACTTTAAATTTTTGTATTGTTATCAATCAAGTATGTATGCTTTGTTGCTACATTCAGTAGCTTTTTCTCTCACACATCAATTACTTTTGCATTGTTCTACCTAAAGTATAGAGAAATACACTTCTGGAGCACTGAATACATTACCAATGGTTCTAAAAGCAAATTGTTTCTATAAATTGTCATATGTTGCTCTTAATATGCAAGAAAGGCGTGGGGTTGCACAATTACGATGATTTGATGGCATCCCTTCATTTCTAACAATTATGTCCATTTCTTGCATTGTATCACTACGCATCTTCAAACTGATATTTCATTTCAAAACAAAACATTTCAAAACAAACAAAAAACAATATGTCCTACCAATTTACACAGCTCTATTGTCTGGAGCGTAATAATCTTGCTACCGTCATGACAGGGAGGTAACTCTTAAGTAAGACCTCTTTAGCAAATTGATCTGGCAAATATTTTCACACAAATGTGTTGGACCGAGAAACCCAGACCTCAACGATGAGTGGTAAGTGGTATTTAGATGTGACAGTACCTTGAACCACGAGGTCACTGACGTCAAACGATTAACGAAGCTTAGTATTGCATGATGCACTGTTGACACATACGGGGTTAATCTATATCGTAAGACGCACTGTTGACACATACGGTGTTGTTCTATATCATTATATGTACTATTGACACAGACGGGGTTAATCTATATCGTAAGACGCACTGTTGTAAAACGACGCACTCAATCCTAAATAAGTCCTTTGACAAAGAAGCTAATTGGATAACAACAAACACATTTTACATTTCAGGCTTGTGTGACTGAAAATAACCAACCTGGGATTTGTGTCAAACTTGGAAATGGTAAAAATTCCCAATTGGAATGTAGAGCAGGTAATTTGTTATGTTTGAACATTAAGAGACAACACAGAGAGACATCATTGAAATCTAAACATATTTTATAACATACATATATTTGTTTATACAGTTTATGAATAGACAAACTATTATGAAAACATGGACATGCGCACATTGTAGTGTAAATTGTTTTTGTTTTAAGTGAGTAGTATTAAGTAAATTTTTAATTTGTCTGCAATATATTTTATCCGTCATTCATGTTTTTTCTAATATGTGTGTTTTCAGAAGAAAAACATAATATTTTTTGGTTACTCTCTGTTCTTTTTAAAAACAATTTGACGATCTAAGAGGAAAAAATCACACACTTGAACATTGATTTGCTGCCTCCAAAATTGATACTAACAATATATAGCACCACATGTGAAGATTAAATGCTGTGTATTGTTTAAATGACAGGGAAATATGATACTATTTGTAGAAAAAATTGTTACTTGTGTAAATGCTATACATGCTGTAAATTGGAATTGTATCAACATATTGTCATTTTTCATACACAGGAGAATGAAAATATAATTTTATTTTTTTTTTTTTTAAAAAAAATATTTGTGTTTTATCTAGATATTATTTAGTTCCTTCCTCAGACGAAGGCGTAAAGCCGAAAGTTAGATAAGGATATTTTATTTGTTTATTGTGATTCTCTCTACTGCATTTATTATTTATATCATCTGCATATCCTTCGTGAATCAAGTGCACAGTGCATGTGTTAGTTGTATACGTTTTACTACACAGTTCAACTGTGTTATTTGTTTAGGTAAAATAATGTCTAGGATTGCCACTTTAAAAAAATAGACATAGAATTTTTTAAGGATTTATTTTCATAACAGGAATGTACATGTATCACAACAAAAAATGCACATTGACTGGTAGTCTGACCAGCTTGGTTTTTTTTAAAGACAGTGCAGTGACACTTTAACAAAAAGAAAGCCTTAGTTGCTCATTAATACATGCATCTGCATCTGCTAAAATCTTATGAAAGTCACATTTTTACACAAGTAATGTCGTATTGCAGTGTTTATTCTGCCAGGTTTTGCTTTACTCATCTGCAGCAAGAAACTATAACCACTATGAAACATTTTGAAAATATTTCAAATCAAATTACACAGGACTTTTTTTAAGTACAAGAACATTCCGTCAGGAAAAAGGGGACGCAATTGTCTATTGAGACGTATATATGATAGAGATAATTATATCTGTAACAGAAAACCTTTCAGTTTCACTGAGTATTTACGTTATAGTGTTATTGTCCACGGAGCTTTGTTTCTGATAAAAGGTTTTATATTACTAATTGACATGATGATTTAAACTCGGTGAGATATGTTATGTGTAGTAAATATGGCTCTCCTGTACACGTGATCGATGACCTTGACATGATTATTGAAGCTCGGTGAGATGTGTTATGTGAAGTAAATATGGCTCTCCTGTACACGTGATCGATGACCTTGACATGATTATTGAAGCTCGGTGAGATGTGCTATGTGTAGTAAATATGGCTCATCTGTACACGTGATCGATGACCTTGACATGATTATTGAAGCTCAGTTAGATGTGTTATGTGTAGTAAATATGACTCTCCTGTACACGTAAACGGCGACCTTGACATGATTATTGAAGCTTGATGAGATGTGTTATGTGTAGTAAATATGGCTCTCCTGTACACGTGATCGATGACCTTGACATGATTATTGAAGCTTGGTGATATGTATTATGTGTAGTAAATATGGTTCTCCTGTACACGTGATCGATGACCTTGACATGATTATTGAAGCTCGGTTAGATGTGTTATGTGTAGTAAATATGGCTCTCCTGTAAACGTGATCGATGACCTTGACATGATTATTGAAGCTCTGTGAGATGTGTTATGTGTAGTAAATATGGCTCTCCTGTACACGGGATCGACGACCTTGACATGATTATTGAAGCTGGGTGAGATGTGTTATGTGTAGAAAATATGGCTCTCCTGTACACGTGATCGATGACCTTGACATGATTATTGAAGCTGGGTGAGATGTGTTATGTGTAGTAAATATGGCTCTCCTGTACACGGGATCGACGACCTTGACATGATTATTGAAGCTCGGTGAGATGTGTTATGTGTAGAAAATATGGCTCTCCTGTACACGTGATCGATGACCTTGACATGATTATTGAAGCTGGGTGAGATGTGTTATGTGTAGTAAATATGGTTCTCCTGTACACGTGATCGATGACCTTGACATGATTATTGAAGCTCGGTTAGATGTGCTATGTGTAGTAAATATGGCTCTCCTGTAAACGTGATCGATGACCTTGACATGATTATTGAAGCTGGGTGAGATGTGTTATGTGTAGTAAATATGGCTCTCCTGTACACGGGATCGACGACCTTGACATGATTATTGAAGCTCGGTGAGATGTGTTATGTGTAGAAAATATGGCTCTCCTGTACACGTGATCGATGACCTTGACATGATTATTGAAGCTGGGTGAGATGTGTTATGTGTAGTAAATATGGCTTTCCTGTACACGTGATCGATGACCTTGGCATGATTTTTGAAGCTCGGTGAGATGTGGTATGTATAGTAAATATGGCTCTCCTGTACACGTGATCGATGACCTTGGCATGATTTTTGAAGCTCGGTGAGATGTGTTATGTTTAGTAAATATGGCTCTCCTGTACACGGGATCGACAACCTTGACATGATTATTGAAGCTCGGTGAGATGTGTTATGTGTAATAAATATGGCTCTCCTGTACACGTGAACGATGACCTTGACATGATTATAGAAGCTTGGTGAGATGTGTTATGTATAGTAAATATGGCTCTCCTGTACACGTGATCGATGGCCTTGGCATGATTTTTTAAGCATGGTGAGATGTGTTATGTATAGTAAATATGGCTCTCCTGCTCACGTGATCGACGACTTCATAACACTGTCAGAGGATAGCATGTCTATACCCGAAAAAGAAGCTTTAAAATGCGACCACAACGGGATTCTAACCGGGAACTGTGGACATTGGAGCATGTTATACACTATACCATCTCAACTAATGCAAATCACTACTCCAGAGTTTTGACTCGTTATGAAGTCCTCAAAATCCCTTATGAAAATAACCACCATCCCCAAATGTACGAATCTTTATTGGCTATTGACCAGATATGTTTTCAAATTTAAGTTGAATTAAATCCTTGTATAAACTGGATCCAGTTCACCAGCATGTACTTAAATACTAAAAAACATAAATCAAAGAAACACAGCCAGGTGATCACATTTTAGACTGGTTCTAATAAAACGGCATATGAGTTCATTGATATTGATTATATACTGAACCGAAAAAATTAAACTTTCGCTAAGTTTGAATGTGAATATTTTTTTGACATTTAACTAAATTTGGCTGAAATCTTCTGTTTGTTGTAACATAATGTCTTATCAATCTACTGAAATAGCTGAATTGGACAGAAATTATCAATTTTATTGTTTGATTTGAATTTAAAACAGGAAGGGATGGATTTTAAAATGGGATTATCAATAGCGTGTGTGGCCGCCGCGTGCGATGATGACTGCTTGACAGCGACGTCGCATTGAGAGCACAAGCTGGTTTATGTCAGCCTGTGGGATATTATCATCAGATTTCAGCCAAATTTAGGTAAATGTTAACAAAATAGTCACATTCAAACTTAGAGAAAGTTTCATTTTTGGTTCAGTATATAATAGGTAAACAACCAGTCAAAACTTAGTTAAGTTATTAAGTATTCAAGAAAAATGTTCGTGAAACAGAAGCCAGATGACATAATAATATTTCTTCAAAATATTCCTATGTGCAAATGTATTCTGAATAGGGCCGCGTGGAACCTAACCTCTTAATTTATACCAACTTGAATCATCTACTCATACACGTCTTGATTATCATGATAAGACAATAAAACAATATGTGATGAAAATGCTCCAGGTACAGTTACATCACTTACAATAAGTCTGTAAGGATTATTGACCCTTTAGTAAATTCAATCCTCCTTATTGAGCCAAACTTTATTTACTATGACTAGATGAAGCTTTAGATCTCAAAATGGATAATATTTGTACACGAATGAATGAAAAAGTACAATATTCCCGTTTACCATTGTATTAACAAATACAAATGACTAGTTCCTAGGGGAAATCTTTTTAACAGTTTATCTTTTTTTAACCATTTCGGTGTCTTTTCTCACCACAAATTTGTATCACTTTGACTAAACAATGCTTGTGCGAAAATATAGGAAAAAAAACAGTACTATTTTAATATATATATATATATATATATAGTATAATATGCTGATGTATGTTTGTGAAGAGGTGTGACTTAAAAAAAAATATTCCTATTCGCATGCACTGTTACATGTTTCATTTATTAATTGGCATCTACCAACTCAAACATGGCTTCTTAACAGATATTACACTAAATTAAATGTCTAATTAAGTTAAAGATATTTAGAAAACGCTAAATGTGCCACCTGAAATTTAGACAATTGCATGCAGTTGCCTATTTCTGATTTGGTGTCTCTGATAAAATTGATCAAATTAGGTATTTTTTTTATTATTTACGGACAATATCCCTAGATTTCTAAAATAAGGCCTTTGATCCCTGGATCGCTGAAAGTAATGGCCAATGTTGCCTAGGTCTATTCCTATTCGCATGCATTGTTTCATGTTTCATTTATTAATTGGCATCTATCAAACTCAAACATGACTTCTTAACAGCTATTACAATTAATAGTCGTTGTTAAGTTAAAGATACTTGTGATAAGTGGCAAGTACAATGATAAGGAACAAGTTCAGAAATAAGGGACAAGTACAACGATAACGCGCTAATACAATGATATGGAGCAAATACACTGATAAGGGACAAATATACTGATAAGAGGCAAATACAATGATAAGGGACAGATACAGTGGTAAGGGGCAAGTACAATAATAAGGAACACGTACAGAAATAAGGGACAATAACAAAAATAAGGAGCAAATACAATAATAAGGGATATGTACAGTGCTAAGGGGCAAGTACAAAGATAAGGGGCAAATACAATGCTAAGGATCATTTGAGAGGTACAATTACAAGGGATGAAGGACAGGTGTTATGATAATGGACAAGTATAACGATAAGGGGCAGATATAATTATAAATGAAAAGCATACTGATGAGGGACAAGTACAGTTATAAGGGGCAAGTACAATGATAACGGGCAAGTACAGTTATAAGGGGAAAGTACAATGATGAGGGACATGTACAGTTATAAGGGGCAAGTACAATGATCAGGATCATTTGAGAGGTACAATTACAAGGGATGAAAGAAAGGTGTTATGATAATGGACAAGTATAACGATAAGGGGCAGATATAATTATAAAGGAAAAGCATACTGAGGAAGGACAAGTACAGTTATAAGGGGCAAGTACAATGACAACGGGCAAGTACAGTTATAAGGGGAAAGTACAATGATGAGGGACATGTACAGTTATAAGGGGCAAGTACAATGATCAGGATCATTTGAGAGGTACAATTACAAGGGATGAAAGAAAGGTGTTATGATAATGGACACGTATAACGATAAGGGGCAGATATAATTATAAAGGAAAAGCATACTGATGAAGGACAAGTACAGTTATAAGGGGCAAGTACAATGACAACGGGCAAGTACAGTTATAAGGGGAAAGTACAATGATGAGGGACATGTACAGTTATAAGGGGCAAGTACAATGATCGGGATCATTTGAGAGGTACAATTACAAGGGATGAAAGAAAGGTGTTATGATAATGGACAAGTATAACGATAAGGGGCAGATATAATTATAAAGGAAAAGCATACTGATGAAGGACAAGTACAGTTATAAGGGGCAAGTACAATGACAACGGGCAAGTACAGTTATAAGGGGAAAGTACAATGATGAGGGACATGTACAGTTATAAGGGGCAAGTACAATGATCAGGATCATTTGAGAGGTACAATTACAAGGGATGAAAGAAAGGTGTTATGATAATGGACAAGTATAACGATAAGGGGCAGATATAATTATAAAGGAAAAGCATACTGATGAAGGACAAGTACAGTAATAACGGGCAAGAAAAATGATAACGGGCAAGTAAAATGATGAGGGACAAGTACAATGATGAGGGACAAGTACAGTTATAAGGGGCAAGTACAATGATAACGGGCAAGTACAATGATAACGGACAAGTACAATGATAACGGGCATGTACAATGATAATGGGCAAGTACAATGATGAGGGACAAGTACAATGATGAGGGGCAAGTACAATGATAATGGGCAAGTAAAATGATAATGGGCAAGTACAATGATAACGGACAAGTAAAATGATAACGGGCAAGATCAATGATAACGGGCAAGTACAATGATAACGGGAAAGTACAGTTATAAGGGGTAAGTACAATGATAAGAGACAAGTACAATGATAACGGGCAAGTACAATGATAACGGACAAGTACAATGATAATGGGCAAGTACAATGATAAGAACCAAGTACAATGATAAGGGACAAGTACAATGATAATGGACAAGTACAGTTATAAGGGGCAAGTACAATGATAAGGGGCAAGTACAATGATAAGGGGCAAGTACATGATAACGGGCAAGTAAAATGATAATGGGCAAGTACAATGATAATGGGCAAGTACAACGATAGTGGGCAAGTACAGTTATAATGGACAAGTACAATGATCAGGGGCAAGTTCAATGATAATGGGCAAGTACAGTTATAAGGGGCAAGTACAGTGATAAGGGGCAAGTACAGTGATAACGGGCAAGTAAAATGATAACGGGCAAGTACAATGATAACGGGCAAGTACAATGATAACGGTCAAGTACAATGCTAACGGGCAAGTACAATGATAATGGGCAAGTACAGTTATAAGGGGCAAGTACAATGATAACGGGCAAGTACAATGATAACGGGCAAGTACAATGAAAATGGGCAAGTACAGTTATAAGGGGCAAGTACAATGATAATGGGCAAGTACAATGATAATGGGCAAGTACAGTTATAAGGGGCAAGTACAATGATAAGGAGCAAGTACAATGATAAGGGGCAAGTACAATGATAACGGGCAAGTAAAATGATAACGGGCAAGTACAATGATAACAGGCAAGTACAATGATAAGGGGCAAGTACAATGATAACGGGCAAGTACAATGATAACGCGCCAGTACAATGATAACAGGCAAGTACAATTATAACGGGCAAGTACAATGATAACGGGCAAGTACAATGATAATGAGCAAGTAAAATGATATCGGGCAAGTACAATGACCGAGTCCTTCAGTATGTGTACAGTTATGCTAGCGTAGTTGTGATTATATGACCGAGTCCTTCAGTATGTGTGTAGTTATGCTGGCGTAGTTGTGATTATGTGGCCGATCCCTTCAGTATATGTGTAGCTATGCTGGCGTAGTTGTGATTATATGACCGAGTCCTTCATTATGTTTGTAGTTATGCGAGCGTAGTTGTGATTATATGACCGAGTCCTTCAGTATGTGTAGCTTTGCTGGCGTAGTTGTGATTATGTGGCCGATCCCTTCAGTATATGTGTAGCTATGCTAGCGTAGTTGTGATTATGTAGCCGAGGCCTTCAGTATGTGTGTAACTACGCTAGCGTAGTTGTGATTATATGACCGAGGCCTTCAGTATGTGTGTAGCTATGCTGGCGTAGTTGTGATTATATGACCGAGTCTTTCAGTATGTGTGTAGCTATGCTAGCGTAGTTGTGATTATATGACCGAGTCCTTCAGTATGGGTGTAGTTATGCTAGCGTAGTTGTGATTATGTGGCCTATCCCTTCAGTATGTGTGTAGTTATGCTGGCGTAGTTGTGATTATGTGATTGAGTCCTTCAGTATGTGTGTAGCTTTGCTAGCGTAGTTGTGATTATATGACCGAGTCCTTTAGTATCTGTGTAGTTATGCTAGCGTAGTTGTGATTATGCGGCCGATCCCTTCAGTATGTGTGCAGCTATGCTGGTGTAGTTGTAATTATGTGTAATATGTGATCGAGTCCTTCAGTATGTGTGTAGCTTTGCTAGCGTAGTTATTAGTATATGACCAAGGCCTTCAGTATGTGTGTAACTATGTTAGCGTTGTTGTGATTATATGACCGAGTTCTTCAGTATTTGTGGAGCTTTGCTAGCGTTGTTGTGATTATATGACCGAGTCCTTCAGTATGTGTGTAGCTATGCTGGCGTTATTGTGATAATATGACCGGGTCCTTCAGTATGTGTGTAGTTATGCTAGCGTAGTTGTGATTATATGACCGAGTCCTTCAGTATGTGTGTAGTTATGCTAGCGTAGTTGTGATTATATGATCGATCCCTTCATTATTTGTGTAGCTTTGCTAGCGTAGTTGTGATTATGTTGCCGATCCCTTCAGTATTTGTGTAGCTTTGCTAGTGTAGTTGTGATTATATGACCGAGTCCTTCAGGATGTGAATAGCTATGCTAGCGTTGTTGTGGTTATATCACCAAGGCATTCAGAATGTGTGTAGCTATGCTAGCGTTGTTGTGATTATATGGCCGAGGCATTCAGAATGTGTGTAGCTATGCTAGCGTTGTTGTGATTATATGGCCGAGGCCTTCAGAATGTTTGTAGCTATGCTAGCGTTGTTGTGATTATATGTCCGAGGCCTTCAGAATGTGTGTAGCTATGCTAGCGTAGTTGTGATTATACGGCCAGACCCGATTAGCTCAATCGGTTACGCGTCTGACTATCAATCCAGGGATCGTGAGTTTTAATCTCCCGCTCGGCAACAGTCTCCGTGATGATTGATACACGACATTGTGTCTCATTATCATTCGTCTCTCAGTATGATTCAAATGGGACATTTTCTTGCGGAGTTGGGGGTGTGCTCGTGTACTGGTTAAGCCCAGGAAACAGTGGTTAGGTTAACTGATCGTCTGCCTCGACGGCATAAAATGACGCTTAATATTCAATCAATTCAGTAAGTGTATAGTTATGCTAGCGTGGTCGTGGTTATATGACCGGGTCCTTCAGTATGTGTGTAGCTATGCTAGCGAGGTTATTAGTATATGGCCGGGGCTATCGGTATGTGTGTAGCTGTGCTATCGTTGTTGTGATTACATGAGTGAGTCTTTCAGTATTTGTGTAGCTATGCTAGCGTAGTTATAAGTATATGGCCGAGGCTTTCAGTATGTGTGAAGCTTTGCTAGTGTAGTTATGAGTGTATGGCCGAGGCTTTCAGTATGTGTGTAGCTTTGCTAGCGTTGTTGTGATCATATGACCGAGTCCTTCAGTATTTGTGTAGCTATGCTAGCGAGGTTATTAGTATATGGCCGAGTCCTTCAATATGTGTGTAGCCATGCTAACGTTGTTGTGATCATATGACCGAGTCCTTCAGTATTTGTGTAGCTATGCTAGCGGGGTTATTAGTATATGGCCGAATCCTTCAATATGTGTGTACAGTAGCTATGCTAGCGTTGTTTGGATTATATGACCGAGTCCTTCGGTATATGTGTAGCTTTGCTAGCGTTGTTGTGATTATATGACCGAGTCCTTCAGTATGTGTGTAGCTATGCTAGCGTAGTAATTAGTATATGACCAAGGCCTTCAGTGTGTGTAACTATGTTAGCGTTGTTGTGATTATATGACCGAGTCCTTCAGTATCTGTGTAGCTTTGCTAGCGTAGTTATTATTTGATGGCCGAGTCCTTCACTATGTGTGTAACTATGTAAGCGTTGTTGTGATTATATGACCGAGTCCTTCAGTCTTTGTGTAGCTTTGATACCGTAGTTATAAGTATATGACCTGATGATTCAGTATGTGTGTAACTATATAAGCGTTGTTGTGATTATATGACCGAGGCCTTCAGAATGAGTGTAGCTTTGCTAGCGTAGTTATTATTATATGACCGGGTTCTTCAGTATGTGTGTAGCTATGTTACCGTTGTTGTGGCCGATGCCTTCAGTATGTGTGTAGCTTTGCTGGCGTTGTTGTGATTATATGAGCGAGTCCTTCAGTATTTGTGTAGCTTTGCTACCGTTGTTGTGATTATATGGCCGAGTCCTTCAGTATTTGTGTAGCAATGCTAGAGTGGTTATCTCTATATGACCGGGTTCTTCAGAATGTGTGTAACTATGTTAGCGTTGTTGGTATTAAATGATCGAGGACTTCAGTATGTGTGTAGCTTTGCTGGCGTTGTTGTGATTACATGACCGAGTCTTTCAGTATTTGTGTAGCTTTGCTAGCGTAGTTGTTAGTATGTGGCCGAGTCCTTCAGTATGTGTGTAGCTATGCTAGCGTAGTTATTAGTATATGACCGAGTTCTTCAGTATGTGTGTAACTATGTTAGCGTTGTTGTGGCCGATGCCTTCAGTATATGTGTAGCTATGCTAGCGTTGTTGTGATTATATGGCCGAGTCCTTCCGAATGTGTGTAGCTTTACTAGCGTTGTTGTGATTATATGACCGAGACCTTTAGTATTTGTGTAGCTATGCTAGCGTGGTTATTACTATAAGACCGAGTTCTTCAGTTTGTGTGTAACTATGTTAGCGTTGTTGGGATTATATGACCGAGGCCTTCAGAATGTGTGTAGCTTTGCTAGCGTTGTTGTGATTATATGACCGTGTCCTTCAGTATTTGTGTAGCTATGCTAGCGTAGTTATTAGTATATGACCGGGTTCTTCAGTATGTGTGTAACTATGTTAACGTTGTTGGGATTAAATGACCGAGGCCTTCAGCATGTGTGTAGCTTTGCTAACGTTGTTGGGATTATATGACTGAGGCCTTCAGTATTTGTGTAGCTATGCTAGCGTAGTTGTTAGTAAGAGGCCGAGTCCTTCATTATGTGTGTAGCTTTGCTAGGTTAATTATTAGTATATGACCGGGTTCTTCAGTATGTGTGTAGATATGCTAGCGTTGTTGTGATTATATGACCGATGCCTTCAGAATGTGTGTAGTTATGCTAGCGTTGTTGCGATTATATTACCGAGGCATTCAGAATGTGTGTAGCTATGCTAGCGTTGTTGTGATTATATGGCCGAGGCCTTCAGAATGTTTGTAGCTATGCTAGCGTTGTTGTGATTATATGGCCGAGGCCTTCAGAATGTTTGTAGCTATGCTAGCGTTGTTGTGATTATATGACCGAGGCCTTCAGAATGTGTGTAGCTATGCTAGCGTAGTTATGATTATACGGCCAGACCCGATTAGCTCATTCGGTTACGCGTCTGACTATCAATCCAGGGATCGTGAGTTTTAATCTCCCGCTCGGCAACAGTCTCCGTGATGATTGATACACGACATTGTGTCTCATTATCATTCGTCTCTCAGTATGATTCAAATGGGAAATTTTCTTGCGGAGTTGGGGGTGTGCTCGTGTACTGGTTAAGCCCAGGGAACAGTGGTTAGGTAGACTGATCGTCTGCGTCGTCGGCATAAAATGACGCTTAATATTCAATCAATTCAGTAAGTGTATAGTTATGCTAGCGTGGTCGTGGTTATATGACCGGGTCCTTCAGTATGTGTGTAGCTATGCTAGCGAGGTTTTCAGTATATGGCCGAGGCTATCAGTATGTGTGTAGCTGTGCTATCGTTGTTGTGATTACATGAGTGTGTCCTTCAGTATTTGTATAGCTATGCTAGCGTAGTTATAAGTATATGGCCGAGGCTTTCAGTATATGTGTAGCTTTGCTAGTGTAGTTATGAGTATATGGTCGAGGCTTTCAGTATGTGTGTAGCTTTGCTAGCGTTGTTGTGATCATATGAACCGAGTCCTTCAGTATTTGTGTAGCTATGTTAGCGAGGTTATTAGTATATGGCCGAGTCATTTAGTATGCGTGTAGCCATGCTAGCGTTGTTTTGATCATATGACCGAGTCATTCAGTATGTGTGTAGCTATGCTAGCGTTGTTGTGATCATATGAACCGAGTCATTCAGTATTTGTGTAGCTATGCTAGCGAGGTTATTACTATATGGCCGAGTCATTCAGTATTTGTGTAGCTATACTAGCGAGGTTATTACTATATGGCCGAGTCCTTCAGTATTTGTGTAGCTATACTAGCGAGGTTATTACTATATGGCCGAGTCATTCAGTATTTGTGTAGCTATGCTAGCGAGGTTATTACTATATGGCCGAGTCATTCAGTATTTGTGTAGCTATACTAGCGTGGTTATTACTATATGGCCGAGTCATTCAGTATGTGTGTAGCTATGCTAGCGAGGTTATTACTATATGACCGAGTCCTTCAGTATTTGTGTAGCTATGCTAGCGAGGTTATTACTATATGGCCGAGTCATTCAGTATTTGTGTAGCTATACTAGCGTGGTTATTACTATATGGCCGAGTCATTCAGTATTTGTGTAGCTATACTAACGTGGTTATTACTATATGGCCGAGTCCTTCAGTATGTGTGTAGCTTTGCTAGCGTTGTTGTGATCATATGACCGAGTCCTTCAGTATTTGTGTAGCTATGCTAGCGAGGTTATTACTATATGGCCGAGTCATTCAGTATGTGTGTAGCTATACTAGCGAGGTTATTACTATATGGCCGAGTCATTCAGTATTTGTGTAGCTATGCTAGCGAGGTTATTACTTTATTGCCGAGTCATTCAGTATTTGTGTAGCTATGTTAGCGAAGTTATTACTATATGGCCGAGTCATTCAGTATTTGTGTAGCTTTACTAGCGAGGTTATTACTTTATGGCCGAGTCATTCAGTATTTGTGTAGCTATGCTAGCGAGGTTATTACTATATGGCCGAGTCCTTCAGTATGTTTGTAGCTTTGCTACCGTTAATTGTGATCATATGACCGAGTCCTTCAGTATTTGTGTAGCTATGCTAGCGAGGTTATTACTATATGGCCGAGTCATTCAGTATTTGTGTAGCTATGCTAGCGAGGTTATTACTATATTGCCGAGTCATTCAGTATTTGTGTAGCTATGTTAGCGAGGTTATTACTATATGGCCGAGTCATTCAGTATTTGTGTAGCTATACTAGCGAGGTTATTACTTGATGGCCGAGTCATTCAGTATTTGTGTAGCTATGCTAGCGAGGTTATTACTATATGGCCGAGTCCTTCAGTATGTTTGTAGCTTTGCTACCGTTAATGTGATCATATGACCGAGTCCTTCAGTATTTGTGTAGCTATGCTAGCGAGGTTATTACTATATGGCCGAGTCATTCAGTATTTGTGTAGCTATGCTCGCGTAGTTATTAGTGTATGACCGGGTCATTCAGTATTTGTGTAGGTATGCTCGCGTAGTTATTAGTATATGGCCGGGGCTTTCAGTAGTTGTGTAGCTATGCTAGCGTAGTTGTGGTTATATGGCCGAGATCTTTAGTTTGTGTGTACTTATGTTTACGTAGTTGTGATTTATGGCCCGCCACTTTGGTATGTGTGTAGTTTTGCTAGCGTAGTTATGAGTATATGGTCGTGGCCTTCAGTATGTGTGTAATAATGCTAGCGTAGTTATAATTATATGGCCGAGTCCTTCAGAGTGTGTGTAGTTATGCTAGCGTAGTTTTGATTAATGGCCCACGTCTTCAGTTTGTTTGTAGTTATACTACCGTAGTTGTGATTATGTGGCTGGGTCGTTCGAGTGCTACGTGTCCTGTTGTACTTTTATGTGTATGGGAAACTCATATATGTAATAACGCAAATTTCAGGAGCACTGTATCCACGAAGAATACATTAGTGATATGAAGGGTAAATACAGTAAAGAGATCTACAATTTTACATTACAAAATTTATACCTCATTTAAAGTTATTCCAATTTTAAATATTTAAAATAGTACGTCTTAAATCATGTATGAATCAATTGTTTCTAAAACCATATAATTAGTAAATACTTTTTTAATTCATCTAACATTGTTTCAATATAGTACGGCAATATAACCAACTAATGCGTGTGTTCTGTAGTTTACAAAAATAATCAAAGAAACAAATAACATCTTGGCAAAGCATGTTCAGGCAAGTTCAAGCGGACTCAGGCTGCTTTGCGTATATATATTTTTTTAAATTCTACATAATTATGTTCAAAATAGGACAAAGTTACTCTTCCGAATGGCCCGTTTTATTCAGTGAGTTCATATTAAACATTTTCACATATCATTAGCCTTTATATTTACAAAGGGTTATATAGAACGTATCTTTCATGAAGCGGAACTTTGTAAAAAAGGCACACTTACGTCAACTCGTATGGGCGTAGGAGCGTTTCAATTAATGGGAGAGGGAGTGGCTATCTGGAGGGAGTGTCGCAGGGGAACATCCCCTTATGGGATAAGGTTGGACTTTTGACAACTTAAACACCAAATACTGCAGTCAGTCTAGTAACTGTTTTGGATAATATTGTTGTTGTTATTTACTCAAACTTTTGGGTGATTGTTAAACGTATTTATCAAGAAACTGTAAAATTTTAAAACTATATTAAAAATCAGCAGGGTTTAAAACACTGGTGCGCGTGGCGGAAGAGTGTGCGTTGGGGTCCCTGTTGGTTTTTGGGGGTTTCGGGAATTTTGATGTCTTAAAATCCAAATGCTGCATTCTAGTGAGGTATAAGAATAAAAATGTAGTTATTAAATCCATTATTTCTTCATTTTCAAACGTTTGCAGTAAAGGGAATGTATAATAATTTTGCAATTGGTTAAAAATATTTTTCCCATATACCATGTCTATATATAGTCACTGACCCTGTATATTCAAAAGGATATATATTTAAACATGCCAAAATAATATATTGAAAAGGGATTTCCCAACTTTGGCTACGCGCCTAGGTTAGACTTTAATGGATTTCCCAGCTTAAAATTTCAGCGTATTTTGTGACGATATAAATGAGTTTTTCATTTTGATTAATGAACTTAGAAAGTATGACAACATGTTCATTAAATAACGGAATAAATAATGAAATTAAATTATTGTAACGTTCCTGGTCCAAAGTACAAAATTAATAAAGACTGTCGTGAAATTCTCGATGTTCTTGATACGTCAAGTGTATTAAATACAGAAAAGGAATAGAATACATTATTTAAAATAATTTCACCAAGCTACAGTGATTTTAAGTAGAAATGAATCAAAGAATTACCGCTACAAATTGTTTATTGACAGAAATAAAGATAAAACATATGATTCTTTTTTGTAAACAGCTCACACATCTAATTTGGAAGTGTGAATATGCATTTTGGGTTAGTTTTGAAACTATAAGTACTAACAGAAATATAAACGTTCATCCAATATGGTCTGTGAACGATACTACATTTGGGTTAATTAAATATTACAGCAAACTGGACTAATGAATACTGCAAACAAAATATAATATTGATAGGTGCAAGTTAGGTGAAGATCTGCCGTTTTTAACAATTACAAAACACAAATAAATGATCATAATACAATGATTTTGTAATACTGTCTTTATTTGTTGTAACTTTATCTACGTATACATGTTTACTGTTAAATTGGTAATGTGTGTTGTGTAGAAAAGTATATAAAACGACATATCTATGCTTCATGAAAAGGCAATGTGTGGTGTCCTTGAGCAAGACACTTATCCGCATATGCTTAAAACTGGTTCTAACCAGGAAGACTTCGAGCTTGATTTGCTTAAGTTGTAAGAACTTGTTTCACAACCGAAGTAAAATAAATAAGCTCAAACTAAAAACAATAAAAACAATAATAACAACAACAACAACAACAACACGCTCGCTTATCTGCATGTAGACTGAACGGAACAACTAACCCGCCACCTGACATTTTGAGTTTTAGTTTTACCTGATATTTTCTGGGGTTGGGAGGGTGGGGGTTCAGAAAGCACCCAAAGCAGTTTCCTTGAAATGTTGACTTGAATAAGAAGAAACATTTAGGATTACACTGACCAAGTTTGTATTAACAAATTTGACGGCATTTGGATTAATGTCATAATTATTGAATTGTGTAGTCAAATCAACCTTCACACGGAAGTCCAAAGTGGCGGGCTAGCTTATTATTTCAATATTACATCGTTCAAACTGTCAAGGATATTCAACAATGTGGGGACAAACTACTTGTGTTTGCTTAACATGATACACAACATATATATATCAGGAAATTCTATTAAATATTTATTAGATGACAACCACAAATTTCAACTAGTCAATCAGTGTCAAGAGGCCGGTGTAACATTAAATTTTGATCAGTGTTAAATTTTGATCAGACATGGCGTCCTTTTTTAACGGTTTGTTAAATATTAGCAAGACATCACATGACTGATTTCGCATGTTGTAACATTTAAACATAAGACATGATAAGCTTTTTAATCGACATTAAATACACAACACCCATCTATTATTCATTTATTACACACAAAAATACCATATACTGTTTTTATTTCAATTAATAAAATTTCATTTTAATAGGAACGGCTTGCCTTTTTGAGTAACTTAAGCGTAATTATAAGTAGCTTGTAGGTAAACGATACTTTAATTGGTGTAAGAGCACTTCAGCTATAGGGGAGAGGTAACCTTGCGGTAGTGTGTGTGAATGGTGACCCTCTCCCGCTGGTGGCGGTAATACGTCTTCTATTTTCGCTATTGGGATACGGAGAACCGCTCCGAAACTTGAATGTCTGATATTTTAAACACTTACAGCTGAATTCTACTAATTTCTTAGAAAATATGTTTATTATCTACGCCAATTTTTTTTTACTTTTAAGCATTATTATTCAAACACACGCACGCACGCACGCAAGCACGCACACTTATTTAAAAGCGAATCTCCAACGAGTATCAAACACAGTACACCGCGAGTTAAGACGTAAAGGATCAAATCATGCATTCTAATGAGTTTTACGGGAGAGGGGTATGATTAGTACTTATTCCAATTTCTTTGTTTTACTTTAAAACGCTTTTATTAAGGAAACACACACCCACAGACACACAAGAAACTTAAGACTAAACATAAGATGTATTAAAAAATTATTCTTATTAATCGAGTTTCACTTCCAGTACTACGTACCGAGACGTAGAAGAGAGCACTCCTGCAAATTTGGGTAGGTCAGCTTGGTCAAAGTAAATCTGCAAGTCTAGAAATTTTGATGGGGTATTTGAGGTACTCTGTCATTATTGTTTTTAAATGTTTTTACCAACGGTGAATAATCAGGGGCTTTTCTATGTAAAACATATCTCATTTATTTTTATTTTTCTGGGAAAAGTGCAGGCATTGACCTGCAGTGCCTTCGGTAGCAACGCCGGTGTGTGTGTATGTGTGAGTTGAGAGAGGGCATGTACAGTGATTTATGTATCTTGGAGCTACACCGTTAAGGATAAACCCTACGATATTGCAGGAACAAAGCAAATTGAATTTAATCAGATGGATCCTTATGTGTTCAATCTTCTCTGTGACGGGGAAGACTTTGCTTAACACTGACAGTAATTCAATTTTAATAAATGACACCAAACTGTGTATTTTGTCACAAAGAATGTGCCCGTCAGGAATCGAACCCGGGACCTCTGAATTGACAAGCATGTACGCTAACATTGCGCTACCCGGGCGGGTTCACATTCACAGATAGAAGTAGGTACAATACTATTTTATTTCCCCCGACTGTATAACTGTCGAATAGTTTGGACTTCAGCAGCCAATTGTATAAAAGTTGGTTTAATTTTAACTCTTGCTTATCTTTATTATAGTAAGTATTGAAATTAACTTATATTTAAATACCAGATATCATTTATATTAGTGTTTCTAACCTTTGGTTAAAGATAACTCAGGCCTGATTAAAATATAATCAGTGTTTATACAAGTTGTTCTTTCACTCCTTTCAGTCATTTAACTTTGTGGAATTGTTTGTTTTCCGGCAAGAAGAAAACAATTAAATTCTCTTCCCCATCCACACCTGTCCGAAACCCTCGAGAAGTAAATGTCACCAATAAATAAAAAAAATGTGCCCGCCTGTCCTGAGTTACTTTCTTCAGAAAATCTAGATAAGAATCTAAACTTTTTGTAATATGGCATTGCATCTCCAGTGCCCCATGTAGATTTTAAGGGTTAACTTACTACTTTTTGGTGATCTTGACTTTAAACGAGAAGGTCATGTTGGCTTATGTCGCTTAATTGATTATATAGTGATCCATGGTTGTTACGATCGCTTGCTATAATTACAAATGGTGACCTTAGCTGTTAGTGATAATAACAAAAAAAACAATTTCTATCAAACTGGCATTGACAAAATTCATGCGAACCATAATCATATCTTCATTCAAAAATCTTCCTCAGGGAAGAAATCATACGACACAAGTTCAACTTATTTCACACAATATTTAATTTTCGTACACCTGGCCTTTGTCGAAAATCAAACATTTAATAGTCACTGATTTTTGATAAGTAGGTCCATCAAAAGTTTTGCGGTATTTCACTTTAAACTATAAGATGATTTGACATTTTTTCAAGTTTATATTTGAAAATACAATGAATGTAGCGAGGATAACCTTTTTTACATAAATGTGTGAAGTTTACTCGGAGATAAGTGTATATATATGTTCCAAAATTTAAACTTTTGTTACTGTCGCCGATACTATTTTTTATGTTTGATACAATCTAATTTCACAGTAAAACTATGTAATCAAACTTCCTTTGACTTTTATTTCAATGAAGATGTCCTGTGTCCTGGAAAAAGAATGGAAATAATTATTCAGTGATTTTTCACTCAAATGTATTGTTAAGATAAAACCCGCCTAAAATAGTTAATCGACAAACCTGCGTTATCATCAATTTCGTATTAAAATATGTGTAAGTTACAGTATATAATATTATGTTATAGCTAGCTATATTCACAAATGCTTAATTAAACAACAAGAACTTTTACAAAGAATCGCCAATTAAAAATCACATAGATGGCATGTCGTTTAGATATTCGTTACATAAACTTTCGTTATCAATAATGCCAATATAACGATTCGAATTTAAATAGCTCTGCATATATGAAGTCATTGTAAGAGTTTGCTATCATGTGACTTTGAAAACAAATTTTCGTCATAATTATCATAACTTATGTAAATTGTTGGCGTTATTTAGATTGTTAAATCCCAGAAAGCCTGGTTTATCATTCAAACACTTGTACATAACCCTATATATATCCCTTTGGTACATAGATAGAAATCAATTACACAATTACCTTTCCTACTTATTATAAAAAGCATGATAGTGTTGTACTATAAATTCTAAAGCATATGTCTAAAGCATCAAGTAAAGAACTGAAATGCAGTCTTAAATTGAAGCTTTAGTATGTTCTTTAAAACAATTACGTTATTTCATTGTGCTTGGTGCGGTTGTTTTTATATTAAGCGCTAGATATCATGAAATGTGTAATTTATTTGAAAACTAGAGACCTAGTATTAAAATTTATTTTTATAATTAATTTTATATTTAAATTTATTTTCTTACTTGCATCGAATATCAGTCCCATGCAGTACATATTACTTAACAAATCACGGTAACGAAGATTTGACGACGGTAACGAAGGTTTTATTCATAACCGAATTGCAATAGGGAAGAATAGGAAGGACATTCAAAAAGCTTGTCTGCAGCATATTAAAGAAAATAACAATGGAGAGATGGAATGCGGCCGCTATATTCCTTCTACCTCGTTGCCCGAACATGATAGAAAAGAGAATAATGCAAATGATAGACAGAAACTTAATGAGCTTTGCAGCAGAAAAAGACAACAGAGGGTAGGTTATCAAGCCAGTCCGTCACATGGAAAGGGACGCTTTGCAGTCAAAATGAACTTCACAAACTACAGGAGAAAGGGCACAATGAGAAGATAGAAGAAAATCGTCTGAAGCTAATTCACAAATACGACAACTTTAGAAGGAAATTGATGAAATTAAAAAGCAATGTTGCACAGCCCAGAGATCAGCTCAGAGACTAGAGAGAGAGAGAGAGAGAGAGAGAGAGAGAGAGAGAGACAGTATGCCAACCCAGCACAAGTGAGATTACTCTTAATAAGTATACAGTAAATGATGGCACAATAATGATGCTAACCTCACAGTGTTTCAAAAAGAAGCTTTTTTAATGTCCCTATTGTTGGGTAATGTTCTTACTAACTAGTGAAATCAAGTCGGAAACATCAAGCAGTTAGATTTAAGATGCTCACGGCTTATTTCTGGCAAATATATGAAATGATACAAATGCTCTCCTTTTCTCGCAAGTGGCAGGACTGTAGGCATAGATTAAACGAAATTTAAATTCATCAAGTTGAAAAATCAGCTCGAACGAGCAAGGTTAAAAGTCATCGGGGAAAGGTGAAACCTTCAAGAATATGAAAGACAATAGCAGAACCCAGTCAGGTAAACAAGATGCATAAAGGTAAAAAAAGGCGAAAAGGTTCAAACATAGTCGGTGGACTAAAACCAAATAATGACTGAAAGCAAACTAGTATCTGCACAGGTCGCAGCAACAATGGACCCTTAACTTATTAATGAGCTATATGTTACTATAAGTGATCTTGGAATAGCTTTGGCAAAGAGACACAGAAATAGAGTACAAAATGAAAATATATAGAAACAGTATATGAAAACAATTGGTACATTGAAAAAACATGAGGCATAAGTAGATTTTATGGAGACTAGTGAATGTTTTTTTTCCAATGGCCCACGATTCGAGATTCAATCTGGTTATAGTCATGTTTTCCACTTGTTTGGTGAGTGTCCATGGCTCGCACGATTTGGTGCTCTTTACTGCCGCTTGGCAATCGTCTCAGTGGTCGTACATGTATCATCTATACAGACATCGCCGACATTTGACCTACAACATTTTGTATAATGCATTGTTTTGCAATATTTGCCACAGTTTGGGCTGTCTAATGGGACACTTCTCCACTGGATGGTTATAAAGCCGGGCCTGATTAGCTCAGTCGGTAGTGCGTCTGATTAGCAATCCAGACATCGTGAATTCTAATCCCACGTCCGGCCACAATCTCCGTGATGATTGATATACGACACTGCATATCATTATAATTCATCTCTCACCGCTGATTAATGTGGGAAAGTTATCAGTTACTTGCGGAGATAGAGTTTGTTTGAGTACCGATCAAGGATCCCAGAAAACAGTAGTTAGGTTAACTGATCGTCATTCCCCTCGATGGCATAAAAACGACGCCTAATATCCAATCGAACAATCAACTCTAATTTCAAGCAGACTCCTTACATACAAGTATTTGAGAAAGAAAAACCACACAGCAGTATTTGTACAATTTCCTCTCGCACTTTGAAGTGGTCAATTTGGTAAGCAATACAGCAGTATAAGAAAATTCCGATGTATATAAGATAGTTACTTTGAAATGGGGGATTCGTTTAACTCTCGGAAGTTTTGCTTACTCATTTTATGTTAAATATCTACTTCAATACAGTTATTGACATTTTTGTGATAATTCTTTTAAAAAATGCATATGAACTGATTTAACAGAAATAATAACAAAAACATAAAGGGAAGTAATATACTCTTGAAAACAAGATTTTTGACAATTCACCATTTTATCCCTTTTTGGGTCCCTGCTGGTCCTTTATGGATATTAAATAACTTTTAAAGGTAGCGAGCTCAGCTGCTATGACTAAACAATACTTCAGACCTGAAGATAATTAAAATAATTCCAAAAATAACTGACAAAAAAAATACACTGTTTTCCATGGTCCCTTTACTGGACCCCAACAGATCCTAACTTCTTCATTTGAACAAACATGAAACCCCTACTAATTGGGATCATTTATTCGAAAATTAAATGAATTTGGCTGGACTATTTTTTTTTTAATTCACATTTTAATCTCTTGTTTGGCACCCCTTTCTTATGTAAAAAAACAAGTACCTTAACTTGCTCCAGTCGATCTTAGCCCCTTTAATTGAATACATTTGAAACTCTTAGTCATAAAGATTATTTATATCAAATTAGAACGAATTTGACTGGATAGTTCTTGAGAAGAGCATTTTTAAATGTAAATGTCATTATGTTAAACTGATATGTCCCCGGGGCGGGGCCTTTTTGACCCTAGGGTCATGTTATGGCTTGAACAAACTCATTAGTTGATAAAACAGGCAAAATATCGAAGCCACAGGCCTTGCACTTTCGGGGAAGAAGCTTTTTGATTTTTTGGGGGGACAAGTACTCGTTGGGCGGGGCGAAATTTGATCCCAGGGTCATCAGCTGAACTGAAGTTAGATTAAGGTAAGAATCTTTCACAAAAAAAGTGGTTTCAGAGAAAAAGTCATTTGAAGCAATTGTTAACGGACGGACGGACGGACGGACGGACGGACGAGGGCCGAAGAGTGATCACAATAGCTCAAGTGACCTGAAAATAGAATTATAGTTTGTTTATGTATTTAACAGCAACTGTGTCATTAATGTCTTTATCGTCATGTTTTAACAAGTTGTGTCTAGTAAAAACAAAATGCTAATTTATTTAATAGTAATAATAACAGGATTAAAATGTGTAGTCATTTAAGTTGTCCCTATCTCACTTATCACTGAAACGTTTCAATTTCCAGTTTTATCAGCTTTGTAATCTCTACCAAATATATCAAATACCGAAACTACTAATTGAAAACATTCGTATCCTATACACCCCTATCTTCATTTTACACTACTCTGACGATTTATAACTACATACTTATTATATATGCTTCATGACACATGCACTGTTACTGAAAGCAAAAGCACACATTAACATTTTAAAACGATTTAAAGTTGAATAAAAGTCGGTCACCGTGTATAGCTTTATGTATCATGTTTTTAAAGTGACATAACCAATATCTGAATATATTTATTTTACAAAAAAATGTTTATGATTGACACACATTTTCGGTGGATTCTCTGGGACTTTATAACAGCCAATTTGTCATTTAACTAGTCTTATTTTATTGATGAATGAGGCCAAAATACTTGTAAACAAACAGTGTGTGTGCGTGTGTGTGTGTGTGTGTGTCATTTATGCATGATAAGAAGGATACCAAACCATTACAATGGAAATATTAGTTGTAAGATACCTTTTTACTATTGGAAGAATTCCCCATCTACGTACCAACTACTACATTTGGAAAACTGTTGTTTGGAACACGTGTTTCAGCCAAAGTGTTGCATATACATAGTCCTATATCTGAAGTGATCACTCTTTTTAGTGGTAAATTAAGATTTTTGACAATCATGAAAAAAAATTTAGAGCAAAAATACAATTTCAAATTCAAGTATTTTTAAAGTGAATGCAAATTGAATATTAAGATAGTTTGCAATAACTATAAGTTTTAAAGCTTTATAAAACACCTGGTAAACGCACGTATTGTATTATGCGGGCGGCATACGTGTGACTTTCAATATATAATTCGTGTGTTCTCAAACAACACGTGAAAGTTAAAAATAAAATGTGATATTTTACGTGAAAATGGGAAAGGCAGATTTGGAAGGCCAAGTAGAGATTTGTCATTTTATAACTGAACAGAGGAAACCCAATAGAAACTGTACCCCTGGTGTTTATGATACATTGTCTACAAGTGGAGGTTTGAAAAACGGACCCAACTATGAGTTCAGATTTTTAAAATGGAAGGTTGATAATGAAATATCACATGTTTTTATGAGAAGTAATAAACAGTTATTATGACCGTGCCCATTTTATGGGAAGTGTCGACACCAGATTTGTTCTCGCACCAAAACTCGGAATTAAAATTCTTTTCTTTAGTAGTTTGTCATTTGCATAACTATGAAATGAATACTGGCCCAACAGTATGTTCATGAAACGAAAACATACCTCTGAGACTCTCAATCCTTTTTGTCAAAGACATATCAGCCGTTGTCCTTTTTTCGTCCCTAGGGACACCTTGAACATCTAGATTTATAATGTTCTATATGCACATTTCATAGATATGTATGACTTCGTTTTTTGTAATTCGTATGTCATGCAACATGCGGACACAATTTTAACGCAATTTTGTGAACCTAGAAACAACACGTAACCGCTTCGTTTAAAACTATATTTGTATGCGTGCAAAGTATAATACACCATTTCTTCTCGATAATAGAGTCTCCTAGGCCGAGCAGTCGAAGGCGCCGTCTCAATGTCACTTACTTTTCACTGCTAAGGTTGTAGGTTCGAGTACCGCTTGGTCCAAAATATTTATTTGAGAAAGAATGTTTGTTACATGCGGAAGAACGGTGGTTCTACGCAAATTAATTCTGAGGTCTTTCTTCGCCAATAATGATATATACACACGACAGCGACTTGACAAGTTAATTTAGGTAACTTGGGTTGTATGTTTCAAATCAATAAACAGAATGGATAATTGCAATATATTTTAATGAAAACTTCCTGGTACGGTAGAAAGATGTTACATTATCAAATAAGATGAATTTTTAAAAAAAATCGCAAAAGAGCTCAATATTTTTTTTAATTCTTTTATCTGAGTGTTGCGTATTAAAGTATTTCAGTGTATTTAAAGACGAGTGCTTTAGTTTTTGTCATATTTTTTCTGTGGATAGAATTTTAATTACTTTCTAGTATTTTAGTTTATTGTGTGTTCATGCAATATCAGAAATAAAAAAAATGTTCCCTTACAGTTTTTTTTTGGTATTACCTCCTCATAAGCATACCCAAGCAATGCAAAAACAATATTTAAAATTGTTTACATCAAGTATTTAATTAAAATTAATACACATATGCATGCATATAATAATGGTTGTCATGGAAATAGTAATATAAGCTTTAGTTTAACTGTTTAGTGTTTTTAAAAACAAAATCATTTCGGCAGAGTGTCAATTGTTTTTCAATTTTGCAATACAATTATAGCGTATTTTCTTAAATAATTTGATATATCGTATTGTATGGATAAAATTTATTTAAAACCTCACAAAACATTCTCTGATACCTATTCGAATGGCAATCAATATAAAAAAAATACATGTTATTGCGTAATTTAAGAAAAAATAGCTCCCAAAATATGCCATCATTAAATAAACTGCAGTTGCAAAATCAATGCTTTTATGCTAAATGAGCATATTTGTATGAATATGAAGATTTCTATAATATTTAATATTAAGGTTCATTTGTTATAACAATTGTTTTATACCAGTATGCATATTTCATATATTGAACATAATATAAGAGACCAATTTCAGGCGTATCCGTAATGAGCCGAAATAGGGTCAGTTATACTATAATTGCTGCTCTTGACAAAGTCGCTTGCTTTTGTGCGCAGAACTGGAGCGCATAAAAAATTATAGCAATCTTCCTTAAGTACATGTAACCGATTATATTGTTATTGCTATTTGAAAAAAAAATATATTGTTAACACTGTTAGCACTGCATTTCTAAATCGGTTAAGTGTATAAGATCACAATATTCTGTAAGTAAATAATAAATCGCACTACAGTTACTATATGTGTAGTGTGTATGACGTAGTGTCATCAGCAAATCACCTGACCGCTGTCAAAGAGTCATGGGGTGAAAGCGAAAAATGTCTAAGCTTAAGTGAAGTGCATATAAATAAGTAAGCACTTGGACCTTTTTCGCTTGCATCCCCGGGATGTTTCTATGCTTCATGGTGAAGCGATGAGAGTGACCTAGTGACACCTAGAAACACCTAGCGACACTGTCATTAAACACGTGTTTGCAACCGACAGTGCTGAAGTAAAGGTAACATGATCTGAAAGATACCTTAATATAGATATATAGACTAAACACATTTATTTTGGTTATGAATGATGAACAATTAAAACAACATGTATTACGTACATGAGGCAAAGTGAGCCATTGCATGAACACCACCACATAGGATAACACAAAAAAGAATTAAATTTTATTTTAATTTCCATTGTGGTCCTTTCTGTTGTTAGCATACGGCAATCAATCATTCAAAACCTTAATTAGCATATCATTAATTGCACTAATAACTTATTAAGAATCAAGTAGACAATTACATGCAATATCAGTATTAAGTTGTTTAAATATATCACTTTTTATTGTAACTTGCACAGTTAACTCAATTTATCACATGTTTAAATGTTTAAAAATTAGGCTAAGATATCGAGCAATTGAGACTTAATAGCAGCCTTCAAACAAGAAAGTCTTAGCGATGTTTGCAGATGTTTGCAGGTAAACTGTTCCACAAATCACAGCCTCTGAAGTAGATGGACTTACATCCAAACCCTTTAACTACAGGGACAACATAAGCACCCTTGTGACTTAGTCTCGGCCTGTTAAAATGAATAGCGTTCTGCGAAGTTCTCCCATATAATCAGGGGCTAACCCATTTTTTATCTTAAACACATGACAACTGACGATCTGATCAACACGTTTGTCAATTGGTTAGGAACCAGTTGACAGACTGAAACTGTTCCGATGCAATAGTGCTGTAAGATCCAGGTCTAGCACAAATATTATTACCTTCATCTGAGTTTTTTGCAGTTTATTTTTTAAAACCTGAGTCAAACCATAGTACCGTATCGAGCAGGCATAGTCGCTGTGACATTGAATCAATGACAAGACGGGGAGTGTTTTAGTTTGATGCAGCTACTGCATATTACTTCGGTTTCCCACCTTTCCATCTTGGCTCTGGCTAGAAACAGTTTGACCTGGATTGATGTATTGTAGAGCATTGATGCTGACTCAAAAATAAGGCAAAAAAAAGAGAGGAAAAATTAAAATCTTTGTCGGTCAACTCAAAATGTGCATGCAAGAAAACACGCTTGTCATCAGAATGTCTTGCAGGCATGAGATGTGAGTGGTGTGGAGTAACGGTGAGTTTTGTTGTTTTGCAAACTTTATTCTGAATTGCCAGGCAATTTGTTTTAAATTGTTTTCCATGCTCCTACCTACTTACTTAAAATTACTTCTATCCAAGCTCATTAATTGACTTTCACAGCGGTGAAAAGTTTTCTCTATGATTTTGGTATAAATATCTAAAGAATCTGATTTTGGGGATATGGGGGTACCACTTTTCGATCGATCGAGAGGCAAGAACTTTGTTTTGGCGGGGCTGCAATTGACATTGTAAATGTGTCACATCGAGTAGTACTACATTACCTCCCTTAGTATCTTAGTATCAGTATAGCTCTTTCTTATTTTGTTAGAGTTTCTATATACACCATAAATATACACAAATAAACAAACAAATATATTTCGAAAAATAACATATATAAAAAGTATTTTGCTAAACAAGTTATACCAGTATGTTTCTGAGGAACTGTAAAATTAAAAATCAATAAAAGACAAAATATCTGCGTCGTCAATCGACATTTATATCCATTGATCTTTTCTACATTTTGATAAAACGTTTCACAACCTCGGCATGGTCGGGAAAACTCTCAAGAAGCTGCAATTCCTTTGCAAAACAAAACGTTTCAAACTGGAACGGAGGTGCGCATGTACATCCAACTAAACTGTGACTCGAACCCAGTGATTCTGCTGCCTGCCATGCACCCTTGGGAACAACAGCACTGAATATCTCAGCCCCTAATACATTCCGTACGTACTGGCCTTTGTAAAGAACATGTACCGCTATTGGGTCGCCTTCTTGGTATGTCCATATTTCGTCGGAAGAACTTAGACAATGCCATGGAGAAAACACACCGGCTGGTAACAGGTAGTATATATTGCTGCACATCTTGGATCTCCATATATTGCGGTAAAAGCCTCCCTCAAAGTGTGGGGTTAATGACAGGGACGCCACCAGGTCATTAGCTCGGTCACTCAGTCGTGTGGCGGTTCTCACATAAATTCCAATGGTAGAGTCTGCTTCAGACGGCTCTGACTGCTCTGCAATCTATAGAATTTAAATATAACCAAATATAAAAAGGCATTTAACAATTACAGAGGACTCTGACTGCTCTGCAATCTATAGAATATAAACATAGCCAAATAGAAAAACGCATCTAACAATTACAGAGGACCCGGACTGCTCTGTAATCTATAGAATATAAACATAACCAAATAGAAAAACACATCTAACAATTACAGAGGAGCCGGACTGCTCTGCAATCTATAGAATATAAACATAGCCACATATAAAAAGCAAATCTAGCAATTACAGAGGACCCGGACTGCTCTGAAATCTATAGAATATAAACATAACCAAACATAAAAACACATCTAACAATTAAAGAGGACCCGGACTGCACTATAATCTATAGAATATAAAGATAACCAAATATAAAAACATATTTAACAATTACAGAGGAATCGGACTGCTCTGCAATCTATAGAATATAAAGATAACCAAATATAAAAGCGCATCTAGTAATTATAGAGGACCCAAACTGCTCTGAATCTATAGAATATCAAGATAACCAAATATAAAAAACGCATCTAGCAATTACAGGAACCCGGACTGCTCTGCAATCTATAGAATATAAACATAACCAAATATAAAAGCGCATCTAGTAATTATAGAGGACCCAAACTGCTCTGAATCTATAGAATATCAAGATAACCAAATATAAAAAACGCATCTAGCAATTACAGGAACCCGGACTGCTCTGCAATCTATAGAATATAAACATAACCAAATATAAAAAAGCATCTAGCAAAAACAGAGGATCGGGACTGCTCTGCAATCTATATAATATAAACACAACCAAATATAAAAACGCATTTAGCAACTACAGGAACCTGGACTGCTTTGCAATCTATAGAATATAAGCACAACCAAATATAAAAACGCATCTAGCAATAACATAGGACCCGGACCGCTCTGCAATCTATAGAATATAAACATAACCATATATAAAAACGCATCTAGCAATAACAGAGGACCCGGACCGCTTTGCAATCTATAGAATATAAACATAACCAAATATAAAAACGTATCTAGCAATTAAAGAGAACCCGGACTGCTCTGCAGTCTATAGAATATAAATATAACCAAATATAAAAACGCTTCAAGCAATTACAAAGAGTTTAATGAATGTAACACCATGTTTTCAACACTTGAAAGGTTGCATATGGCATATCCAGTTTAATGGCATACAGACTATATATATATATATATATATATATAAGAAAAACAAGCTAAAAATGAAATAAAAGTGAATCTTAAAGTGAGATGAAATGCTAGGAAAGACCTGTTAAGTCTGAGGACGTGTTTCTGCTGGTGTCCATAACGATATTGAAAAACTATTGTTAGACACTAGCAATAAAATATATTGCACTTATTTCTTCATGATACATAGGTTTCTTTCAGACTATGTACAGTTGAATCATTTCGTTTATAAGCGAGGCCTCTTTAACGGTTTTCTTTAACCTTTCATGATTTTCGATTGTTTGAATTTTCTCAGGATGACCATTCCATGTCAATAGACTATTGTAGTAAAACGTTGTCGGAGACAAATTGTTGACTTTGAGAACATAAAAATATAATCGCTTTCTTATATTAAGTTTTAGGTTCTAGCGGTACTCGTAACCATGACATCAGCGATGTGCAGTAACATTAGATCGTAAAATGATTAGATCGTACTCTTGGTTGAAACTCCCGTAAACACGTTTTAAGATCTAGTCGGTAGAAATGATTCAGCTCTCCCAATTGGGTCGGTTATATAGCAATGTTTGGAAATGATGTACGTGGCTATTTTTAGACAAAAGCTTAACTGTCACTAGAAAATCGGGAAATCGATCATTGTCTAAGACTCGTAACTCTCCGAATTGAAAAGAAAAATGGGGAAATGTTAAGAAAAAAATGGACTGACCAAATATACGAATGTTTAGCTGAGCTGGTATCAGCGAACATTGATGGCGTCGAGGCTAAATTTAGACCTTCCGTTACAATTGAAACAAAAATAAGCTGTTGGCAATAATCTTTTGTTAACAATAACTAAAAAGTATATTGTTTTTTTTTTTAATTTGTGTAATAAATGATGCTTAATATTAAAGAGTGATAAATTATTTCTTCGCTTAATACTTCCTTTGATCCATACATTTTACAATTTACAAAACTTACTAGATTATTTTTTGCAGAAATACGAAGATTAGCTGTATATTATTTGGATTGTGATTTTCATAGATTATTCGGGATAAGATTTCTAGATATAATAATAATTTCAGTCTTTACTGTTTATATTTGCATTAATATAAAATGTATACAAAAACAGTATTGGGCCCAGAATTAATCTTTGGGGAACGTCAGCTGTTATAGCAACAACGTCTGATTTAACACTAGGTAGAGTAACCAATTGTTTGCGATCGTATACATTATACCTAACAGACATATTCTCACCCAGAAGATGCTAATGCCAGTTGACATTATGTTACACCGATTTCATGCATTCCATAGGGTAAGGTGCTACTTAAGGACACACGACCATAGTGCTTACAGGGTATGAAGGCTAATACAAACAAGACCGAGAAAGAACCCGAACTGCACGGGTCGTGTAGAAAATTAAGAAACGTAGCAAACAATACACCACAGTTGCGCAAATCCTGCAAAACAAAGAATTTTTATGATGATCAGCATTTCCAGGGATAAAATTTAATTGTAGTAAACATAAATATAGATGGAAGAAACAAGAAAAACTAAGGGTATTTTGACAATCAGTTCATGAACAATAAGAATATGAAAACTTTAGGGGGGGAATTAAAAGCAAAACGTACAAAACAAAATATAAAAGTACTAACAACTAACATGTAGACGCAATACAATTATACGCATGCGGCAATGACATTCTTCTATTCATAGTATGAAAGTAGTGTTATATACAAAAAATAATATGTTGTATTTATTTAGTTATGTTTTATATATACCAAATGTTTAGCAGCGCTTGTGTTTACATTATGTAGACAGGAAAGTGTAGCATTTATAGCCAACAGTCAATATCAAAGGAAAAATATAAAACTATGTATTTCATAGATTTCATGAGCAATAATGCATGATTTCTCTAATGGAAAATCTAGAAAAAAAGAGGTGTGTTAAATAAAATGTAACTGTGCTATCAATGTTCAATATACTAGTACCAGCTCATATCACAACGCTCGTTTGTTCGAGCCATGAAAAAACTATATATGTATTTTATCTTTTAAACAACGTAAAATATACTTGTCTATGGTTTGCACTGTAGCTATATATATATATATGATCCAACGGGTTTATAAATATGTCCTGTATACAGCATGTGAGTAGTCATTAATCCTTAACTGGATCCTACTCATATAAAGCTATTGCTCCATTATGTAAATTGTCCGTCCAGTCCAGATGTATTGCATGTAAATCCATAGTATGTAAGTCATGGTTTGATATGGTGTCTATGGTTTGCATTGTATATATATATATATATGTATATATGTGTGTGTGTGGGTTTGTGTTATGTTGTTATATATATATTGTAACACTCCAGGTCGTGTTATCATATAGTGTATCCAATAAGGCAAGATTTTATATACACAATGAATACTTCTGTTGTACGATAATAAGATTTAAGATGCACAGGAAGCGATGATGGACTTGAGGTTTAAAGTCTGGAACTTAAAGTGAGCTGAAATATAAAGTTTCTAAGCGTTTATATAGGCAAAAAGTCTGGATTTTGGCACTTCTAAACCAATCAAAATTGTTCATTTCATATACACATGTTCCCAGAATCTGGCTGATCTGATAAAATGTCCGCCATGTTGCCAGATTTGATACACGAAAAGTTCATTTAACATAATAAAAACTCAATTTCCATATCATTAGTAAGCATGAAAAGGTTGTCACAATGTCAAAGTTCGGATGCTTTTTTGTATCGAAACTATCGTTATTTTATCCTTCGAACTAAGAGAACTTTAATAAGTGCCTTAGTACAATGTCATTTTGATTATTCCTCCTCGTCTTGGTATGCCGGTCTTACTAAAAAGTTAAAACACAAACTACAAGTCACTCAAAATAAAGTTTCTTATTTAACTTATCACCAAGGTCTAGTATAACCTGCGCAATGTTAGAAACAGTTAATGTATTGTTTGTTGAGGATAGAGTAAAACAACTAAGACTTAATCATGTTTTTAATATTTTCCATGGCACTGCGCCAACATGTCTTTATGATAACTGCCATAGGGTGTCTTCTATTCATAACCGCACACGGTTTAGTGAAAGTAATTTTATAGTTCCGCATGCTAAGAGTTTCGATTCGGGCACCTTTTATTGCAATGGAATTGCTGACTGGAATAACGATTTGAAGAAGTTGATCAATAAGCAAACTTTTAAACTTGAAGTTAAAAAATCATTTATGTATCTCCTCGCAGGCTAGAGAAAATTTGAATATTCAATTTTTAAATATATGTTGAAAATATTTCTTGTAATGTGAACCACTTATATGTATTATCCAGTTATTCAGGGTATAAGGTAATTCGATGTTTTTTTGTATTGTTACATTTTAACAAGTTTGTATCAAATGTGTACATTCTTAACATTTCATGTATATCATATTTTTTTTTTAAAAAAAAAGATCACAATTTTAAGGGAAGGGACTCCGTTGGAAATAAGCGCGTTTGTTGCTTTAATGGATTATGCGAGGTTATACGATCTTTAATTTTTAGATGATTACTATAATTACTTTACTTATTTATTTTCATGATTTATTACTGTTATTTTATCATCATCATGATATATATGTTGTAAAATGATCTTATATACCTGAATAAATTTGAATTTAATTGAAATTTTAATTGAATTGAATGCAAATCATCCATTTTAATATTAAAACTCAAAATAAAGTAGAAATGAAGATGAGATTTGAAGTGGAAGATTTTCAAATCTTCCCACTCTGGCAACTTTAACGGAGGGAAATTTAAATACAATTTCCTATTTGAACATGCACTTCATTATTTGAAGGTCAGACATTATTATAATTTTTCTTAGTGAATAGTAAGCATCATAATTTGTATTTATAGGTTGGGAAAACTTTACATTAGTCCCGAAACAGATATTTAATATGGCTTGTTGACGGCAGAAATCTGGCAACAGAGTTTATGGAAGGTCATTCAAGAATATTTTCATTTATCCTTAAAAACAAAGGCAATGGAACATGTTGATACTGATTATACTTATGTTAAAAGTAATGTATAAACTTAAAGTATAATTTAATTTACTTATAGTAGTAAAGTATGCAGATAAAATAACTGAATATATATTTTGTTGACCCCACCCAGTGCCAGATTTCATGTCAAATCAATATTTGGATTTATGTTGATATCTACAGGCATAAGCTGAGTTCATTTATAGTAAATATGGATGATTATGTATATAATCATTGTTGTTTCATGTAGAAATAATCTTATTAAAGTCATATTCTTTTACTATGATTATTTATGATTTACCCTACTGTGTACAACGTCACTGATAATGGCAGTTTTCACAAGTAAGTCTTATTTAGACAGATAGTTAGTATAATCAGGATCTTATTCTGTTACAAAATATATGTTAACAATATTACACACACACACACACACACACACACACACACACACACACACACATATATATATAAAGGGAGAAAATAATTTAAATCGCAACAACGAATTTTCAGATTTTTTATATCTTTTCAGATGCACATTCACAATGTATGATATGTGTGTGTATGTGTATTTATCTTGTCATATATTTGTATTTATAAACAACTGTCATAGTTTTAGTCCATAAAATAGTTCTATCTATATATTTATCATATATAAATATATAATGAAAATGAACATTTTCAAATGGAATACTTTACGACAGATGCATACATAAGATAATTGGATGTACCTCAACACACACATATATAATGACAATGAACAGTTTCAAATACAAGACTTGCACTCATAAGATAATTGGATATACTTCAACACATAATCTGAATAAACGATGCATGCATGGCTGTGTACTTGCATATTTTATGATTATAATTAGAGGTGTAACGATTCATTGATGCATTGATGGATCACGATTCACCTTTCCACCGATGTATTGGTTGTTTAATGGAAATTCCAATACATCACGATGCAATGCAATCTTTAAACCTACGACGCATCGATACGATTGTCAGATATCGTGCATCGCAATTCTATTCTTGATGAGACTTAAAAAACTAGCTTTTAATAAAAAACAAGGAATTATATAGAGAAAACAAGTCATTGTAAAAAATAACAAAAAAGAACGGGTTTTTAAAAAAGCAAGACAAATTTTCGGATATATACTGGCTAAACATATAATACGGACAACATATAATTGTTGTCATTTCCTTCCAATCAAAAACTATTCCATCATGTTTATTTTATCACTTTCACAGTTATGCAGTGTTATACGTTCTGTTGTTCTCTGTTAATAAAGATAATTTTAAGTTGCATACGAGCAAATTTATTACATACACCTTATTTAACAATCATGGTGATTGCATAAGATAAAGTTTAAAAATCAGTACCGTGATGCGTATTTCATCACGACATAAATATTGCAATACGCATCGCCTTTTACTTTCACAGGCAATTTGTATCGTGATACATATCGTTCTGAAAATGAAGTACCTCGATACGCATCGCAGATGAAAAAAATGCCAATGCACAGCCCTAATTATAATAATAGAAAATGATTATCAAGTATTTATATAAATAAACCAACGATGAACATGTATCTATGTATATGCATACATACAATATCTTAGTGCTGTAAAGTTTACTATGTATTATGCAAATGATTTTACTATATATTTACATAACATTGATCAAATACTCAATTTATATAGATTCAGTTGTTATAATATTTCTAATAGTATTCAAAATGGAATAAGACAAAACAATGTCAGCACAGTACGTCATCTAGAGTTTTAAACACAGCACAATAGTTAATTCAATTTATCAATTTTTTATACATGACAATCATTCAGAATTAAAATAATATTCAGTTCTACAAATATAAAAAATAAAATATTCCGACACTGTCTGATAATGTTATCACTGAGTTTATTCCGATACTGTCAAATATTATCACTGAGTTGATTCCGATACAGTCAGATATTGTTATCACTGAGTTGATTTCGACACTGTCCAGTAATATATTATCACTGAGTAATACCTCTTTTCATTGGTTTATTTAATTAAATCCTCCTCAAAATTCGACCAGTAAAAATGTTTTCATATTAAGAAAAAATAAATCCTTTGAGCAGGGGTTTCATGTATGTTTAAATTAAGGGGTTACGGCCACAAAGGGGCCTAATTCTTGCATAAAATTACTATGGAAAAACAGAGAAATATGTTTTTCTCAAACATTTTTGATATTATTTCAATTACTAGAGTATTAATTACTGAAACATTGTTTAGTCAGAACAGTTGAGACTTGGTCTTCAAATTTTGAGATTTTAATAACAGGAAGCCAAAAAAATGGATAAAATTGTAGAATTAAAAAATTATTCTTCTCAAGAACTTTTGAGCAAAATTCATTTACATTTGGTATAAATGATCGTTATGAGTAGGAGTTTAAACTTAATCCAGATGAGGGGCGAGATAAGGGACTTTGATTTTTGACATAGATATATTATGGGAAAACAGTAAACTCTCTTTCTATTATTAATTTTAGGAATTATTTTAATAATCTTGAGATCTCGAGTGTTTAGTAAAATCAGTTGTGATTGGGTCTTAAAATTGGATTAAATATCCATAAAGGGTCCGCAGTGGCCCAAAAAAGTGATCAAGTTGTGAATTTTAAAATATCGTCTCAGGAATCGACAAACTAAATGTTTTTGTAGACATAGACATAGTTTATTAAACAATATAGGCCTCCGGCCCAAAATACAACATGTAAACACGTCATAAAGAGTGACACAATTTGAATTTTATACATTTATACAATGTTACAGAATTCGCATATTAAAGTGAATACATGCTAATAACATGCCACATTAATTAAAAAATAATAACATTTGTGTTAGATAATTTCAGGTTTAAGCATTTCAATAGTTTAATAAAGTAACTGACATAACATTATTTTTGAAGATATATGATTTGAAACAAATGTATCTTTATATAAATCAACATTAAGACTACAATGAACAAGAATAGTAAACCATATTATGAATAATGATATTCAAAACAAAGTGAAACTATATACATATTTTATAAATTAATAATACATGAGGTAGTTTACTCTTGTTAATATTTCTTAAATAGGCAAATCTAGAATTTCTCTTCTTCTTGTAAAAGCATTGAAAAGATATCTAGCAATACTGGCTATACTTTTATCATCTTTTAAGCTAACTACTTTGCAATACATGTTAAGCGATTTCTCAAACAATTAGTTTTGAACAAAGTTTGTCTAAACTTTTCATACTCATTACATTCAAAGAAGAAATGAAATTCATCTTCGACTAGAGAAATATTATTTTTCATACATATAGGACATAATCTTAAATTTTTATATATTCATTAATGTCTTCCCTTCTCAATCATTAAAGTATGGGTCGAACAACGAACATTTGACAAAGTTTTTCTTAGAGTATATGATAAATCAATGTCTTAGTATGATTCTTAATAAAAATGAGATTTAAAATGTTTATAATGCAGAGATTTAGGGGTATCGTTTAAACCTGCTTTCCATCTTTGTAAATAGCAGTATTTAATGCGTGTTTTAAACAACTGAATAAAATTTGCGTCATTTCCAACATCTTGGGCAGGCCAAGCATATTAAAATCCATATGTAAAACGTAATTCTGTAATATGACTATTCCAAGCTGACTGTTTTATCTATTTGTTTTAGCATTTCATAACATTGTTTAGGGTATATATGATTTTCCATAGTATTATTCTTATCCAAAACTTAACACAGTTGGGAATATAAGTTATACATAACGGTAATCTGCCGCATTCTCCTAACGCTAAAATATCATATGTATTTTGTGATAAATTACAATTGTGTTTACAGAGTTTGATTTGCACTTTTTTTTCAATTTTTTCAACATACGTGTATCCCCAATTTTCAGAGCCATAACAAAGTAGAGGTTTGACCATAGAGTGAAATACTTTAAACATATCTACTGAATTTAAATGTCCAAATTTACGTTGAAATCTAAATATACAGGCAACAGACTTAGTACCTTGCAATGCTAACATGTCTTGTGTTTTTGACCATAGCAATTTTGGCGTGAAATAAACACCTAAATATTTATAAAATTTAACAACATCTATAATATCTCCACAATAAGTCCATTTTTCTGTAAACTTGACGATGCCTCCATTTCTTAAAAAAACAATTGTTTATTTATCGAGAGTAATTTTCATATTAATAGATGAACAGAATTGTTCAATATAATTAATTTGTTTTTGAAGATGTACAACAGTATCTGAGGAACTTGAAACATCATCAGCAAACATTAAAGCTACTAACTCATTAATATCATCAGAAACAAATATACCACGATCACATTTAGAATGTACAAATGTTACTAAATTATTTATAAACATAGAAAAGATTATGGGGCTGGCCACATAGCCTCGCCTGGATCCAATGTAACACAGGAAAAACTCAGTTAATCCATTATTAACATTAACAAATGATTTTAATTGCTAAACATAGACTGTAAAATTATTAAAATCTTTCCATCGGCACATTTTCTTGTAAATGCATTCCATAATTTTTGGTGTTGATACTATCAAATGCTTTAGCAAAATCAACCAAATACAGTAAAAACGTCCTTTTCTCTCAGAAAGATACTTTTGTCCTAAAGCCATTAAAGTAAATATGTTATCTATAGTGGTATATTTTGTTCCTAAATCCTGCCTGTGACTCATCAATGGCATCAAAAGTATCACACCATTTAGTTAATCTATTACTTAATATGTGACAAAATATTTTACATAGGAAATCGATAAGTGAAATGCCTCGATAGTTGGTTTTTGGGTCATTTACTGGACCTTTATTGTGTAATGGTGTAATAATGCTTTTGCTCCAATTTTCAGAAAAAGAACCTGAATCAAATATTTCATTAAAAAGTTGATTTAAAAACGGCAATATGTCATTAAGTGTATACTTATACATTTCTATATATACTCCGTCAAGGTCTCAAGAACGGTTAGATTTTTAGTGACGTATACTATCCATTATTTCCTGATTATATATAGGTTCGTTTAGGTTGCTAGAATCGTAATGTGTATCTTCAAAGATATTATCGTTATGATCCTCATCGTCATTTTCTTTTGAAGTAAATAAACTTTTAAAATTATCGTGCCACTTTTCTGGTATAATATCATTGTTTTTGCTTATTACAATTTCCTTTTTAATGTTTTCAAAAACACTTTAGCATTTTTTCGAGAACTAACTAATTCGCTCCGTTTTTTCTTAGCCAATGGAGACTTTTTATTTTGACAAATAGATTTAAAGCGGTTTCTTTTTGTTTTATATGTTATATTTTTTTTCTGTCATTCGTAATTCTAAAATGTCGTAGTGCCCGTGATTTGTCAACTTTAGCAGAATTGCAATCACGATCCCACCAGGAAGGTTGGGTTGAACTGTAGTGTTTACAATTAGACTTTAATTTCATATTGTCACCGGCCTTTTTAAAAACATCAATAAAATCAGGTATATGTGAACTGAGAGAACGATCATTACGGTTACTTATTATTTCATTAAAGGAACGGAAATTATCACAAAACTTGTCACAAAAATCATCTTTTAACTCCTCTTTCCTTTTATATTTTTGCCAAGTACGCAAATTTGAACAGAATGTACAGAGAAATCCTTATCTCTGATTTTGAAATCAGTAATAAACTTAAATAAACTTGATGACGCCATCATATACTTAACACTGCTTGTCCCATTGTTGGCAAAACATGTCAAATTACTATCCATATCACTAAATAGACGTCCATTTAAAATATGAGCATCGTACGTACAACATAACTCAATAAATGACAAACCAAAACGGTTATTATTTTCATCTTTAGGTTTTTTCTTTGAGTCGAAAAATTGTCAGACGGATAGACAACATCATTTTCAAATATATATGAAATATCATCATCTTGAATGTTATCATTAAAATCTTTAATTCTAGAATTAAGATCACCAGACAAAAACAATTCTGCATTAGGGTACTCAGCAATAATATTATTAATCTTATTTTTAAATATTTCAATACCATAATTGTCATTTTCATCAGAAATAGGTGAGTTTTCAGGCGACACATATGAAAAAATAAAGACAATACCATTTATATTATGAAACAATGCACTATTAAAAAATAAAACAACACATTCAGTGAATGTATTAAAAATACGTTTAACAAGTCCATCTTTTATCAAAAAGTCTTTAACATATACTGAAACACCTCCAGAACCTCGGTTTGCTGACTTCTTTTTCAGTCGAGAATAACCAAAATGGGTGTAACAGGGTAGATCAATCGCATCATCTTGAACAGACCACGTCTCACATAAACCAATTATTTCAGAAGATGAAACTTAAAACTGAAATTCAATGTCATTTTGATATTTTAAAAGACCCTCAATATTCCATATTCCATATATTAAGATAAAGTGGTTTTAACAAATTATCCTAAGAATTATTAACTAATTCTGAATGATTATCAATTGGATATTACAGAGACGCGTTTTAGTCAACAATTCATTATGGATGAAAGAACCATTTTCAGAACAAATAATAATATTCGAGTCTGGAAACTGTTCATTGTAAATAAACGTTTTACCATGAGCACAGGGGCTTTGGCCAGCGCGTTATTTAAACGCCGGAACAGGATGTTTGTAATTGGGGTTAAATGATGTATATCCGTAGTGTTTTAAAGTTTGTTCAAGTAGGGTCCATTGAGGACGATTAAGGGGACTAATAAACATAGAATACTATGGGAAAACAGCAAATTATGTTTTTTCTCATCTACGTTTGGTACCTTTACAAACATCTTGATATCTGGGTCAGTGTTGAGTCAATACAGTGGAGAATGGTTTCTTTAAACGAGATTTAATTCACACGAGGGTCAGCAGTGTCTAATATATAGTGATAATATGTGAATTTCTAAAATATTGTTCAAATCAGTCAAATTTGTTCATATTTAGTATAAATGGTTCCCTATCAGAATGCATTTCAAGTTCGTGCAAATAAAAAAGCTAGTGTGCATTGGGATCCAGTAAAAATACTTTGTTTTCTGCATAGGAAGATTATGTGAACACATATAATTCTCAATAATCTAAATGAAAAGTGAGCGATTTAGTCCAATATGTGCCTCTTTTTTATTCTTTATATTAATTTGTTTCTCCAACCATATCCGTCAATACTAGTATATTCAGAAATTGCAAAATAATCTTAGAAATAATATGAATCGCTATTGAGTCCGTTTCTTACATCGAACTAGTTCAAAGTAGTTTCTTCGAGAAGCCATTGTGTCAAACAAGTAACGTTTGATGTGAGAAGTCAATACTCGACCCACTGCTACATCATCCCACTTAACCAAGACTATCTCTCTTTGTACCTGACCTCACACTGTTTCTATATACCAATGTTTTCTTCTCTCATAATCTCTATGAAACATACCATCATAACTAAATATCATACTCTCTCTCTCTCTCTCTCTCTCTCTTTCTCTCTCTCTCATATAGGTCATCTCTTTGTATCACTTATTCTTTCGCTATCGTTCTATCGTTCCAATACTTTTCAGATTGTACAGTAAAATATGATCCTCTTTCTCACATTTTCTTCCTCCCTCCTTCGTCGGCATTGGTATTAGTTAGTAAAGTTAAAGTAGTTTACTGTGGTTTTATAACAGTACATTGAGAATATTAATCCTTGCGTATTTTCTAATTTAGGGGGGCCAGGACGCGAATTTAAGTAAAAGTAGATATATGAACCACCCAAAACGACACATCTGAACCACCCCTTTTACACAATATAGGTCCTTAAAAGAGTACTTCATTGGCAAATCCTTATTTAAAATGTCTTCCATATTGCGTGTTAGTTTGTATTGTAGAAATATCGTCATTTTAAGGATGCATCGCCTATAACTTTGTGTTCAGTAAATAATTGAAAGTTTATTGAATCACGAAGAGGAAGGTCCCATTCGAAGATGATAATTGATTTTGTCCTTGTTGTTTATCTTATTTATGAGAATTACACATGTTGACGTTTTTCGGTTTATTCGTCAATGTTTTAGCAAAATCCGATATTTGTCAATAAGTGACTTTATCGCGAGCTGCGATTTAGTATTTATTTAATAAAATTAAATGAAATAAAATATAAGTTATTGAACAGAATATCCATAATATATTATGTTTGATATAAATGTGCGATTAACTGTTAAGATCAAACATATATCGGCGATAAGGTGAGCCCTCTTCATAGGCCTAGGAGGTGGGGGGCAACATATACCCTCCCCCCCCCACCCCTAATATTTTACTCTCTCCTCAGGTTGACCCCAATAATTGAAATGCTCCTACAGCCATGCTTTTTAATTTGTAATATTAAGGACTGTAACCTTTTACGAGTCAAATCTTACGTTTACTTATTAAAATTTTTCGTACGATTCTTTTGTGAATTTGACTAATCTTTAAATAACGAAACAGAAAAACAACTAAAGAACAAAACGTTTAAACAATACCTTCTGTGTGTCCATTCGCCTTTTGTTTAATAAAAAATATAATAGGTTGAAATAATGTTATGCGAATTTCCTTTGAAAAACACGTCTTAACATCATATAGAATAATATCATATTGAAGTAAAAGTAAATTGTAATTTTTAAAACAGTCACTCTGTTTTTTATTTTGTCCGCACAGCCCACTTTGTCCGCAACGGGTAATCGTTTTGACCATAAAAACACGTTCAACTAAATGAGTATAGTAATGTTACTTTAAGCTACTTAAAATAAAGGAAAGAAAATGTATTGCCATATTAATACAATTGAACTAACCAATTAATCGTTAATAATATATAAAGTAAGATAGTTTTATATTTATGATTGAAAATAAAATAACAGAACAGCTAACCCGTCATTTGACAGTTTATGTATTTTCTAAAAATATCAAAGCACGAGCAAAATAAGTACATCGTGCCAAACAGATGCGCACGAGTATTTGTATACAATTTCGCAATTGGGCTATGTAAAACCAATACATACGTTTCTGCTAACGTCGTGTACATTTTTATAGCGCTCCTGCGATTTTCCGTTGATACTAATTGTAAAGAACGCATACAACAAAGTTCATAAGTTTGTGCAAAAAAACTTCAACGGACAAAAAACTTCATTATTTGCATATGCACAAAAGTGACTATAGCGTTCCGTTTGAATTGCTTTAATAGCAGTGAGGCATACCTGTCTGCATATTAATTCAATAGTAAAATACAGTTGACTGCTGTGAAGATTTATTAGTATATGCAAGTGCTTCGTGAAGCATAACTTGTGCAAAATGACTTATTATTAAAAAGACTAATGTTGGATAAAACATGTTTGCTCTATCCCAACCTATACATAAAAGCCATATCTCAATTCGTATTTCAGATTTGTTTTTCCCATGACCACATAAAAGTAACTCGTACTTAATTTCATTACACTTGACACGTTTTTGCATCTATGTAACAATTTGTTTAATAGTTCATTCAGGCAATTAATGATGTGCATGGGTATGACTTTTTACATGATAAGAAATATTATACCAACCGGAAACATTTACAATGGAAAAAACATGTTGTAAGATATATTTTTAATATTATCAAAACAGCAAACGTTTAGGTAGTTTCTAATACCAGACCAAAACAGGACAGATAATTAATTTAGATTTAAGCATTACAACTTATCATCTGTCAATAATAAATAAAGACATGACATGCAAGTAAATGAAATTAATAAGTGTTTTAACACCCCTTCTAAACACGCGTATTGTACTGATGCCTGTGGCATACGTGTAACTTCCAATATAGAAGTGCTGTGATGTAAAAAGCAATACGTGAAAGATAAAAAATATGTGACATTACATACCAATCATCTAACATTTTAAATTAATAGTTCGACACGTTTTGAAATCAGCACTTGTAGACGATGTCTCATAAAAATCGCGGTACGTTTTCCCTGAAAAACGTTTTCTTCTGTCCAGATGTGAGGAGATTTGACAACAGATCTTTACTTAACCTTTTATATTTAACATAATTGTCTGTAAGACATCAAATTTTCATCCATCAAAAGTGTTTGGTGTTTGCTACCTAGAATAATATTTTTGTTTTATTTCAGTTCTTATTTACCACTAAATGTTCTGTTGATGCATATTACGTTCTTACTTCGTAAATTGCGTTCATAAAATAACAACACACTTTGATTGAATCAAAAATAGAATCACCACAAATATCAAATAACATTTAGTAAAGTGTGGACCAAAGTGTTATAGTCTAATTATTCACTGCTGGTGTCGCAGGTTCGAGTCAAGCTTAGTTGAAAACCTTGCCAGTAACGTGGTAAAACGGCGGTTCTACTAAGATTCATGCTTCGATTTTCCTAAACACGTTAAACTGAATATGCTTGGGGTAAAACTGGATATGCTTTGGGGAGAACTGGATATGTTTGGATGATAACTGGATATGCTTGGTGAAGAAATGGATATGCTTGGTGGAGAACTGGATATGCTTGGTGGAGAACTGGATATGCTTGGAGGAAAACTGGATATGCTTTGAGGAGAACTGAATATGCTTGGGGAACTGTATATGCTTGGTGGATAACTGGATATGCTTGGTGGATAACTGGATATGCTTGGGGTAAAACTGGATATGCTTGGTGGATAACTGGATATGCTTGGTGGATAACTGGATATGCTTGGAAGAGAACTGGATATGCTTGGTGAAGAACTGGATATGCTTGGTGGAGAACTGGGTATGCTTGGTGGATAACTGGATATGCTTAAAGGAAAACTGGATATGCTTTGGGGAGAACTGGATATGATTGCAGGAAAACTGGATATGCTTGGGGGAGAACTGGATATGCTTCCAGGAAAACTGGATATGCGTGCAGGAAAACTAGATATGCTTGGGGGAGAACTGGATATGCTTGCCGGGAAACTGGATATGCTTGGCGAAGAACTGGATATGCTTGCAGGAAAACTGGATATGCTTAGGGGAGAACTGGATATGCTTGCAGGAAAACTGGATATGCTTGGTGGAGAACTGGCTGTGTTTATAGGAAAAATTGGATATGCTTGAAGGAAAACTGGATATGTTTGGGGGGAGAACTGTGTATGCTTGGGGGACTAGATATGCTTGGAAAGCTTGATATACTTGCAGGAAAATTAGATATGCTTAAAGAAAAACTGGATATGCTTGGGGGAGAACTGGGTATGCTTGCAGGAAAATTGGATATGCTTGAAGGAAAACTGGATATGCTTGGTGGAGAACTGGGTATGCTTGGTGGAGAACTGGGTATGATTGGGGGACTAGATATGCTTGATGGAGAACTGGATATGCTTGGAGGAAAACTGGATATGCTTGGAGGAGAACTGGATATGCTTGGGGAACTGTATATGCTTGGTGGATAACTGTATATGCTTGGTGGATAACTGGATATGCTTGGAGGAGAACTGTATATGCTTAGTGGAGAACTGGATATGCTTGGTGAAGAACTGGGTATGCTTGGTGGAGAATTGGATATGCTTGCAGGAAAACTGGATATGCTTGGAGTGAACTGGATATGCTTGCAGGAAAACTTGATATGCTTGGTGGAGAACTGGATATGCTTGCAGGAAAATTGGATATGCTTGGGGGAGAACTGGATATGATTGGAGGAGAACTGGATATGCTTGGTGGAGAACTGGATATACTTGGTGGAGAACTGGGTATGCTTGCAGGAAAACTGGATATGCTTGGTGGAGAACTGGATATGTTTGCAGGAAAATTGGATATGCTTGAAGGAAAACTGGATATGCTTGAAGGAAAACTGGATATGCTTGAAGGAAAACTGGATATGCTTGTGGGGGAAAACTGTGTATGCTTGGGGGACTAGATATACTTGGAGAACTGGATATACTTGTAGGAAAATTGGATATGCTTGAAGGAAAACTGGATATGTTTGCAGGAAAACTGGATATGCTTGCAGGAAAATTGGATATGCTTGAAGGAAAAATGGATATGCTTGGTGGAGAACTGGGTATGCTTGGAGGAGAACTGGGTATGCTTGGGGGACTAGATATGATTGGGGAACTGGGTATGCTTGAGGGACAAGATATGCTTTGGGGACTAGATATGCTTGAGGGACTAGATATGCTAGGGGGACTAGAAATGCTTGAGGGACAAGATATGCTTGGGGGACTAGATATGCTTGAGGGACTAAATATGCTTGGGGAACTAGGTATGCTTGAGGGACAAGATATGCTTGGGGGACTAGATATGATTGAGGGACTAAATATGCTTGCAGGAAAACTGGGTATTCTTAGTGGGGGATGGCTGGATGTGTTACATATAAATTTCATTTAAAAATAAATACTAGTAAATAAAATATATCATAGGATTTTAAACAAGGACAAGCATATTGTAAGACTTTTTTTCTTTCGTTTCAATCATTTTATAGTATTTATTGTGGAATATGCTGTCCATAATTTATGAATAAAACTAATAATTTTAAATTTTAAAAAAATTATTGATCAAAATTTAAAATTTGTCATAACAAATATTTGTGATGAAATGATTAACATTCAACACAATTATTGAAACTCTTGTAGAACACATGATAGGTGCTGATGACGATATACACTATGTTTGATTGATCCTGATTGATATGTATAACACAGAGTGCAGGGCTCAGTGGTAAAGCATCGGATCCGTGATCAGAGGGTTGTGAGTTCGGTCCCCCGCCACGGATATTTGTAGTGTCCTTGAGCTTTATCTACATATAATTAGTACGTGTTCTACCAGGAAGCATTCGAGAGTGATTTGTCTAAGTTGTAATAACATCACAATCGAAGTAAAATAAAATATGTTATACTAATCTAAACACTCATCATTAATACTTCTCTGTTAATTGATATATGTTATATTGCTCATCTATTTCATTACGTGCGTGTGTGCGTGTGAGATGTGAGCGTGTCTATGCGTGAGGAAGAGAGTGAAATGCTCGTTAGAAAGTATAGACACACTTCATGTGTTAGTATGTAGTGTTTGTAGAAATATTGTCATTTTAAAGCTACATCACCTGTAACTTAATGTTCAGTAAATAATGGAAAGTTTATTGAATCACAAAGAGGAAGGTCCCACTCAAAGATAATGGTTGATTTCGTCCTTATAGTTCATCTAGTTTGTTCTTATATATGAGAAATGTCTTAATACACAGGTCGGTATTTTCCGTTTTATTCGTCAATGTTTTAGCATAATCCGATACTGGTCAATAAGTGACTTTATCGCAGGCCGCGATTTAGTATTTAGTCAACAAAATTAAATAAAATATAATATAAGTTATTGAACAGAATATTAATGTTTGATATAATATGCGTTTTACTGTTAAGATCGAAAATATATTAGTGATAAATAGGTCAGGCCTCTTTAATTTGTAATTTTGACGCGTCGGGGGTGGGGGCGGTGGGGGCTATAACCGTTGTGTTATTGTGTAATGGAGCGTTTCATTAGCAAATTCCAAATAGAATACAGATGGGCATTGAAATGAGAGATAACACACATTAGAAATTGACATACACATTCCATATAACTTCTAACCTATTCATAGATTAGTGTAATGTTATTCCATAATTCCAACTCATGTGACGCATAAAGTAAGGTATACAGGATGAATAACTGTGTATGAACTAAACGAAATAAAGTTATATGAGTTGTTTCCCTTAGTAGCGACCGACATTATTTATGCTACATATTGATATGATATTTGCCTATGTAAACTTAACAGTCAACTTTATCATTAAACTATGTTTTGTTTAAACCATATTTTATTCACATACTTTGTACATTTATATTATGAGCATGTTGGTGAAAGCAAATAAGGATTCAAAGGAAAACTTTAAAAGCCTCCTTTTAAAGTTTGAACGTGTTGTATTATCATCTAAATTTTTATTACTCTTTAGCATATTCTAGTATGTCATAGTTACTTCCCTTTACTTAGAATAAGAAATACTCTTATAATTTACTTCTATAATTACATGAGTTTTTATAGCATGATTCACTTGCTACTTTGATACTGAGAATTAAACATCTTAGTTAAAGCACACGTTTTGTGTCGTTCACTTTAGTTCCATTATTTCAATAGTAGTATTACGTGTTCCTTTCTATTCCACAAACACGATAAAAAGTACATTGAAATGTTTGTATACGTAGACTTTAGCCGAGCCCGGTTAGCTCGGTCGTTAGCATGGCTTACTATCAACCCAGGGGTTGTCAGTTTGATTCCTCTGTGATGATTGATATACGTTACTGCAGTCTCGTTGTCATTCTCAGTCTCTCACCATTGATTCAAGTGGGAAAGTAATTTGCAGAAATGGTTCGCTTGATAACCGGTTATTTTTCTAATGTCCCAATTAATAGTGATAATGTTAACTGTTCTCCTGTCAGTCCTCAGTGGCAAGAAAATGATTGAAAATATCCAAACAAAACCCATATATATAAGTTGTGAGAGAACATATATAAATTCATGGTTTTATTTACTATAGAAACAAGAAACTTTATGGTGGTGTTATACCTTTAAGCACTGGGTTTTTGGATTCACAAATATAACTTTGTTTGAAGTCGCATTCTCTTAACCTTTAATATCAAATAATGAAAGTGTTTATACCATTTCATCATTTCAAGAGGAATCTCACACAACTGTATTGATATTACTTTCGTAGAAAAGCCATACAGCTGCTATTCTAAACACAGAGTTTTATTGACGTTCTTTTGATGAAATATCGAGATTTCTCCGTGAATTACCTTTGGTAATCTCACAGTTTAGACTAATGCAATTATAAGTCATATAACAAGCAAAAACATTGTATTGACAGCGGGACTTTGATAATAAATATTCATACTCCTTTGTAATTTGATAGAAATTATTGTAGCGTTTGGTTTATTTAATGAAACATGTATAACAAATGACAGAATGATAGAATAATCTCATTTTTTATTGCTTGATTTGAAGCATAAATAAAATACATTAGAAACGAAATTCGAGGAATAAAATGTAGTCCCTGTCGCGTAGGGTAATTTTGGCAGTGATCAAGACTTCAAACCTGGATCAGGACGGCATAAGCAGGGATATATGCCTTTGACATACAACCCGGCTAAAAAAAGGAAAAACTGGTCGATTCCAGTGAACTATCAATTAAGGGACTTAACTCACGACGCCCAAATAATGGCCCTGTAAGATGCTTTTCTTCTAAATACTTATTTTTCAGCAAAGTTTGGTATATTTGTTTTAAATATATTTTTTTTAAATTTAAAATTCATATTTTTTCTATTCACAGAATGACTCAAAAGACGGTTAAAATTAAGGAAAATGTTAATTTCGATGTGCATGTATGTAAACATTTTAATGGTATTTTATTAAGCGAAAACGTACAATTCAAAACAAAAAACTATCTATATTTTAAAATAACATTTTTTTTTAAATATAACAAATTTTTTAAAAAAATCAAATTTTACCAAAAATGAAGGTTTTATTATATTGCATTAAATGTTACACAAGGCTTACTAAAGAGAGGATTAGTGGTCCAAGTGTTAAAAGCCTCGAACTGCGAGCCCAGGAGTCGCGGGTTCGATATCCCGCTCCTCACACTAAAAATATTTATCTTCGGATGAGACTTTCACAAAAATCGAAGTCCCATGTGTCGGTGCCTTACACCAGACATGTGAAGTAGTATATCTGCTCTTTCATATAAAACAGAAAAACAATAGTATCTTTGATTTTATTTGATATTCCTCTTATTGATAAATATAATGTTTGTATCAGTGAATCAAAATCTATATTGAGCAAATTGAGATGATTTTTGTTAAATTGTAAGCACATTAGTGAGTTTATAGGTGTAAGCCCACCATTGATTTTGTCGGTGTAAGCCCCCCATCAATTTTGTAGATGTAAGCCCACCATTGATTTTGTCGGTGTAAGCCAACCATCAATTTTGTAGATGTAAGTACACCATTGAGTTTGTAGGTGTAAGTCCACCATTGAGTTTGTAGATGTAAGCACATCATTGATTTTGTAGATGTAAGCCCACCATTGATTTTGTAGGTGTAAGCCCACCATTAATTTTGTAGATGTAAGCCCACAATTAATTCTACAGGTGTAAGCCAACCATTGATTTTGTAGATGTATGCCCACCATTGATTTTGTAGGTGTAAGTCCACCATTGATTTTGTAGATGTAAGCCCATCATTGATTTTGTAGGTGTAAGCCCACCATTGATTTTGTAGATGTAAGCCCACTATTGATTTTGCAGATGTAAGCCCACCATTTATTTTGTAGATGTAAGCCCACCATTGATTTTGTAGGTGTAAGCCCACCATTGATTTAGTAGATGTAAGCCCACCATTGATTTTGTAGGTGTAAGCCCACCATTGATTTTGGTAGGTGTAAGCACACCATTGATTTTGCAGATGTAAGCCCACCATTGATTTTGTAGGTGTAAGTCCACCATTGATTTTGTAGATGTAAGCCCATCATTGATTTTGTAGGTGTAAGCCCACCATTGATTTTGCAGATGTAAGCCCATCATTGATTTTGTAGGTGTAAGCCCACCATTGATTTTGTAGGTGTAAGCCCACTATTGATTTTGCAGGTGTAAGCCCACCATTTATTTTGTAGATGTAAGCCCACCATTGATTTTGTAGGTGTAAGCCCACCATTGATTTAGTAGATGTAAGCCCACCATTGATTTTGTAGGTGTAAGCCCACCATTGATTTTGTAGGTGTAAGCCCACCATTTATTTTGTAGATGTAAGCCCACCATTGATTTTGTAGATGTAAGCCCACCATTGATTTTGCAGGTGTAAGCCCACTATTGATTTTGCAGATGTAAGCCCACCATTTATTTTGTAGATGTAAGCCCACCATTGATTTTGTAGATGTAAGCCCACCATTGATTTTGTAGATGTAAGCCCACTATTGATTTTGCAGATGTAAGCCCACCATTTATTTTGTAGATGTAAGCCCACCATTGATTTTGTAGGTGTAAGCCCACCATTGATTTAGTAGATGTAAGCCCACCATTGATTTTGTAGGTGTAAGCCCACCATTGATTTTGGTAGGTGTAAGCACACCATTGATTTTGCAGATGTAAGCCCACCATTGATTTTGTAGGTGTAAGCCCACCATTGATTTTGCAGATGTAAGCCCATCATTGATTTTGTAGGTGTAAGCCCACCATTGATTTTGTAGGTGTAAGCCCACTATTGATTTTGCAGGTGTAAGCCCACCATTTATTTTGTAGATGTAAGCCCACCATTGATTTTGTAGGTGTAAGCCCACCATTGATTTAGTAGATGTAAGCCCACCATTGATTTTGTAGGTGTAAGCCCACCATTGATTTTGGTAGGTGTAAGCACACCATTGATTTTGCAGATGTAAGCCCACCATTTATTTTGTAGATATATAGAGCCCACCATTGAATTTGTAGGTGTAAGCCCACCATTGATTTTGCAGATGTAAGCCCACCATTTATTTTGTAGATGAAAGCCCACCATTGATTTTGTAGGTGTAAGCCCACCATTGATTTTGTAGATGTAAGCCCACCATTGATTTTATAGGTGTAAGCCCACCATTGATTTTGTAGGTGTAAGCCCACTATTGATTTTGCAGATGTAAGCCAACCATTTATTTTGTAGATATATAGAGCCCACCATTGATTTGGTAGATGTAAGCACATCATTGATTTTGTATTTGTAGATGTAAGCACATCATCGATTTTGTAGATGTAAGCACATCATTGATTTTGTCGGTGTAAGCACATCATTGATTTTGTAGATGTAAGCACATCATTGATTTTGTAGATGTCAGCACATTATTGATTTTTTAGGTGTAAGCCCACTATTGATTTTGTCGGTGTAAGCACATCATTGATTTTGTAGATGTTAGCCCAGCATTGATTTTGTAGATTTAAGCCCACCATTGATTTTGTAGATGTAAGCCCACCATTGATTCTACAGGTGTAAGTTGACCATTGATTTTGTAGATGTAAGCCCACCATTGATTTTGTAGATGTAAGCTCACCATTGATTTTGTAGGTGTAAGCCCACCATTTATTTTGTAGATGTAAGAACATCATTGATTTTGTAGATGTAAGCCCACCATTGATTTTGTAGGTGTAAGCCCACCATTGATTTTGTAGGTGTAAGCACATCATTGATTTTGTAGGTGTAAGCACACCATTGATTTTGTAGGTGTAAGCACACCATTGATTTTGTAGGTGTAAGCACATCATCGATTTTGTAAGTGTAAGCCCACCATTGATTTTGTACGTGTAAGCCCACCATTGATTTGTAGGTGTAAGCACATCATTGATTGTGCAGGTGTAAGCACATCATTGATTGTGCAGGTGTAAGCACATCATTGATTTTGTAGGTGCATGCACACCATTGATTTTGTAGGTGTAAGCACACCATTGATTATGTAGGTGTAAGCCCACCATTGATTTTGTAGCTGTAAGCCCACCATTGATTTTGTCGGAGTAAGCCCATCATTGATTTTGTAGGTGTAAACCCACCATTGATTTTGCAGGTGTAAGCACATCATTGATTGTGCAGGTGTAAGCACATCATTGATTGTGCTGGTGTAAGCACATCATTGATTTTGTAAGTGCATGCACACCATTGATTTTGTAGGTGTAAGCACACCATTGATTATGTAGGTGTAAGCCCACCATTGATTTTGTAGCTGTAAGCCCACCATTGATTTTGTACATGTAAGCCCACCATCGATTTTTTAGGCATAAGCCCAACATTGGTTTTGTAGGCGTAAGCACATCATTCATTTTGTAGGCGTAAGCCGACCATTGATTTTGTAGGTGTAAGCCCACCATTGACCTTGTAGGTGTCAGCACATTATTGATTTTGTAGGTGTAAGCCCACCATTGATTTTGTAGGTGTAAGCCCACCATTAATTTTGTAGGCGAAAGCCCATCATTGATTTTGTAGGTGTAAGCCCACCATTGATTTTGTAGGTGTAAGCCCACCATTGATTTTGTAGGCATAAGCCCACCATTGATTTTGTAGGTGTAAGCCCACCATTGATTTTGGTAGGCGTAAGCCCACCATTGATTTTGTAGGCATAAGCCCACCATTGATTTTGTAGGTGTAAGCCCACCATTGATTTTGTAGGTGTAAGCCCACCATTGATTTTGTAGGCATAGGCCCACCATTGATTTTGTAGGTGTAAGCCCACCATTGATTTTGGTAGGCGTAAGCCCACCATTGATTTTGTAGGCGTAAGCCCACCATTGATTTTGTAGGCATAAGCCCACCATTGATTTTGTAGGTGTAAGCCCATCATTGATTTTGTAGGCGTAAGCCCACCATTGATTTTGTAGGCATAAGCCCACCATTGATTTTGTAGGTGTAAGCCCACCATTGATTTTGTAGGCGAAAGCCCACTATTGATTTTGTAGGCGTAAGCCCACCATTGATTTTGTAGGTGTAAGCACATAATTGATTTGGTAGGTGTAAGCCCACTATTGATTTTGTAGGTGTAAGCACATCATTCAGTTTGTAGGTGTAAGCCCACCATTGATTTTGTAGGTGTAAGCCCACCATTGATTTTGTAGGTGGAAGCACATCATTGATTTTGAAGGTGTAAGCCCACCATTGATTTTGTAGGTGTAAGCACATCATTGATTTTGTCGGTGTCAGCACATCATTGATTTTGTAGATGTAAGTCCACCATTGATTTTGTAGGTGTAAGCCCACCATTGATTTTGTAGGTGTAAGCACATCATTGATTTTGTAAGCGTAAGCACATCATTGATTTTGTAGGTGTAAGAGCACCATTGATTTTGTAGGTGTAAGCCCACCATTCATTTGTAGGTGTAAGCCTACAATTGATTTTTTAGGTGTAAGCACATCATTGATTTTGTCGGTGTAAGCACATCATTGATTTTTTAGGTGTAAGCCAGCTATTGATTTTGTAGGTTTAAGCACATCATTGATTTTGTAGGTGTAAGAGCACCATTGATTTTGTAGGTGTAAGCCCACCATTGATTTTGTAGGTGTCAGCACATCATTGATTTTGTAGGTGTAAGCCCACTATTGATTTTGTCGGTTTAAGCATATCATTGATTTTGTAGGTGTAAGAGCACCATTGATTTTGTAGGTGTAAGCCCACCATTGATTTTGTAGACGTAAGCACACCATTCATTTTGTAACGTCAACACGCATTGATTTTGTAGATGTAAGCACATAATTGATTTTGTAGGTGTCAGCACATCATTGCTTTTGTAGGTGTAAGCCCACTATTGATTTTGTCGGTGTAAGCACATCATTTATTTTGTAAGTGTAAGCCCACCATTGATTTTGTAGGTGTAAGCTCATCATTGATTTTGTAGGTGTAAGCTCATCATTGATTTTGTAGGTGTAAGCTCATCATTGATTTTGTAGGTGTAAGCACATCATTGATTTTGTAGATTTAAGCAAATCATTGACCATTGATTTTGTAGGTGTAAGCACATCATTGATTGTGCAGGTGTAAGCACATCATTGATTGTGCTGGTGTAAGCACATCATTGATTTTGTAGGTATAAGCACATCATTGATTGTGCAGGTGTAAGCACATCATTGATTTTGTTGGTGTAAGCACATTATTGATTTTGTAGGTGTAAGCCCACCATTTATTTTGTAGGTGTAAGCACATCATTGATTGTGCAGGTGTAAGCCCATCATTTATTTCGTAGGCGTAAGCTCGTCATTGATCTGATATATAATAAATAAAAAAAGTCGGCATGCTTGTCGTTTATTCAGCCCATGCATTACCAAAATTAAATCAAACCATGTCAAGTTAATTTACAGTATTAATGGCTATCTGCTCATAATACACAGCAATACATGTCAATATACAATGTCATATGAAAAGAGAAGTGTCATACATAGCGTAATTGCAGAGGTACTACTACATCAACACTGGTTTTTGAAGTGTTCATTATGTTGTATACGAATACGCAAACATTTTAATTTCGTAATCATCATTAGTGTCAATTAATCTGTAGAAATGATATAAAGTTTTCCCAGATGACCAGTTATCCAGATGGGTACCAGTTATATACATTAAATGTGTGCGAAACGTGTTACATTTCTGACATTCAAAGAAAACATGATATTCAGATAAAGACATTTCAGATTAGTTTAGCAAAAAAGACAACATCTTTGTTCTCTTCAAATATTAGCGTGTCGTTAAGTTTCGACATAAAACGAAAAATAGCAATTGCATACATCCGCGCCATTTATATATTTTGATATATCTCTGGAATGTCAAGTAATATTTCTAAAACGGTAACATTTACCAGAATCATTTATATGATGAGAAAATTAGGGCATGTGTCATATAAGAAATTATTTTTACTGATACATGTGTACATTATAAGGAAAATACATTTTTAGAAATGAAGAAACTGGGATTATTTATAATCGCCATTATGATATCCCACGGAAGCACTTCCTTTTTTTTCTAATGGTAGTGCTATGTCTGTAACGTTGGATGTCCCGTCTCGGTGACTGATGGTGCAATTTTTGTACATATTCATATTTATATTGATATTCACTGTGTATTAATAATATCTGTTCTGTTCCATTTTGGATATGCCTGGTTCAACTTCCGGGTGAATAAGTTTCCATTTCACTCATGTTTTACACTAGATAAAATAAGAAAACAGTCATTGAGAATAATTATAATATGTTTATTCAGCTCTTTTACTTCTTATTATTATCATTGTTATTATAATAAGTAGTAGTAGTAGAAGTAGTAGTAATAGTAGTAGAAGCAGCAGTAGTAGTAGAGCTAGAATTAGGACTAGTAATAGTAGTAATAGGAGTAGTAGTAGTAGTAGTTGTGGTAGAAGAAGTAGTAATAGGAGTAGAAGCAGTAGTAATAGTAGTAGTAGTAGTAGTAGAAGTAGTAGTAGTAGCAGTAGTAGTAATAGTAAAAGTAGAAGTAGTAGTATTAGTAATAGGAGTAGTAGTAGAAGTTGTAGTAGAAAAAGTAGTAGTAGCAGCAGTAGTAGTAGTAGAAGTGGTAGTAGTAGTGGTAGTAGAAGTAGTAGTATTCGTAGCAGTAGAAGTAGTAGTAGTTGTAGTATTAGTAGTAGAAGTAGAAGTTGTAATAGTAGTTGTAGTAGTAGTAATAGTAGACGTAGAAGTAGTAGCAGTAGTAGTAGTGGAAGTAGAAGTAATAAGAATAGTAGAAGTAATAGTAGTAGTAGTAGAAGCAGTAGTAGTAGAAGTAGTAATATAAGTAGTAGAAGTAGTACTTGTAGTTGTAATAAGAGTAGTAGTAGAAGTAGTAGAAGCAGTAGTAGTAGTATTAATAAGACAAATTGTAGTAGTAATTGTTGTAGTAGTAATAGAAGTTGTAGTACTGGAAGTAATATAGAAGTAGAGAAGTAGTAGACTAGTAGTAGTGTTGGTGGTAGTAGTAGTAGTAGTAATAGTAGGAGTAGTAGTAGTAGTAGTAGTAGTAGTAGTAGTAGTGGTGGAAGTAGTTGTAGTAGTAGTTGTAGTAGTAGTAGTAGTAATAGTAGTAGTAGTAGTAATAAGAATAGTAGGAGTACTTGTAGTTGTAGCAGTAGTAATAAGAGAAGTAGAAGTAGTTGTAGTAGTAGAAGATGCAGAAGTAATAAGATTTGTAGTAGTAGTTGTTGTAGTAGTGGTAGTGGAAGTAGTATAGTAGTAGAGAAGTAGCAGACTAGTAGTAGTGGTGGTGGTGGTAGTAGTGATAGAAGTAGTAAAAGTAGTAGTAGAAAAAGTAGTTTAATAATAGTAGTAGTAGCATCAGCAGCAACAGCGGCAGTAATAGTAGTAGAAGTAATAGTAGTAATAATAACAGTAGAAGTAATAGAAGGAGTAGTAGTAGTAGAAGTAAAAGAAGTAGTAGTAGTAGTTGTAGTGGAAGAAGTAGTAGTAGGAGTAGTAGCAGCAGCAGCAGTAGTAGTAATAGTAGTAATATTAGTAATAGAAGGAATAGAAGTAGTTGTAACAGTAGTAGTAGTAATGGGAGGAGTAGTAGTATTATTAGTAGTAGTAGTATTTGGAGTAAGAGTAGTAGTAGTAGGAGTAGTAGTAGTTGTAGAAGTAGTAATAGTAGTAGCAGTAATAGGAGTAGCAGTAGTAGTAGATGGAGTAGCAGTATCAGTAGGAGTAGCAGTAGTTGTAGTAGTAGTAGTGGTAGTAATAGTTAAAGTAGTAATATTAGTAGTAGAAGTAATAGGAGTAGTAGTAGTAGTAATAGTAGTAGTAGAAATATTAGAAGTAGTAGTTGCATTAGTAGTAGTAGCAGTAATAGGAGAAGTAGTAGTAGTATCAGTAGTAGTAGTAGAAGAAGGAGTAGTAATAGTAGTAGCAGTAGTAGTAGTACTAGAAGTAGTAGTAGTAGAAGTAGAAAGAAAAGTAGTAAAAGGAGTAGTCGTAGTAGTAGCAGTAGAAGTAGCCGTTGTAGTAGTAGTAGAAGTAGGATATGTAGCAGCATTAATAGAAGTAAAAAGAATAGTAATAGTAACAGAAGTAGAATTAGAAGAAGAAACAGTAATAGTAGTAGAAGAAGAAGGAATAGTAGTAGTAGTAGTAGTAGTAGTAGTAGCAGAAGTAGCAGTAGAAGTAGTAGTAGTCGAAGTAGAAGCAGTAGTAGTAGTAATAAGAGTAGTAGTAGTAGTGGTAGTGGTAGAAGCAGTAGAAAGAGTAATAGAAGTAGTAAAAGTAGTAGAAGGAGTAGTAGAAGTAGTTGTAGTAGAATTAGTAAATGCAGTAGTAGTGATAATAGAAGAAGTAGTAGTAGTAGTAATGATAAAAGTAGTAATATAACAAGCAGTCGTAGAAGTAATAGTAGTAGTAGTAGTATTAATAGTAGTAGTAGTAGTAGTAGTAGTAGTAGTAGTAGGAGCAGTAGTAGTATTGGTAGAGGTAGAAGCAGTAGTAGTAGTAATAGAAGCAGCAGTAGTAGTAGTAGTAGTAGTAGTAGTAGTAGTAGTAGTAGTAGTAGTAGTAGTAGTAGTAGAGGCAGTAGTAACAGGAGTAGTAGTAGAAGTAATATCTGTAGTAGATATATATATCACGATAAATATATATCATGCATTAAGAATGTGCAGCTAAAAATATAAAAAAAAATCGAAATTCCATTGTTGTGATTTCAATTATCTCACTTTATGAAATAAAAAAAACATATTATTTCACTCTATCTTCATGATCCGTAATATAGTATATGAGTAGTCATGAATCCTTAACTGGGTCCTACTCATATAAAGCTATAAGCTTTTGTATGTAAATTGTCCTTCCAGTCCCGATGTGTAACATATAAAACCAAAGTATATAAGACGTGTATCCAAATCTACTGGATTTGACATTATATTGGTATTGTTAGAATAAACAATTCAAAGCTAAAAGTTATTTTTGAAGAATTTGATTTGTTAGTTTTATAATATAACTGTGTTTTTGAAAGTTACGCATGTTCTTATAACCAGCACCATCAGTTTACATGTTAAACGTTGTTAATGGGTGTGTCTCGTGAGAGTTGATAAATATCTGGGCAAAAGGAGCAGAATTCTGCTCTCGGCTCATGGTTTGCAAGGTCTATGCGCAGACGATTCACTACATTGAGCAATGATCAAAGGGGACATGACCGATACTAAACTTAAACTGTGCGCTGAACGTAAAACTGAACATTCTTAACGTTGACGTTTTCAAATATAATTATGTCATCTTGCAGATTCAATTTTATTCAACTTGGATATTTAATTTTGTATTTAAAATGTAAACGTCAGCTCGGAGATAATGGTTGAACTTTTCCTTGGAGATATATACATGTAAATTTAGAAATCGAACTTATTTAGAAATACATGAACACAATTAAACTTGGCGATCTAACTTTTTGTAAGACGTATGCACTGTACATGTAGATTATCCTGGAGATTGACCATTTTCAATTTGGAAACTGAAATTTTTACACATTACATGTATGTACGATAAATAAAGTTGGGCATAAAACGTATCTTAAATAATATAATTCATCTAAGAGATTAATTTTTGTATATTCTTGTTGAGTATATATATACAGGTAGTCTTACAGAATGAGGTATTTTTCTATATATTCAATTCTACTTGGTGACTGAAATTTCTTTGAAATTGACAATTATCATATTTTCGCCTTGATCATGAGTTTTATATGTTTCCGGTGGCTGTTCTGGATGTGTTTAGGGAACTGCTCACCGAAGTTTAAGAAGCTTATTTCACTGAAAGCTTGTCCTGGTGAAAATTATATTTTGCAGCAATTGACCTTTCCTTAGCACGGGTATATCTCCCGATCCTATGCGCATGTTCAAGTTTTATTGTTTATTGTGCATCATGCATTTGAATAATATCGGCGCAGAAATCTAGCACTAGCTTTGTGCGGTAACTAATATATCTCGTCCGTTTAATCACGCCTTTAAAAGTTATATTTTTTATCTCTCATCGAAAGTGAATGCAAATCTAGAATTTTGACAACATAACTTCAAGGGGAGGAAACTCGTTCGTCCATATCGGACAGTCTTTGCAATAAGCTTAATATTTGAGTTACAACGGTGTTTAGTTGATCAAGATGCCAACCTAGCGACTCAAATTTTTCTACTAGTAACAAATACCTCGAGTTCCCAAAATGTTGAGGTGTAATGGGTAATGGTACAGTGGACGGATTTTGATAAGGCATATTGTACTGCTTGGTTAGGGTGACGGAAATAGGATACTGTTTATATTGTGGGGATATTGTGACGGGTATATGATACGGTGCATATTATGGGGATGGGGTGTTATAAGGCATAGTGTACTGCTTGGTGAAGGTGTCGAGCATGTGAAACTGTGTACATTGTGGGGATGGGGTGTTATAAGGCATATCGACTGATTTGTGAAGTCGACGAACATGTGATACTGTATTTATTTTGCGGATGGGGTGTTATAAGGCAGAGCGTACTGCTTGGATCAGGTGACGAGCATGTGAAACTGTGTATATTGTGGGGATGGGGTGTTATAAGACATAGTGTACTGCTTGGTGAAGGTGACGAGCATGTGAAACTGTGTATATTGTGGGGATGGGGTGTTATAAGGCATATCGACTGATTTGTGAAGGCGACGAACATGTGATACTGCGTATATTGTGGGGATGGGGTGTTATAAGGCATATCGACTGATTTGTGAAGTCGACGAACATGTGATACTGTATTTATTTTGCGGATGGGGTGTTATAAGGCAGAGTGTACTGCTTGGATCAGGTGACGAGCATGTGAAACTGTGTATATTGTGGGGATGGGGTGTTATAAGACATAGTGTACTGCTTGGTGAAGGTGACGAGCATGTGAAACTGTGTATATTGTGGGGATGGGGTGTTATAAGGCATATCGACTGATTTGTGAAGGCGACGAACATGTGATACTGCGTATATTGTGGGGATGGGAAGTTACAAGGCATATTGTACTGCTTGGTGAAGGCGACTGGTATATGATACTGTGCATATTGTAGGGATGGGGTGTTACAAGGCATATTGTAGTGCTTGGTGAAGGCGACGAGCATGTGATACTGTGTAAAGTGTGGGGATGGGGTGTTACAAGGCATATTGTACTGCTTGGTGAAGGCGACGATCATGTGATACTGTGTATATTGTGGGGATGAGGTGTTACAAGGCATATTGTACTACTTGGTGAATGTGACGGGTATGTGAAACTGTGTATATTGTGGGGATGGGGTGTTACAAGGCAAATTTTACTGCTTGGTGAAGGTGACAGGTATGTGAAACTGTGTATATTGTGGGGATGGGAAGTTACAAGGCATATTGTACTGCTTGGTGAAGGCGACTGGTATATGATACTGTGCATATTGTAGGGATGGGGTGTTACAAGGCATATTGTAGTGCTTGGTGAAGGCGACGAGCATGTGATACTGTGTAAAGTGTGGGGATGGGGTGTTACAAGGCATATTGTACTGCTTGGTGAAGGCGACGAGCATGTGAAACTGTGTATATTGTGGGGATGAGGTGTTACAAGGCATATTGTACTACTTGGTGAATGTGACGGGTATGTGAAACTGTGTATATTGTGGGGATGGGGTGTTATAAGGCATATCGACTGATTTGTGAAGGCGACGAGTATGTGATACTGTGGTTATTGTGGGGATGAGGTGTTACAAGGCATATTGTACTGCTTGGTGAAGGCGACGAGCATGTGAAACTGTGTATATTGTGGGGATGAGGTGTTACAAGGCATATTGTACTACTTGGTGAATGTGACGGGTATGTGAAACTGTGTATATTGTGGGGATGGGGTGTTATAAGGCATATCGACTGATTTGTGAAGGCGACGAGTATGTGATACTGTGTATATTGTGGGGATGAGGTGTTACAAGGCATATTGTACTGCTTGGTGAAGGCGACGAGCATGTGAAACTGTGTATATTGTGGGGATGAGGTGTTACAAGGCATATTGTACTGCTTGGTGAAGGTGACAAGCATGTGATACTGTGTATATTGTGGGGATGGGGAGTTACAAGGCATATTGTACTGCTTGGTGAAGGCGACTGGTATATGATACTGTGCATATTGTAGGGATGGGGTGTTACAAGGCATATTGTAGTGCTTGGTGAAGGCGACGAGCATGTGATACTGTGTAAAGTGTGGGGATGGGGTGTTACAAGGCATATTGTACTGCTTGGTGACGGCGACGAGCATGTGATACTGTGTATATTGTGGGGATGAGGTGTTACAAGGCATATTGTACTACTTGGTGAAGGTGACGGGTATGTGAAACTGTGTATATTGTGGGGATGGGGTGTTACAAGGCAAATTTTACTGCTTGGTGAAGGTGACAGGTATGTGATACTGTGTATATTGTGGGGATGGGGTGTTACAAGGCATATTTTTCTGCTTGGTGAAGGTAACGGGTATGTGATAGTGTGTATATTGTGGGGATGGGATGTTACATGTATAAGGCATATTGTACTGCTTGGTGAAAGTGACGAGTATGTGATACTGTGTATATTGTGGGGATGGGATGTTACAAGGCATATTGTACTGCTTGGTGAAGGCGACTGGTATATGATACTGTGCATATTGTGGGGATGGGGTGTTACAAGGCATATTGTACTGCTTGGTGAAGGCGACGAGCATGTGATACTGTGTAAAGTGTGGGGATGGGATGTTACAAGGCATATTGTACTGCTTGGTGAAGGTGACGAGCATGTGATACTGTGCATATTGTGGGGATGGGGTGTTATAAGGCATAGTGTACTGCTTGGTGAAGGCGACGGGCATGTGATACTGTGTATATGTGGGGATGGGGTGTTACAAGGCATATTGTGCTACTTGGTGAAAGCGACGAGCATGTGATACTGTGTATATTGTGGGGATGGGGTGTTATAAGGCATAGTGTACTGCTTGGTGAAGGCGACGGGCATGTGATACTGTGTATATTGTGGGGATGGGATGTTATAAGGCATAGTGTACTGCTTGGTGAAGGTGACGAGCATGTGATACTGTGTATATTGTTGGGATGGGGTGTTACAAGGCATATTGTGCTACTTGGTGAAAGCGACGAGCATGTGATACTGTGTATATTGTGGGGATGGGGTGTTATAAGGCATAGTGTACTGCTTGGTGAAGGCGACGGGCATGTGATACTGTGTATATTGTGGGGATGGGGTGTTATAAGGCATAGTGTACTGCTTGGTGAAGGTGACGGTTATGAGATACTGTGTATATTGTGGGGATGGGGTGTTACAAGGCATATTGTACTGTTTGGTGAAGGCGATGGGCATGTGACGCTGTGTATATTGTGGGGATGGGGTGTTACAAGGCATATCGACTGCTTTATGATGACGAAGAGCATGTGATACTGTGTATATTGTGGAGAAGGGGTGTTACAAGGCATATTGTACTGTTTGGTGAAGGTGACGGTTATGTGATACTGTGTATATTGTGGGGATGGGGTAGCACAATATGCCTTGTAACACGAGCATGTGATACTGTGTATATTGTGGGGATGGGGTGTTATAAGGCATAGTGTACTGCTTGGTGAAGGCGACGGGCATGTCATACTGTGTATATTGTGGGGATGGGGTGTTATAAGGCATAGTGTACTGCTTGGTGAAGGTGACGGTTATGAGATACTGTGTATATTGTGGGGATGGGGTGTTACAAGGCATATTGTACTGTTTGGTGAAGGCGATGGGCATGTGACGCTGTGTATATTGTGGGGATGGGGTGTTACAAGGCATATCGACTGCTTTATGATGACGAAGAGCATGTGATACTGTGTATATTGTGGAGAAGGGGTGTTACAAGGCATATTGTACTGTTTGGTGAAGGTGACGGTTATGTGATACTGTGTATATTGTGGGGATGGGGTAGCACAATATGCCTTGTAACACCCCATCCCCACAATATACACAGTATCACACGCTCGTCACCTTCACCAAGCAGTAAAATATGCCTTGTTACACTTGGTGAACGCGATGGGCATGTGATACTGTGTATATTGTGGGGATGGTGTGTTACAAGGCATATCGACTGCTTTATGATGACGAAGAGCATGTGATACTGTGTATATTGTGGAGACGGGGTGTTACAAGGCATATTGTGCTACTTGGTGAAAGCGACGAGCATGTGATACTGTGTATATTGTGGGGATGGGGTGTTATAAGGCATAGTGTACTGCTTGGTGAAGGCGACGGGCATGTGATACTGTGTATATTGTGGGGATGGGGTGTTATAAGGCATAGTGTACTGCTTGGTGAAGGTGACGGTTATGAGATACTGTGTATATTGTTGGGATGGGGTGTTACAAGGCATATTGTACTGCTTAGTGAAGGTGACGGGTATGTGATACTGTGTATATTGTGGGGATGGGGTGTTACAAGGCATAGTGTACGGCTTGGTGAAGGTGACGGGTATGTGATACTGTGTATATTGTGGGGATGGGGTGTTACAAGGCATAGTGTACGGCTTGGTGAAGGTGACGGGTATGTGATACTGTGTATATTGTGGTGATGGGGTGTTACAAGGCATATTGTACTGCTTAGTGAAGGTGACGGGTATGTGATACTGTGTATATTGTGGGGATGGGGTGTTACAAGGCATAGTGTACGGCTTTGTGAAGGTGACGTGTATGTGATACTGTGTATATTGTGGGGATGGGGTGTTACAAGGCATATTGTACTGCTTGGTGAATGTGACGGTTATGTGATACTGTGTATATTGTTGGGATTGGGTGTTACAAGGCTTATTGTACTGCTTTGTGAAGGCGACGAGCATGTGATACTGTGTATATTGTGGGTATGGGGTGTTACAAGGCATATTGTACTGCTGGGTTACGGTGACGGGCACAGGATACTGTGCATATTTTGGGGATTGGGTGACAGACGTCGGATACTGTGCATATTGTTGGGATTGGGTGACGGGCGTCAGATATTGTGCATACTGTGGGGATTGGATGATGGACATAATATACTGTTCATATTGTGGTGATGGGGTGATGGACATCAGTTACTGTTCATATTGTGGGGATTGGTTGTTACAAAGCATATTGTACTTCTGGCTAAAGGTGACGGGCATAGGAAACTGTGCATATTGTGGGGATTGGGTGATGGACATAATGTACTGTTCATATTGTAAGGATTGGGTGACAGGCATAATATATTGTTCATATTGTGGCATAAGATACTGTGCGTATTTCTGAGATGGGGTGATGGACATAAGATACAGTACATATTATGGGGATGGGGTGACGGGCATAATATACTGTTCATATTGTGGGGATGGGGTGATGGGCATAATATACTATTCATATTTTGCGGATGGGGTGAGGGGCATCAGAAAATGTGCATATTATGGGGATTGGATGACGGACATAAGATAATGTTTATATTGTGGGGATGGGATGAAGGGCATAAGATAATGTTCATATTGTGGGGGAAATGGTGACGGGCATAAGATACTGTGCATAATGTGGGGATGGGATGACGGGCATAAGACATTGTTCATATTGTGGGGATGAGATGACGGGCATAATATACTGTGCATATTGTGGGGATGGGGTGACGGGCATAAGATACTGTTCATATTGTGGGGATGGGGTGACGGGCATAAAATATTGTTTATATTGTTGGGATGGGGTGACAGGCATAAGATACTGTGCATAATGTGGGGAATGAATGACGGGCATAAGACAATGTTCATATTGTGTGGATGGGATGACGGGCATAAGATAATGTTCATATTGTGGGGAAAGGGTGAAGGGCATAAGATACTCTGCATAATGTGGGGATGGGATGACGGGCATAAGACAATGTTCTTATTGGGGGGATGGGATGACGGGCATAAGATACTGTTCATATTGTGGGGATGGGGTGACGGGCATAAGATATTGTTTATATTGTTGGGATGGGGTGACGGGCATACGATACTTTTTATATTGTGGTGATGTGGTGACGGGCATAATATACTGTTCATATTCTGGGGATGGGGTGACGGGCATAAGATACTGTTCATATTGTGGGGATGGGATGACGGGCATAAGATACTGTGCATATTGTAGGGATGGGATGACGGGCATAAGATACTGTGCATATTGCAGGGATGGGGTGACGGGCATATGATACTGTTTATATTGTGGGATGTGGTGACGGGTATAATATATTGTTCATATTGTGTAGATTGGGTGAGGGGCATAAGATACTGTGCACGTTGTGGGGATGGGATGACAAGCATCAGATAATGTTCATAATGTGGGGATGGGGTGACGGATATGATATACTGTTTATATTGTGGGGATCGGGTGACGGGCATAATATACTGTTCATATTGTGGGGATGGGGTGACGGGCATAAGATACTGTTCATATTGTGGGGATAGGGTGACGGGCATAAGATACTGTTTATATTGTGGGGATGGGGTGACGGGCATAATATACTGTTCATATTGTGGGGATGGAGTGATGGGCATAAGATACTGTTCATATTGTGGGGATGAGATGACGGGCATAATATACTGTTCATATTGTGGGAATGGGTTTACGGGCATAAGATACTGTTCATATTGTTGGGATGGGGTGACGGGCATAAGATTCTAATCATATTGTGGAGATGGGAAGACGGACATAAGATACTGTGCATATTGTGGGGATGGGGTGACGGGTATAAGATACTGTTCATATTGTGGTGATGGGATGACGGGCATAAGATACTGTTTATATTGTGGTGATGTGGTGACGGGCATAATATACTGTTCATATTCTGGGGATGGGGTGACGGGCATAAGATACTGTTCATATTGTGGGGATGGGATGACGGGCATAAGATAATGTTCATATTGTGGGGATGGGGTGACGGGCAAAAACTACTGTGCATATTGTAGGGATGGGATGACGAGAATAAGCCAATGTTCGTTTTGTGAGGGATGGGATGACCGGCATAAGATACTGTTGATATTTTGGGGATGGGGTGACGGGCATAATATATTGTTCGTATTGTTGGGATAGGGTGACGGGCATAAGATTTTGATATATTGATGGGATGGGATGACGGGCAAAAGATACTGTTTACATTATGGGGATGGGGTGATGGGCATAAGATACTGTTCATATTACATGTATCTGGATGGCGTGACGGGCATAATATACTGTTTCTATTGTGAGGATGGGGTGACGGGTATAATATAATGTGCATATTGTATGGATGGAGTGACGGGCATAAGATACTGTTTATATTGTGGTGATGGGGTGACAGCATAATATATAGTTCATATTCTGGGAATGGGTTGACGGGCATAAGATACTGTTTATATTGTGTGGATGGGATGACGGGCATAAAATACTGTTTATATTGTGGGATGGGGTAATGGGTATAAGATACTGTTCATATTTTGGGGATGGGGAGACGGGCATAAGATACTGTTTATTTTGTGCGTATTGGGTGGCGGGCATAATATACTGTTCATATTTTGGGAATGGGGTGACGGGCATAAGATACTGTTCATATTGTGGGGATGGGGTGACGGATATAAGATACTGTTTATATTGTGAGGATGGGGTGACAGGCATAAGATACTGTGCATACTGTGGGAATGGGGTGACGGGCATAAGATACTGTTCATATTGCTGGGAAGGGGTGAAGGGCATAAGATACTTTGCATATTGTGGGGATGGGGTGACGGATATGATATACTGTTTATATTGTGGGGATGTGGTGACGTGCATAATATACTGTTCATATTGTGGTGACGTGTATAAGATAATGTTTATATTGTGTTGATGGGGTGACGAGCATAAGATACTGTTCATATTGTTGGGATAGGGTGACGGGCATAAGATATTGTTCATATTGTGGGGTTGGGGTGACGGATATGATATACTGTTTATATTGTGGGGATGGGGTGCCGGGCATAATATACAGTTCATATTGTGGGGATTGGGTGACGAGCATAATATAATGTTTATATTGTTGTGATAGGATGACGACCATAATCTACTGTTCATATTCTTGGGGTTGGGTTACGGGCATAAGATACTGTTCATAGTGTGGAGATGGGATGACGGGCAAATGATACTGGTTATATTGTGGGAATGGGATTACTGGCATAAGGTACTGTTCATATTGTGGAGATGGGGTGACGGGCATAAGATACTGTTCATATTGTGGGGATGGGATGACGGGCATAAGATACTGTGCATATTGTGGGGATGGAGCGACGGGCATAATATACTGTTCGTATTGTTGGGATGGGATGACAGGTATACGATACTGTGCATATTGTGGGGATGGGTAGACGGGCATAAGATACTGTTCATATCTTTGGGATGGGATGACGGCCATCAGATACTGTGCCTAGTGTTTAATGAAGTAACGGGCATAAGATACTGTTTACATTGTGGGGATTGAATGAAGGACATAAGATACCGTTTGTAATGTGGGGATGGGGTGACGGGTATAAGATACTGTTTATATTGTGAGGATGGGATGACGGGCATAAGATAGTGTGCATATTGTGGGAATGGGGTGACGAGCATAAGATACTATTCATATTGTGTGATTGGGGTTATGGGCATAAGATACTCTTCATATTGTGGGGATTGGATGACGGCCATAATATACTGTTCATAATGTGGGGATGGGGTGACGGGCATAAGATACTGTTCATCTTGTTGGGATAGGGTGACGAACATTAGATACTGTGCATAATGTGGGGATGGGATGACGGACATAAGATACTGTTCATATTGCGGGGATGTGGTGATGGGCATAAGATATTGTTCATATTGTAGGGATTGGGTGACGGGTATAAGATCCTGTTCATATTGTGTGGATAAGATGACGGGCATAAGATGCAGTTCATATTGTGGGGATGGAAAGACGGGCATAAGATACTGTTCATATTGTTGGGATAGGGTGACGGGCATAAGCAACTGTGCATATTGTGGGGATGGGATGACGGGCATAAGATACTATTCATATTATGGGGATTGGGTGACGGGCATAAGATACTGTTCATATTATGTGGATGGGATGACGCACATAAGATACTTTTCATATTGTGGGGATGGGAAAACGGGCATAAGATACTGTTTATATTGTGGGGACTTGTTGATGGGCATAATATGCTCTTCATATTGTGTTGATGGGGTGACGGCCTTAAGATGCTGTTCATATTGTTGGGATGGGGTGACGGCCATAAGATACTGTTTATATTGTGGGGATGGGGTGACGGCCATAAGATACTGTGCATATTGTCGGGATGGGTTGACGGGCATAATATGCTGTTCATATTTTGGGGATGGGGTGACGGGCATAAGATGCTGTTCATATTGAAGTGATGGGATGACGGGCATAAGATACTGATCATATTGCGTGGATGGGATGACGTGCCTAAGATACTGTTCATATTGTGGGGATTGGGTGACGTTCATAAGATACTGTTTATATTGTGGGGATGTGGTGACGAGCATAAGCTACTGTTCATATTGTGGGGATGGGGTGACGGGCATAAGATACTGTGCATGTTGTGGGGATGGGTTGACGGGCATAAGATACTGTTCATATTGTAGGGATGTGGTGACTGGCATAAGATACTGTTTATATTGTGGGGATGGGGTCAGGCAAATATTTACTGTGCATATTGTTGGGATGGGATGACGGGCTAAAGATACTTATCATATTGTGGGGATGGGGTGACCGGCATAATATACTGTTCATATTGTGGGGATGGGTGACGGGCATAAGATACTGTTTATATTTTGGGGATTAGGTGACGGGCATAAGATACTGTTCATATTGTGGGGATGAGATGACGGGCATAAGATACTGTTCATATTGTGGGGATGAGATGACGGGCATAAGATACTGTTTATATTGTGGGGATGGGTTGACGGGCATAAGATACTGTTTATATTGTGGGGATTTGGTGACTGGCAAATATTTACTGTGCATATTGTTGGGATGGGATGACGGGCTAAAGATACTGATCATATTGTGGGGATGGGGTGACCGGCATAAGATACTGTTCATATTGTGGGGATGGGTGACGGGCATAAGATACTGTTCATATTGTGGGGATGGGGTAACGGTCATAAGATACTGTTTATATTTTGGGGATGGGATGACGGGCATAAGATACTGTTCATATTGTGGGGATGAGATGACGGGCATAAGAATACTGTTCATATTGTGGGGATGAGATGACGGGCATAAGATACTGGTCATATTGTGGGGATGGGGTGACGTGCATAAGAAACTGTTCATTTTGTGAGGATGGGATGACGGGCATAAGATACTGTTCATATTGTTGAGATGGTGTGACGGGCATAAGATACTCTTTATATTGTGGGGATGGGATGACGGGCATAAGATACACTTTATATTGTGTGGTTGTGGTGAGAGACATAAGATACTGTTCATATTTTGGGGATGTGCTGACGGGCATAATATACTGTTGATATTGTTGGGATGGGATTACGGGCATAAGATACTGTTCTTTTTTGGGGATTGGATGACGGGTATAAGATACTGTTGATATTGTGTGGATAGGATGACGGGCATAAGATAATGTGCTTATTTTGGGTATGGGATGACGGTCATAAGATACTGCTCATATTGTGGGGATGGGGTGACGGGCATAAGATACTGCTCATATTGTGGTAATGGGGTGACGGGCATAAAATACTGTTTATATTGCGGAGATGTGGAGACGGGCATAAGATACTGTTTATATTGTGGGAATATTATAACGGGCATAAGATACTGCTCATATTGTGGGGATGGGATGACGGGCATAAGATACTGCTCATATTGTGGGGATTTACGGTCATAAGATAGTGTTCATATTGCAGGGATGGGGTGACCGGCATATGATACTGTTTATATTGTGGGATGGGGTGACGGGCATTAAATACTGTTCATATTGTTGGGATGCTGTGTTTATTGTTGGTATGGGATGACGGCCATAATATACTGTTCATATTGTGGGGATGGGGTGACGGGCATAAGATACTCTTTTATTGTGGGGATGGGTTGACGAGCAAAAGATACTGTTCATATTGTGGGGATTGGGTGACGGGCATAAGATACTGTTCATATTGTGGGGATGAGATGGCGGGCATAATATACTGTTTATATTGTTGGGATGGTGGGACGGGCATAATATACTGTTCATATTTTGGGGATGTGGTGATTGGCATAAGATATTGTTGATATTGTGGTTATGGGATGACGGGCATAAGATACTCTTTATATTGTGGGGATGGGATGACGGGCATAAGATACTCTTTATATTGTCGGTATGGGGTGACGGCGTAAGATACTGCTGATATTATTGGGATGGGGTGACGTGCATAAGATACTGCTCATATTGTCAGAATGGGGTGACGGGCATAAGATACTGTTTATATTGTGGGAATGGGATGACGGGCATAAGATACTGACCATATTGTGGGGATGGGATGACGGGCATAAGATACTTTGTATATTGTAGGGATGGGGTGACGGGCATGATATACTGCTCATATTTTGGGAAGGGATGACAGGCATAAGATACTGCTCATATTGTGGGCATGGGGTGACAAGCATAAAATACTGTTTATATTGTGAGGATGTGGTGGAATCGAATTATACTGGTGGTTATTGGCACTAGCATACTAGTATGGCGGTAGCTGTGGTAAAAACACTTTGCGATATGGTCGTGACAACATCTGTGTCTGGGACAACATAGACAGATCTTGGGATTTGGTCATCATTTTAGAATATGCGTCTAGAGGAACAGATCGTTTGTCTGAATTGTCGGTGATAATTATGTGGTTATCCTCGCAATTAATCCGCTCCTTCGATTTTGATTGATTACCCATTCTTGAACATGAAATAATGTCCAACCGTGGTCAACTTAAACACCTGTTTAATTACAATGACATATATGCGTATCGAGGTTTATGTAAACACCTGATTAATTACAATGACGCATGTGCGTGTCGAGGTCAATGTAATACCTGTTTAATTACAATGGCTCGTGTGCGTGCCGAGGTCAATGTTAACATCTGTTTAATTACAATGACTTATGTGCGTGTCTAGGTCAATGTAAACACATGCAACTGTTAAATTACAATGACGTTTGTGCGTACCGAGGTCAATGTTAACAACTGTTTAATTACAATGACATATGTGCGTGTTGTTGTCAATGTAAACATCTGTTTAATTACAATGGCACGTTTGCATGTCCAGGTCAATGTAAACACCTGTTTAATTAAAAAGGCGTGTGTGCGTGTCGAAGTCAGTGTAAACACATGTTTAATTACGAAAACGTATGTGCGTGTCGTGGTATTTTAAACACATGTTTAATTACAATGACGTATGTGCGTGCCGAGGTCAATATAAACAACTGTTCAATTATAACGATATATGTGCGTGTAGAGGTCAATGTAAACATATGTTTAATTAAAATGATATATATGCGTGTCGTGGTCAATGTAAACAACTGTTTAATTACAATAACGTTTGTGCGTGTCGAGGTCAATGTAAACAACTGTTTAATTACAATGACATATGTGCGTGTCGAAGTCAATGTAAACAACTGTTTTATTACAATTACATTTGTGCGTGTCGATGTCAATGTAAACAACTGTTTAATTACTGTGACATAAGTGCATGTCGAGGTCAATGTAATCAACTGTTTACTTACAATGTCATATGTGCGTGTCGTGGTCAATGTAAACATCTGTTTAATTACAATGGCGTATGTGCGTGTCGAGGTCAATGTAAACACCTGTTTACTTACAAAGACGTATGTGCGTGTCAATGTCAATGTAAACACCTGTTTAATTACAATGACGTATGTGCGTGTCGAGGCCAATGTAAACACCTGTTTAATTATAATGACATATGTGCGTGTCGTGGTCAATGTAAACAACCGTTTAATTTGAATGACGAATATGCGTGTCGAGGTCAGTGTAAACACCTGTTTAATTACAATAACGCAGATGCCTGTCGAGGTCAATGCAAATACCTGTTTAATTTCAGTGACGTATGTGCGTTCATATGTCATTGTAAACAGATCTTTACAATGACGTATATGCGTGTCTAAGTCAATGTAAATACTTACAATGACACGAGTGCTTGTCTTGGTCACTGTAAACACCTGTTTAAATACAATGACGTATATGCGTGTCAAGGTCAATGTTAACACCTGTTTAATTACAATGACCTATGTACGTGTCGAGGTTTATGTAAACACCTGCTTTATTACAATTACGTATACGCCTGTCGAAATCAATGTAAACACCTGTTTAATTATAATGACGTATACGCGTGTCGAAGTCAATGTAAACACCTGTTTAATTATAATGACGTATACGCGTGTCGAAGTCAATGTAAACACCTGTTTAATTATAATGACGTATACGCGTGTCGAAGTCAATGTAAACACCTGTTTAATTATAATGACGTATACGCGTGTCGAAGTCAATGTAAACACCTGTTTAATTATAATGCCGTTTACATGTGTCGAAGTCAATGTAAATACCTGTTTAATTACAATGACGTAAACTTTGTCGAAATCGATGTAAACACCTGTCTAATTATAATGACGTATGTGTCTCAATTGTAACTATCCAGCAAATCTATGAAACAAGTTACGAGCATGATGACTAAACCGTGACTTTTTTGCGACGTCACAGCTTGGTCAGTCATCATTATTGTGGCCTCTCCAATCGACATATAATGTGTGAAGAATAAAACATTGACAAAGTCATCCAAAACATTCAAAATATATCGTTTGTGGAAGGGGTAACTGTATTACACGGACACGCACGCACGCACACACAAACACATGCACGCACGCATGCATGCACGTACGCACGTTCCAGATGTTTGACACTTTGTCACTTTTAACATCTTGATTGAAATATTGTGAGGCGTTGAGATTCAACATATTCTATCAAATCCGTTTTGTTTTTTTTTTAAAAAAAAACGAACACCCTGTCGTCGTCGTCATAATCACCGTCGTCGTCGTTGTCGACTTGTTAAAGTTTTATATTTAACTCAGATTTTTGTCTGTTTGTAAACGAACTACTTTTTATTGATTGTTTGTGAAATTTATTTTGTTTTTCAGTTATAGGTACAAACACGATCATGTTAAAAAGTTACATCACTGACCTTGACCTATTTAGTGGGCGTAGTTAATACTTGCGCAATCCCATAAAAGTGTTTTTTGAGCACAGCACTTACTCTGTATCTGAACAAACTGCTGATATTAATGTAACTAAAGTTCATAAAAACTTTCATATTATGTTATTAAACTATTTTATATAGCTAAGTTGTTTAACTATACATACTTTATCTTCTTTGTGCTAGGATTGGCTAGTTCTTGATTTTAAATACTTTTTTGTTTTTCAGATATAGACAAGACCCCAGTGCTCTCGTCTGAATTCTTGAAACTATAATCATAAAACTCGATATAAGTTTATTAATGGAAATACATTGAACTTTTCGTTGTCGCTTTAATTAACGACATGTGTTACAGATGCTGTTGAGTCAGACATGTAACATGCACGTATGAAATGTAAAGATAAAGAACCTATATATCCAGTATTCTATCTCTGCACCGCCAACCTCCCTCTTCCCCCCCCCCCCCCCCCCCACACACACACACACCCACCGATATACCTCAGTCTTTGGCCTTTGTGTTTTTCATCCTGATAAGTTTGTATTGAGTTATTTTTAGAGAAATGAATAAAATACTGAAGATGGTCCCTTCAGAGACGAGATGTTTGTATTTGGTTATATGTAGAGAAATGCATAAAATACGGAAGATGGCTCTTTCAGAGACGAGATGTTTGTATTTGGTTATATCTAGAGAAATGCATAAAATACTGAAGATGACCCCTTCAGTGACCAGACGTTTGTATTGAGTTATATCTAGATAAATTAATAAAATACTGAAGATGACACCTACAGAGACGAGAAGTTTATAAAAGGTTATATCTAAATATATACATAAAATACTGGAGATGACGCCTACAGAGACGAGAAGTTGATATAAGGTTATATCTAGAGAAATACATAAAATAATGAAGATGACCCCTACAGAGACGAGAAGTTTATATAAGGTTATATCTAGAGAATGCATCAAATACTGGAGATGACACCTACAGAGACGAGAAGTTTATATAAGGTAATATCAAGAGAAATGCATAAAATACTGAAGATGACACCTACAGAGACGAGAAGTTTATAAAAGGTTATATATCTAGAGTAATTCATAAAATACTGGAGATGACCCCTAAAGAGACGAGAAGTTTATATTAGGTTATATCTTTAACTGTATCATGTGCTATAAACCGAGCGTTGGAAGTATAGCAGTGTCAGGTGCGATAAACTAAGCGCTGGACGATGGAACAGTGTCATGTGCTATAAACCAGGCGCTGGAAGTTTAACAGTGGCATGTGTGAGAAACCAAACCCTGGAAGATTTAAAAGTTTCATGTGTGATAGACCAAACGCTGGATGATATAACAATGTCAAGTGTAATAAACCAAGCGCCGGACCAAGTAACAGTGTCATGTGTGATAAGCCAAACCATGGACGATGTAAAAGTGTCATGTGTGATAAACAAAGCGCTGGACGATATATTAGTGTCACGTGTGTTTAACCAAACGCTGGACGATGTAACAGAGTCAAGTGTGATAAACCAAGGGCTGGACGATGTATCAGTGTCATGTGTGTTAATCCAAGAGATGGACAATGTAACATTGTCAGGTGTGTTAAACTAAGTGCTCGACGACGTATCAGTGTTATGTGTGCTAAACCAAGCGCTGGACGATGTATCAGTGTCATGTGTGATAAACCAAGCGCTGGGCGATGTATCAGTGTCATGTGTGATAAACAAAGCGCAGGACGATGTAACAGTGTCAAGTGTGACAAACCAAGCGCCTGACCATATAACAATGTTATATGTGATAAACCAAGCGCTGGACGATATAACAATGCCAGGTGTGTTAAACCAAACCCCGGACGATGCAAAAGTGTCATGTGTGTTTAACCAAGCGTTGGACGATGTAACAATGTTAAGTGTGTTAAACCAAACTCTGGACAATGCAATTATGTATTATGTGTGTTCAACCAAGCGCTGGACGATGTTACAGTGCCAGGTGTGTTGAATCAAACGCTGGACGATGTAACAATGTCAGGTGTGTTAAACCAAGCGCTGGACGGTGTCACAATGTCAGTTGTGACCAACCAAGCGCTGGACGATGAAACAATCTTCAGTGTGATAAACAAAGCGCTGGACGTTGTAACAGTGTCATTTGTGACAAACCAAGCGCCGGACCATGTAACAGTGTCATGTGTGATAAACCAAACCCTGGACGATTTAAAAGTATCATGAGTGATAGACCAAACGCTGGATGATATATCATTGTCAAGTGTGACCAACTAAGCGCCGGACCATGTAACAGTGTCATGTGTGATAAATCAAAGCGCTTGACGATATGACAATCTCAAGTGCGATAAACAAAGCGCGAGACGATTTAAAAGTGTCATATGTGATAAACCAAACCCTGGACCCAGTAAAAGTGTAATGTGTGATAAAAGAAGCGCTGTGCGGATGAAACAGTGTCAAGTGTGATAAACAAAGCGATGGATGATGTATCAGAGTCATGTGTGTTAAATCAAGCACTGGACGATATATAAGTGTCATGTTTGTTAAACCAAGCGCTGGACGATGTATCAGTGTCATGTGTGATAAACCAAGCGCTGGACGATGTATCAGTGTCATGTTTGTTAAACCAAACACTGGACGAATTAACAGTGTCATGTTTGTTAAACCAAGCGCTGGACGAATTAACAGTGCCATGATTTTTTAACCAAGCGCTGTACGAATTAACAGTGTCATGTGTGATAAACCAAGTGCTTGACGAATTAACAGTGTCATGATTGTTAAACCAAGCGCTGTACGAATTAACAGTGTCATGTTTGTTAAACCAAGCGCTGGACCATGTAACAATGTCATGTGTTTTAAACCAAGCACTGGACCATGTAACAATGTCATGTATGTTAAACCATGCGCTGGACGATGTTACAGTGTGATGTGTGATAAACCAAACACTGGACCGTGTATCACTGTGATGTGTTATAACAAAGCGCTTGACGATGTAATAGTGTTATGTGTGATAAACCAAGCGCTGATGGATTTAACATTGTCATGTGTGAAAAACCAATCGCTTGACGATGTAACAGTGTCATGTGTGATAAACCAAGCGCCGGACGATGTATCAGTGTGATATGTCATTATTCTAGCGCCTGACGGTTTATCAGTGTGATGTGTGATAAACAAACCGCTTGACGATATATCAGTGTGATGTGTGATAAACTAATCGTTTGACGATGTATCAGTGTCGTATGTGATAAACCAAGCACTTGACCACGTATCAGTGTGATGTGTGATAAACTAAGCACTTGACCACGTATCAGTGTGATGTCTGATAAACAAAGCGCTTGACGATAAATCAGTGTGATGTGTGATAAATTAAGCGCTTGATGATGTATCAGTGTGATGTGTGTTAACCAAGCACTGGACGATTTATCAGTGTGATGTGTGATAAACTAAGCACTTGACGATGTATAAGTGTGATGTGTGATAAACCATGCACTAGATGATGTATCAGTGTGATGTGTGATAAACCAAGCACTTGACGATGTATCAGTTTGATGTGTGATAAACTAAGCACTGGACGATGTTTAAATGTGATATGTGATAAACTAAGCACTGGACGATGTCTCAGTGTGATGTGTGATTAACCAAGCACTGGACGATGTATCAGTGTGATGTGTGTTAAACCAAGCACTTGACGATGTATCAGTGTGATGTGTGATTAACTAAGCACTGGACGATGTATCAGTTTGACGAGTGATAAACTAAGCACTGGACGATGTTTGAATGTGATATGTGATAAACTAAGCACTGGACGATGTCTCAGTGTGATGTGTGATAAACCAAACCTGAAAAGATCCCAAAAATCGTAAATTCCGTTGTTGTGAATTTAATTATCTCCCTTTATGAAATAAAATATATATGAATTCACTGTATCTATATGATCCAACGGGTTTATAAATCTATCCTTTATATAGCATGTGAGTAGTCATGAATCCTTAACTGAATCCTACTCATATAAAGCTATCACTTCATGTATGTAAATTTATCCACCCTGTCCATATGTGTTGCATGTAATTCCATAGTATATAAGTCATGGTCGACACCAAATTTATTGGTTTGGCAGCGGCCTTGATATTGTATCTATGGTTTGCATTGTAGCTAGGCGCACAAGCCGTAGTCTGGTCTGTACATTTATGTCTTGGTTATTCACAAATAATTATCTCCATACATATATATCATGCATTGTGAATGAGCATCTGAAAAGATCCCAAAAATCGTAAATTCCGTTGTTGTGAATTTAATTATCTCCCTTTATATATATATATATATATATATATATATACCGATGTAAATATTTAGTAAATTTGGTCAGTCGCTCTGAAAAATATTAACGTAGATCATTTGCATCTCAAGTAAGGCCATATAATAGCACGTGGGCGGGCGTTGAAATATTTGCTCCATTTGTCACGAGGTTATAGTAAATAGTCACTACATTCATTTCATTCATGAAATATTGTGTGAAAGAGTAGTACATTCCATGTGATAGTCGGGATTTATTTACTCTCGTTGGCTCTTGGACATGTGTGCTAATTATAACTTTTTCATTAATGGAATATATGCATCGTACGAGTGTTTGGAATTAATTATTCATAAAATGGAAGGTGAGGTCATTTACTGGATCCAAGCCACAGTTGGTAAGTAGTAGTATCTGAGTTAGACTAAAAAACAATTGCTCACATGTAATTTTGGTGAATAAACTATTAAATGTTTTACAAAGCGCTGTGATTGGTTATGTAATGTTGACAAGTTCTTTCATTCATTACTATTTACCAAGTACGAATAGATGATTCACTGACTTGGTGTGTGTAAGTATTTGTTGGGGAGAAAAAGTAACTGTGTTATTGAGGGTATGTCTAGTATTATGTGTGTTATTATTCACGAAAATGAAAACATAGTACTAAAAAGAAGGAGTATAACTATACTTGTGCAAAGTGTTTCATTATTAATCTGAAAAATGGGCTTAGTTTTACTAACAAGGATATTTATTTTATTGAAAGTAGTTCCTTAAATTTGATGTTATAAGGTCTTTTATGGAACCTCGTTGCAAAAGAGAGTGACCTTTTTTCTTTAAAAAAAACGACATTCTTATAGTTAATGGAATTCGGCGCCAGTAGTACTAAGTGGGAATAACGTGCATTTACGTTCCTTTTGGGATATAAAGGCCTGGCTCCATCGTCCATTTTCACAAATAAACCAATGGTTCCCTGTACGGAAATGCATGAGGGATAGTCTATGTGAAGTTGGGAGATTAGTAAGGTAAAACTCGCGTTCAATATTTTCTTTAAAGCATCTGTACATTTGATCTTCGAGTGAGTTACCTAGTTTAGAGAACCAATCCTGCTTGTACTGGTCAATCAGGGTTTGTTTAACACATTTATAAATATTTTGACCTTGGATTTCATTTTGGTTTAACCATATAAATGAGTTTCCTGTGTTATTAAGAATATTTCTAATACAACTTGGCCATTTATAGTTGCGTGTGGACTGTAGCATGTTGTGGTTACATATGTATGAAATCTTTGATTTATTTGAGAGAATAAGTTTATTCCAGAACTGTATAATTCGTGTTATGTTAGAGCCTCATTACCGACAAAACATTTATCCCTCGGGACGGAAATGATAATAAAACCAAACATAACAGTTATACAATACAACATAACACTTGTAAAACCCAGTAGATCTACAATGATTCTACTACCCAACATAATAATATAACTGCTAAACATAATGTTTATATGACCCAACACAATGCTAGGACAAGCCAACACAATGACTACTTAACCAAAAACAATGACACGACAACCCAAGATAATAATTAATACAACGACCCATTAACATGCAAATACTGAACATAATATAGTTCCGGCGTTCCACATATATGGATAGCTAGGGATCTGTAATGCTTAAAGTCGACTATACCCTATACATATTGATTTATATAGAACATATAGTGGGAAAAGTGCCCTATAGGCATACGTATGAGGTACATTACTCTCATTCGTCTCTCACCGCTGATTCAGGTGAGAAAATTACCAGTTACTTCCGGAGAAAGGTGTGCTCGAGTACTGGTTAACTTTCCAAGAAGCAGTGGTTATACTAACAGAGTTTCTGCCGGCCCTCAATGGCATAGTAAAAATGACGCTCAATATTAAAACAGACAGACGTTATGCAAATGTGTGTGATACATAGGTTAGGTAAATATGCCAAAAGACTCATAATTTAAAAAGCAGTAGATAAAAGCCTTTGTGCCCTGTTTAATGCAGTTACTGTATGTCCTGTTATTACAGATGTTTTTTTTAAATATTTGATTCATTCGAAATACACGCTGAAAACTGGCGTAAAGTGTGTGACTTCCAAGAAAAAGAAATATTTTTAAAGTAGAAACGCAATCAAATATATCCTTAAAAATCGATTGTGGGAATGTCCCGACAAGACATCGAAAACATGTACATTGAATAAAACACATTGAAAACTCAACCAAAGCTTTGGAAGGGACTTGCATGGAAATGACAAAAAAATGAATCAAATTATTCTGAAACAGCTGAAGTAATCATAAAAACATTTACAAACAATAATTATTGTACGATATAAATATATACATTCGAGCTCCATATGTTACGTTTTCATATCTATTCCTGTGTTGTTCGTATAGAACAACCTCGAACGATTAAAATAGCTAACTTAAATATAGAAATATAGGAATATATTAAGTTCAAGGTAACACAACAAGATCTCTATTTCTACTTTTAAGGGTTAACGTTTTATTCAAAAGCTATTTTAAATAATTCTTCTGTAGGAGAGTAAATATGATAGAATACAGAATTGATTTTCATATTGATAAATGTATTTGTATGTTTAAATAAAAAGTATTATAATTGAAAAAACAATTAAATTTTATCATGTTTATCTGAAGGACAAGTATTATTCTTAAAATATGATGTAAAGCCAAACTGTGAATTATTCAGAAAACATTTGTCATATTCTATCCCTGATTTTATTAAACAGCCAGTCAGCAGTCGTGTACGGTTTAAACATAAATTTCGTCAGTGAATAAAGTCATAGCATACCAGTTGTTTATGTACATAATACTTATATTTCTTAATATATTTGATGTTCATTTTTTAATTATTGTTTAACATTGTTAAACACTTTTGTTGTTGAAGACCTCAATGAAGATAAGACTGAGATCTAGTCCAACTGAGTTTTCTCTTAAAATAAAGTCATTATTATTTTAGAAATAATAATTGGTGTTATTATTAGTTCAATGCGCTAAGTATGATTATTTACAAGCATTTAACGAACAATAGCTGGTCAATAATTATAAAGATAAAACAATCATTAAATCTTAAATCTCAATGATTAATTACCACAGAACATTGCCCTTTTGCATTTGTACGGCAATTTCGTTACAGCTGCTGCACATGGCATCTATATATGGTGTACCACCTCCAACACAAGGATAGAATTAGAATTAGAAGTACATCATTAGCATGACATTGTAGATTTAAATTCGAATATAGCATTAAATGATACCATTTACAAGGGTCCTTCGTGGCCGAGTGGCCAAGACGCTGTCTTAAGATCACTTAACTTGTACCGCTAAAGATTGTTTGGGTTGAGTCCCGCTCGCTCCAAAATCTTTATGTGAGAAAGTTTACCAATTACTTGTGAAATGACGGTGATTTTACTCAGATTCTTCCTACACCAATAAAGTGGGATATGCCATATATAGCCCGAAATGTGTTGAAAATGGCTTTACCCTATCTAAAAAAGCATTAACAAGGAAAAACTATGTAAAATGGGTTATTCTAATTTTTTATCCATGTGTTCAATAATCAGTTTGGTTTGAAATCTGAAGCATTGTCTTTAAATTTCAGTCACCACATATATGGTGACCCATTTAATCACCCCGTAAAAGGTATGTTGGGGTCGGGGTTGGCCAATCCCCAACAAGCCGTACATATAGTTGACATGCAGGATTATTTATACATTTTACAAACGTGTGTAACCAGGGGCAAAAGAAAAAGAAGCATACTATAAGAGCTATATAAATAGGGAGTTTTTTATGTCAGTTATACAGAAGATCTCCACCAGGATGATTAATTTTAACATTATTTGTTTCATGATATAGTTCTTAATTATTCAAAAGATAAACGTTGCAAGTAAAATTAAACATAAATTATATTAAATATAAATGATCAAGACAAACAAAAAAATATATTTTCAATTCATATGTTTGGCTTTTCATCATGTAAAAGTAAAGACATTTTATCCCGAAAACACAGCTTTAATATCACAAATAAAATAATTATTATACCAAGTTCTAATTCTACCAGGTATTCAAACAGTATAACAATACGAATTATATAAAAAAAAAAAACATACAGGGAAAAAAAGAAATTGAAGAAAGGAAAAAAAGAACAGCAAAGAACCAATTTGGCAGTTTGTATGAGCATATTTTATGTATTTGATGATTGGTCTAGGCAACAGTTCTGAGTAACAGTTGACCAGACCATGATAAAACATTTAAAAAAACAACAACAAAAAACAACAAACAAACAAAAGGAATTCAATCAAGAAATAATATTTCTACAATAAAGATTTATATGCATTCCAATATTTTTTCACATTTAAGTAATGTATCATTTTTTCGCATTTAGTTTTTCAATTTGGTATAAATATTTTAGTTGTGGTATGTAATTGTTGAAATCTGGTTGCTTCCATCTAAATTGCACTTATAAATGTAATAATTTGCATGCCGTATTAATTTGTTTCGTACGCTGATATTTAATTGACCCAAAGATAATACCTTTCACAAAGTTTGGTTGAACGTTTATATTTTGTCAGTGCATAGAGTTTCAAAATTAGCCAGAAATGTTTTTGCCTATTTACACTACATAAAAATTATGCGTAATAATTTCAATATGCTTTTTACAAAAAGTGCAAGAGCTATCATCTTTGATCTTCATTTTTGTCAATAGATAATTTGTAGCAGTAATTATTTGTTTTATTTTGACCTGAAGCCATTATAGCTTGGTGTCTTTAGTGCATCTTAAGGGTAGATTAAATAATTTATGTCATTCCCTTTCTACGTTTAGTCAGTATAGATCCAATTTAGAAATGGACGTTGGTAATACACTGGACCTATTAGGTACATCATTTATTACACGACAACCTTTCTTTGTACTTGTTATAACAGAAACTATCAGTGGGCTGACATGATTTTCTAATTTAATTGTTAGGTGAGTACATTTGAGAGTACGTAATGCGTCAATCATACCTACATATTCTATGAATTTTGAATTCACAGCGAACTTTTATTTAAATGATCTAAAGGACAGAAGATTACCGTTTTTATTTATCAAATCATTAATCATTATTATGCCTTTACCATCTTTTGTAAAATACACTTGGCCTTCCTTTCTTAAAGTTATTGTTGTACCACAGAGGTTGAGTTGAAAATAGTTTCCATGACAATGGCTAAGTAGCAGATAATAGTAAATAAGACTCTCATAAATATCTTCCCAGAATAGATTGCCTATTTTATGTAAATTGTTGTTAATAAAATCGTTACCAAAATTTAACATCTTTGTGGTAAAGGGATACATTTGCTCGTGGATTTACTTACATTTTTTTACATCATATAAAGCATTTTTATCCAAGTTAGTTTCAAAGAGTATATGAACTGTTTTATTTCAATCATTCTAAGTCACCCATATTCGTGACCTTGAGTAACAAAATTTTTTTTTATTTTATCTTGGTAATTGTTCCCTAAACAACTAAAACATAAATTTGTAAAAATTTAATTCGATCTTCAGGCGGATTTGGTAATGAAGAAAACAAATTATTAAGTTTCGGTGAAGCTAATCTTTTCATTAAACCGTTATCTTTCCAAAAGGTAAAGAATATTCTTCTGTATCATAAACGTAGCAATAATTTAATTTCATTATTTATTTTTTTTTTTCATTATTTGATTTTACCATACTGTCTAAATCAGTTTACATAGTCATTCCAAGGACTATAAATTATCCCTGCTCCTAATTTAGTTTACTTCCGTACATAATTTAATATCTGAACCTTTCTTATCCCAAACCATATAATTCTGGTGGGATTTTTTTTTCAATATTAGCCTTAAGGCCTGAGATTTCTGCAAAAAGTTTAAAACTTTAAGAGCACGTTTAAGTTACTCTTCAGTTCAATCTAATATACGAATATTCAAAATATATTTCATCTGCATATTGTGAAATAATGTATTTAGTGTCGCCTTCTTGAACTCCTTTCATGATTTTACCATGTACAGCCAAAATTTCCACACACAAGAGAAAGATATATGGGGAAAGTGGATCACCTTATAGGCAGCCTCGGTTAATACAGAACTTTTCTGGCAGATGACCAATTGCTGATAAGCATGATTTAATATCTGTATAAAATAATTTAATCCATTTTTTTAAAAACTATGACCAAAATTAAAATAAGGTAAAACGTCCTTAATAAACGATCAGGAGATAGTATCAAGTGCCTTTTCGAAATCAGTGATAACCAATAATCCTGGTATATCATTTTTTCCGTGTATTAAAAGAGATCATAGTTTGTGTGATTTTTTTCGCCAATATATATTCCTTCCAAAAATCCTGTCGGATCATCATTTACAATACTTGGTAGTACCTTTTTTAGACGCTATGCAATACAGGCGGAAACAAACTTTTAAGAACAATTCAATAAAGAAAAAGGCCTCTAATTTTTTAAAAACTGTCTATCTATATCAGCTATGGGGGAATGCATGTACATTTTAACAATACCTTTTTTGTGTAATTGAAAGTTTTCCTTTCAATAAACCGTAGTTTATAGACCTCAAAAGGAAAACACCTTGATCGATCCAAACGAATTTATAAAATTCCATTTTAAAACAACTAGATTCAGGACTTTTAAGATTTTTTGCCCTTTATAACAAAGCAATAGTTCTGGTAATTCAAGAGGTATTTATAACTGGTTTGGTCATATAATGATTGATTAAACAATTCTTGCTTCTTCAAAATTAAATCTTGTTCTTTTAAAACTTTGCATCCATTTGATATAAGTGAAGGTATACGTTTACTTACAAAGTTTCTATTTTATAAATAACAAAATTAATTAGTAACCTTTTCCCCTTCATCGAACTGCCACCGATCTGGATCTTATGGGTTTGTAACTAGAACAAGGTTAAATCTTTGTTATTTTTACATTTTATTTTTCAATGCAATACGTTTATCACTATACCAGCAAAATAAGTAACTGGACATTCTAATGGCCACGACAAAAAGCACTGACGCATAATTTAGCAATACCAAAGGCTATATGTTTGTGTCAACATTATGTGTTTTTGGGTACACAAACAATGAATTCACAATTTACTCTTCTAATGACTTGATTAAAGTTATTGCAATTAAGCAAGTATATAAGCTTTTGATCTTATCATAATGCCCTCTAATCTTTTGTGTCTCAATTCAAACAGACTTTTTTTCTTAACTAACTAAATTATCATCTAATTGATTTTCAAGTCTTTTAATTTTTTTAAAAAGTTTAGACTTGTTTTTTAAGAAAAGATGAGTATAATATTTTCCCCCCTGATTTCCAATAGTTACATTTAAAAAAAAGCTGATCGTTAATATCTTGCATCAAATCTTTACAAGGTATGTCAGAAATTTGTACATTTAAGTTGCGTATTGAAGTTTTGTATCATCAATTATAAGTTCGTGTACATAAGTTAAAAGCGAGTTATTAAATTTCAAATATAAACGTCCTTTTTTCAATTTTCCGAAAGTAAATGTTTAATCAATTATTCAATGATCTGTTCGATACTCCGGTAAAAAAAATATGTCCTCAATATCGGTGAATAAATGCTCTGAAATCAGAAAAAAACGATCTGGCCATTTTGTTTGTATTTTGACGTCTCCAAGTAAACTCTCTTTTATTCATGTAAAGTTCTCTCCAGCAGTCCGTCACATTACATGCATTAGTAATATTTAAAACATTTTCCCTAGCTTTAACATTATTGATATTTACATAATTATGTGTATCTTTTTAGGAATTGAGAACTAGATTAAAGAACTAGATTAAAGTCTCCTGCTAAGATTGTATCATTTTCGTATCTATCAATGTCTTGTTTAACCCATGTATAAAACTCTGGTTTAACTTTGTTTGGTCTATGAATATTTATTAAAGTCTTCCTTTTCTTATTAATTGTTATTTCCAAAATAAGTTTATTACCATCTATATCAACTTCAGTTTTAAGTTTTTTATATTAAAATTTATTATTAAACAGTAATGCAACACCAACAGACTGACTGCTAAAATTGTTAAAAAAAACATTGGTAACCGCACTGTGCGCGTATATAATTTCATCTTTTCTGACAAAATGTTTATCTTGTAAAAAATATACTGAATATGATATGCTTAAAAATGGAAAATATCTATACGATTATTTCTATCACCAAGGCCTTGGACGTTAATTGAAATAACAGTCACCTTTCGAGTCATTATCTATAAAACTGTATCCACACATTGGCTGTCTTGTCAGACGTAAACTGTATAATCTGTATAACTGTTTTAATCCTTACCGGCACAGTTTATTGTTTGAAACCTACTATACATTGTTCTATGCAACTTGTTCCCACAGAAAAAGCATAAAGTATAAAATAAATAAATAAAAATGAAAGGAGAATGGGATGTGGGATGGCGGGAGAGAGATATTTACATACAGAAAAAAGGAGATATCATCATTGTATATACAGGAATATTGCTAAATCTAGTCGTCATTTTCTAATAATAGACTAGACAGTTACATGTACAAAAGATCAACATCAATGTGCATGAGCTATTTTTACACTCCTTCCAAAACAAAATCCCACACTAATGAACGTATTTAAGGAGAAAAATAATTTTAAAAAAATAACAATACCCAATGGTTATCATTGATATTTTATAAACAAACCAATCATCTTATATTAATACCTTAACATATATTGGGTTTATCACTTACATGTTTAGCTACAATGCCAAAGTATACATAATTAATACAATATGTACATCCACTTTTCAGTTAAGAAAAAAATCAACTGAAAAAAACAACAGAATAGTACCCGATTCCTTGTACATGCATTTGATCCACCAGAATATATGTCTGACGTCTGTTTCATTAAATCACAGCTGGTTATCTGTAAAAAAAATAGGCAAGTTTATGATATAAAGCCTAAGAAAACATTCAAGCACATAGTGTACTACCTATGGTACCTTTCTGCACAAATGGGGCAACACACACACACACACACACACACACACACACACACACACACACACACACGTGTGTATGATGTAAAGTCACTACATGTACCTGAACACCGGAAACTCACTACACCACTAAGCAATGGGTTAAGAGCGCTGATATTAATAAAAAGGAGTTAATACGGGATTGATATCGCGCTGATATACTAAAAAAATTGTATCGACACTTTGCTTAAAACTTTGTTTGTCCCCGAAAGTCACTACATACACACCTAGATACACACAGCAAACTGACTACGTGTATTTTACCATGTAATCCACTACATACACACATTGATACACACAGCAAAGTGACTACGTGTATTTTACCATGAAATCCACTACATACACACCTAGATACACACAGCAAAGTGACTACGTGTATTTTACCATGTAATCCACTACAAATACACATTGGTACACACAGCAAAGTGACTACGTGTATTTTACAATGTAATCCACTACATACACATATTGATACACGCAGTAAAGTCACTACATGGCTTATCACTATGTAACCCACTACATCTTGAGCACACGCATGCAAAGTGACTATTCCATGTATGTCCGTTATTTTAACTACAAAAACGGACACGACATCCCACCCGAAGGTCGATCTGATCTAAATATACCCGGCAACACAATAGCCATCTATTGTTCTGTATATGCCTCAGCTGATAGTCTGGGCAAAAACTATCTGACTATCAGTTTTCCTTACCCTGCACCTTGTATGAACCACTGTACAAAATGCATATGGGCTAGAAATTTTGAAAGGACGTCCGTAAGTATTTGTCTTCGAACTGTAAATGGTTTAAACATTCCTGTATTATTCTAATACAAAGACAAAAAGACAAATATGAAAAAAGTTTGCTTTCACAATCTAAATAATGCTATCTAAAACATTAAATAAAAATACTAGAAAAGCAGCATTTATGCAATGTACATGTATTTACATTCATAAACAAATAGGTGATTTTATAAATACGGCCGTCTTCATGATTTTTTTGTCATCATATGCTACTGATATTATATAGTCTCCACATTTCTTTTTGACAATTAACACTTATTCTTTATGTTGGTCCATATTTGTTTCTCATTTGAAAAAAATACAACAGGTGATTCAAGTCCTTGAATAATTGCCCTCTAATTGTATATGGTTTAAGAATTTAGTTATTATGCTAATACAGAGAATAAAAGACAATTTACGGGTTCGCGATCTTAATAATGCCATTAAAGCAGATATCATTTAAAACACCAAAATGAAAAATCAATGTATACACATTCGCATACTTGTCTTGTTTTTCAAACACACTCGCACATTGTTTTATTTTGGGAAAGGTACCGTGAAAGCTTGCAATCGTTCATAGGGAATATAAAGCAGTTGGTCCCGTGTACAAGGAGAACTATTCCAAGTGCACGTAAAATATCTCACTGAACTTCTTAATAATTGTGTAAATTAGTGTTTCAAATGTCTGAAAATCTCCCTTGAAAAGGAAGCTGCCTATAGTAACCAGAAACGGATTGCTGTGTGACAACCCTAAGTGTATCAAAAACCTTTAAGGTTGTAAACGCAACCCTTAGTGTAACACAATCAAGTTTTGTGACACTAGGTATCATTATCGCATCCTTTAGTGTAACAAAATTTGGTTTTGTTTCACTAATGGCTACGATACTAAGCGTATGTTTTGAACATGTATTGACATTTGGTTATAAATTTGGTTCACTTAGTGTAACAAATTATTTTCCAACTAGAAATGTATTTGTCCCTGCTATGAAATGGGGGAATGTAGTGTTACCCATGTTTGTCCGTCCGTCTGTTCTTTTTGTAGAGCTTCTTACAGGACGGTTACATATTAAACTACACACATTTTATCTAAATGATATAGAACAATGCATAAACATTGTTATCTGTCTCTCATTGATTGTTCTCTATTTTTCTCAGATTTTCAACTCTTCAAAGTGACTTAGTTGCTGAGATAGAATTAATTCCCGTGACCAAAGCCATTAGGATATACGGTCAATCTATGAGGTTCTTACTGCCCTCTCGGTGATAAAGTTTTGTTTTGGTTCTAAAACTATCTTCATTTTATCACCATCATTACAATGGCACAATCTCAAAGTCATGCTGATGTTTAAATGTATTTTCAAACTTACCGTGCCCTTATCTTGGACATTTTATGCTCCCAAAAGAAAATAATTTAAGGGGTGGCATATAGTAATCGCGGTGTCCGTCCGGTATTTCGTGTCCGGCGTGTAATTTTGTCATTCATAGGTGCATTTTGTTAATACTTACTACACATGATCACACACTCGTACCTCAAAGGTTAAGGTCACACTTTGAGTTTGTTTGACAACACTTTGAGTCTGTGTGAGATTCCATGTACGACCTGTAACTTTGTCATGCATCTATGGATTTTATAACTACTTACTACAAATGACCAACATAAGCTGACGACGTGTCGCGCGTAACACCCAAACTTTCACTTCAAAGGTCAAGGTCAGCATTTAACCTTGTTTGACGACGCTTTCAGTCTGTTTGATATTTAGTGTCCGGTCTGTAACTTTGTCACCTATGGATACATTTATAAAAAAACTAACGCTTGTCCAGTTTATAAACATGACAATATGAAGTGTCGCGTGTAAGACCCAGAACCTTTCCTCAAATGCCATGGTTAGGTTATTTTCAGAGACCATTTTGGGGCTTGTGACATTTCTTGTTTTAATTATGTGCATTACTAATAAAAATATCACTTCTTGTTTGAAAAATAATGACAATGTTGGAAGGTACACTTATCATCTCAAACTCATATTAAACAGCAGTCTAATATATGATATATGTGGAGTAAACTTGAATCGAATGGAAAATAAAGACGGTATAGAGGTGAAAGTGAGTTTCTATTTTTAGTGTTGGTAACATTGACATTGAGAAATTTAATGCACATTTAACCTAAACACTGTTTCCTGGAATTAACCAGTACTCTAGCACACTTCATCTCCGTAAGTAACTGATAACTTTCCCACTTGAATCAGTGGTGAGACACGAATGAATATGAGACACAATGTCGTATATCAATCATCACGGAGACTGTTGCCGGGCGGGGGATTCGAACTCACGACCCCTGGATTGATAGTCAGACACGTTACCGACTGAGCTAATCGGGCCCTGCTCGACATTATTAATTGATTTACTATTTTAGAGTCATTTAATGCTATCGAGGGCTAACAGACAACCATTTAACATAACTATTCTTTTCTGGGATCATAGGAGGTTAACCAGTACTCAAGCACACCCTTCTTCACAAGTAAATCACGGTGACTGTGGCCGTAGGGTTTCGGACGCACGACTCCTGGGGTCGTATTCACCAACCATTCTTGAGAATATTCCTAGACTTGAGCTTGAAAATCCAAATTTAAAACTTATATATTTAGTCTACCATTACCGATAGAACAACTGTGAGAGTTTATTTGACTGTATATAAGGTGTCGCTACATGCTTGCAAGTTTTGGTCTCATTAAATGGTCTCTAAGTGTGTTTTTAAAAAAAATCATTCTTTAGTTCAAATCTAAGAATATTCTTAAGAATGATTGGTGAATACCACCGCAGAATGAATAGCCAGACACACTACCAACTGAAGTAACCGGACCAGGAAGTAGATACGATATTAATTCGGATTGGGTCGCATTTCATTATATTTCCGTTTAGTCTTAGGTGGAATTTACACTTTCTATGTAAATAGCACCTGTATATTTTTTCAGGCCTTAAATAAACCATGTAGGCAACAAACAAGTCCGAAACCTAGATCTTTATAGTTAATTGTACTTATTATATTTTTATAGGATCCGCCGTCTGTGTGTTTTCTGCGTCTTGGGAAATGATATTTCTTTGGGAAGATTTGAAAACTATTTTGAATTCTTAGAAGAATAAAAGAAAAAATATATATAGTTAAACAAGTAACTTTATACCGCTGCAGTTGTTAAATAATTTGTTGGTTATAACATATGGTAAACAAATTACATGCTTCAAAGTACGGAGATAATTGTTTATAACTACATTCAAACAAATGTACATTACCAAATGTGTATTGCCAAATAATAACCTGTCGTTATTACCTGACTAGCCATTATGACAAGTTTTTACTATGATAACATCGAGAACTATAGTTATTTTATCTTTTTGCTACTCAAGTAGTAACTTTGGTCATTGTAGAGTTAATAAGCACATTTGTTCAACCATAATCGGAGTTGATGAAACATACTACATTAGTTGTCTTTGTATAAGAAAACGTCAGGTTTTAACACATGATATAAATAGCACGTTTCATTGTCGTTTGTAATCAACAACAGATGTTATTGATTGTGTTCAGTTAGACTTAATACTTGTACGTTGGAAATACACAGTTATTTAAACTATATATCCAGTATACTACCTGATCGCACAGATTATAAATATAACATTAAATTTACTGACTTTGACACACGGCGAAAAGCCATCGATTATTTGGACGATACAGCTCTATATATATATCTGGCAAATAAAACGAGATGGTTGTTTTTGTCATAAAACACACATACGTCCTCTTATATATGAGCCCATTATCTCTACGTTTTTGGAAGTGGACATATCGTTTAGTTGGGTGGCGACACGTGGAATGTGTGATTGGATCAACCAGTCAACCAGATTTAAGCTAAACAGTGTTCTTCCTATTGACCGTTCCAAGGCGGAGAAACCTGCTGTAGTTTGTAGTATGTACATATGTGTTGTATATAAGTATTTCCACCAGTAGCTCCAATACCTCAGGTTTGAGCTCCCGCGATTAAGTCACGTTCTGTTATGCACATTTGTACCCGGCGTATAATGTATATTTGAATAAATGATCCAACATTATAGTACTTGATACAAAATATTTTATTATTTGGGTTTGTATTAGAAACTTTATAATTATAAAACACGATCAGGTTTAAACCTGTGGAATAAATTGAGCGATTAGTTATCGTCTAAAATCAACGAGATTATATATAGTTTCCTACTTTAATATTATATTATAGTAGCAGGCCCAGGTCTCAATTGCAATAGTTTCATTTAAACTGCTTTTATTGCATATTGTCCTTAAGCAATGGTAAGATTTGTTATTACTTTAATTCTCTGTTAATCTTTAATGTACTTAATGATCGTTATCGTTTAGAGAAATTGAAATTATTAGTTTAGAATCATTTCAGCTTGAGATATTTAGTGAAACCGGCCGTAGGTTCTAAGTGACTACATAAATGATAATATATCAGAACAAGACTTTCATAAACTATATACCGTATGTATCAATTAAAACATAACACATGCTTTCACGAGACATGTGTTCATATAGATGTCAGAACGGATTAAGGGTTTCTGATGGAACAGAAGATTAAGGATAATTTCTTTTTTACAAGATATACTAATTGAAATGATGATATTGAAATTAAAAATGAACATTGTCTATATATACTTGAAGCTATAGTTATGTTTTCTCGCGGAGATTTAAATAGTAACTTCGGTCATTGTAGAATTATTTCTCTTAGTGTTTGCTAGTGACATTTGTTTGCAGCTTCACACTGAAGCTGATACATGGTTCATGAACAGCACCCATTCTACAAGTCCGGCACAATTCCAACAGCTATTTTTTGTTAGAGTATCTCTTGGAAATTTTCATGTGTCTGCGGTTGACGCTCTCTTACCACCCAAACTACAGTCTACCTACAAAGACTGTTTAACGGCGATTCTGGACTCCTGCCTCCAAAGTGATCTACGCCCAAACCCAAACACTGTAGTCATTGATTATGAGGTCGCAATACATAACGCTGTCAGGTTCGTCGTGAGTCCTAACATATATATCCAAGGCTGCTTCTATCACCTCACCCAGAGCACATGGCAACACGTTCAAGCCGAGGGTATACAGCCACAGTATACCGAGGACAAAGAAACCAGAAACTTTGTCGGTATGATCGACGGTTTGGCGTTCCTTCCAGTTGACAGAGTGAGCGACAGTATGAATGTTCTGAAGAAAGTCGTTCCAGAACAGCTAACCGGACTCTTACATTACATCGATTCAAATTTGTGTCAGACACTTATCGTTCAGTGTTAGGTCGATCTGTTTAATGAGATTCAGACGAACACCACCAAGGTTTGAACCTCAAACCTGCAATGTTCACGACGCAACAATTAATGATCAACATCGCACAAACAATGTATGTGAATCTTGGAACAATGGTTTCAAGAATAAAGTAGGTCACAACAATCAGTCAATGTGGACTGTAATTGGCTGCTTGCAAAAAGACTGTACTATGGTTGAAACAGAATACTATCAGTACCAGCGTGGTGAACCGGCCAGAAAACGTGTCAAGAAGCAATGAGTGGACCATCAAAAAAGACTAAAATCACTCTGTGAGCAGTTGGTAAAAGGTGAAAAATCTCTCTCTGAGTTCATGTATACCATTGGACGTTGTATTAGGCTTAAGTATTGGAAAGAACTTGTCATTCGTCACAGGAATAATGATATGTTATGTATTATATACTATATACTATGTGCTACTGGTGCAATCCAGGATTTCATATTCCATTTGCTAAAAGTGCTCAAAGTGCTACATTTTTATATAAAAGTGCTATGATATAAATGTACTTAAACGTACTGGTGCATCCCAGGAAATTTGCTATGTACTTTGTAAATGTGCTACTTTCCATGCGACTGGTATACATCCATTATTCTTCAGTTAGATCTAATTTTTTATCAAGTTCGTTTCGATAAAGGTTAACATTGAATATAATATTAATTCCTTAATTTTTGCTTGAATCTAATTGTTATATCATTTTAAATCTATTTCTGATCATGTTCAACTGTTATATTTCATTTTGATAGGAGTTAATATTGATTAAATTAATTCAATAAAATAGTTAATCACTCAAATTAATTGCTCAATTAAAGACTTTTCGAGTAGAAACAGTGAATATCTAGATGTTTGTCTTTGTGATTACATTCAAGTATCATTTGGTAAAAGTAAAATGTTGTATACAGGTTGCATTCCATACCATTGAAAATATCTTTAATTGGATAATTTCATCCCATTGATAAAAGTTAACATTGTTTAAATTAATTCAACAAAATAGTTAATCACTCAAATTAATTGGTCAATTAAAGACTTTTCGAGTAGATATAGTGAATATCTAGCTGTTTGTCTTGTGATTACATTCATGCATTATTTGGTAAAAGTAAAATGTTGTTTACAGTTTGCATTTCAAAACATTGAAAATATCTTTAATTTGATCCCATTTTATCATCATCTGCCTTTATTCTTCTTTGTCATGTTATGCAATTAGAAAAATAAAAAATGTTGAATAAAATGTCTTTATTTATTGGCTTTTATTTAGAATGAATGTTATCTATTTCTAATGCTGAAAACTTTTTCAAATGTGAACAAAATGTAAGTAATATTATATATTGACAGTATAACTCTTATATATATATATATATATATATATATATATACATAGTAATATATAAACAGGTGGGTTTTTGTCCGCCTACAAATTATATAGGGCGGGATTTTGTCAACCTGGAAAATAATAAGAGTGGGTTTATGTCCGCCTATGTAAAAATCATTGGGTGGGTTTTTGTCCGTCTTCCATGTAAAGTAAATATATCACAGTCTCACAGTTAATAAATATAACATTTAACTTAATGACTTGGACATACTGCTAAAAGACAAACGATGTCGATTGTTTGGACAATGCAACTATATTTTTCTCCGACAAACTATATAAAACAAGATGGTTGCTTTTTTAAATTGATGGAACGAAAACTGTTTTAGATTAATGGACGGACGGATAGACTGGCGCTCAGTAAAACGTCTGGACTCGAGAACATTTAACAAACATCCGGTTATCGAACTGAATGTGATCTCGATGATGGCTATTAACCTAAAGCTTTTATAATATATATGAGTATATTATTGTTTAACATCATACTTCATCCAGTCCTCCAGGTTCGAGCTCCTCCGATTATGCCTCTGGTTGTCATAATGTTTTGCACGTCTATATTTGGTGCATCTCGATGAAGAATGTTTGCTATATTGGAAAGATTCAATATATAATTTTGCATTCCTAGGAGACTAAAAACTCTTGTTTGTATATAATAACCTATAGTTATATCCTGATTAGCCGTCACAACAAAAAGTTTTGAAAATGATCATATATAGATCTATATTTATTTTGTCTCACTTATACTCAAATAATTACTTTGGACGTTGTAGAAATATTAAGCACAGTTTGGTATATTGTATATTTGAATATATGCTCCAACATTATAATTGTAAATCTAAAATACTGAATTATTTGAGTTTGTAATAGAAAATTCATATTTATTATAGAACATGTAATAAATACATAAATTGACGTTTTGTTATTGTTTTTAATCAGCAACATATGTTACGAGGGATTTCTGCTAGACGTGGTACATGTACGTTGATACACTGGGTTATACAACCCATATATCCAGTATGGTATCTCTAAGTTTATCAATTCAATATTTGATTTACAGCTTGCAAAATTCTACTAAAAGACATTCGGTAGAGTTTGTTTAGAATGAATAAAACAAGACTCCAAGTCGTTACCCAAGTCAAAATATTTAGGTATATTGACATTGAGCTATATTCATAGTCACAATATGGCAGTTTTGCTAAGTTATCCTAGTTATGAAATGGACATAATATATGATTGACAAATCGACTCATGAAATCACATGTTAAAAAGCGAACACATTGTGACGGACAGATAAGCGAACAAACAGACGGAAGGACGCTCGCTCTGAACTTCGTCTTGATATGTGCCAAGTACTTGTAAATTCCCTCAAGCCGTTAACGTGAGTATTTGTGTGTTAGTTATAAAGGACAATCAGCTAATTTGGCTGAAATAAGCGCCCTGCGCGTGTTGAGATTTTCCTCAACTAAAAAAATCAATTTCTCTGAATTGTTTCCTTAAAGCATTACATATTAAATATCAACTCAGATTAAATGTCGGAACAAATCTTTGCTCATTGGTAATATATTATATGCAATCTTAAGCAATGTAAATTAAGTAACAACACTTGAAACAATTGAATAAATAGAAATCTCAAGTTTAGATGTGTAGTGAAATTGAAGCCGGAACACTTGCCACATTCATCGTTAACATTTATCTCGATTTTAATGACACGTTGCGTTAAGATTGTATTGTGCAAGCTTACATTAACGTGTACGATGACAAAACACTACCAGCTGTCGAGCTGTATTGATCAAATAGTGAAACTTTTAAATAAATACCGGAGCATTTCACATTGTAAATCATTCCCTTCTGAGAAGCAGAGGTACTCTACTCTACTGGACTTATTCGTGCTTGATATAATTTTACTGACGTCATTCAACTTCGTTTGATATTCAGGTAAGCAACTATTTCATTAACTGCCTTTGTTAGTTGTGCAAGCAACTCTTTCGTTATCACTTTGTTTTTGTTCCGAGTTTTGCCAAATACATATAATGATGATAATATCTTGGTTTGAAATTATACTAACTGTTGTTGACTTGACCAAGACTATTGTCCAGAGTGCTTGTCGTGTTATACTAACTGTTGTTGACTTGACCAAGACTATTGTCCAGAGTGCTTGTTTCAGCCAAACGTTGATTTTTATTTTAAACAGTCGATCAGTCGGTTTGATTAAAAAATCGTTTTTCAAATTTGGAAAAAAACATTTGGAACTTTTTCTATATGAATTATGAAATTAAGTCGAATTTATAAATGTATACTTATTTACAAACCGTAAACTGCACATGTACTTTTTATGGTTCAAGAGTGTTCGTATTGTTTTGTTTCTCAAATTGATTGTGCTGTATTATAATTTCCATTTCTAGTAAGGCTTCTGGTTCTATTGTATTATCTGTCAGTTAGTACTTTTAACATTAACGAGTTCTATCTAATTTGAAAGTTAATGCTACTGTCTACGTATGTTTTGTTTATTTGGTAGAAATGAGGACTTCGCAAATAGCATTTTAAATGTAAGGTTGGTTTATGAACAAAACGGTATTTTTTACTTTGAGTTAATGTTTCATTAATGAGTAATACAACATGGTGCGTTATCATTCTTTTCTGTATTTTAATATGATCCTTTTCACACGACACATATATACGAGTATTTTTGTTGAAAGGTACTTCTCTTTCGTTTAAAACTAATATAAACCAATTAATTTAAGTAAATTAGTTGATTCAGTTATTATTTTTAAGCAATTGTATGCAAGTGTCCTAGGTGGCAGAGAGTGGTGTGAGGCGCCGTCTCAAGAATACTTATTTCACAACATTAAGGTCTTAGGTTCGTGGTCCGCTCGGTCCAAACATTTTATGTGTGAACGTTTGCCAGTTACCTGCGAAATGGCTGTTGCTCTACTCAGATTTATTATGAGGTATTCCTCCACCAATAAAACTGGATATACCATATATAACATATATAACCTGAAAGTGTGCATATATTAAATCTTTAATCAACTTGTTCATATCAAATCTTTTTTAATTATTCATTACATTTACATCATTGTTCAAATCACTGGCAATTTATTTTTCCAATCTGAAATAAATCTGCGAGTACCGTATATTTAAAACAAATAAAACATGGTACATATACAAGTTTACAATATGTGACAACATAATCTAGTTACACATGTACATGTTTATACAAATATGTTATTGCTTATGCTTTTATGGCAGATGATTCTAGAATTGTAGATTAACAGAAGCGAAGCGATGATAGTTTTGAATTGAAATGGATGGAAATTTCTGATACTTATGTTCAAAATAATAAATGGAAATACGGTGACCATAGAAACATTATGAAACTCAACCTTTTCATAGATTACACATGTTCTTATATATTTAGTATCAATTTGCCAGTTTAATTGGTACCAATTTGTCAAATGAAAGGAAGATATAAAAAAAATACTGATTTTTTAATTATTCCATCATGCCGACTTTATATCAAATGTCTGTACACGTTTTTTATATGGACCTGGTACTGTTGATAGTTTGATTTTATAGGAATGTCGTTAAACAATTTCTATGTGTATAAATATGTTACTTTTTAATAATATTTTATATCTATCATGCCACAAACAAGAAGGATTTTGATAATATAAAAAAACATTAGTACTGTACAAAACAATAAATGGAATTTTGCTACTTTATCTACGAGATTCATTTAAGTACTAGCACGAAATGCATTCCCGAAACTTAAGATCCACTTCAGAAAATGTGTTGTATATCCCAATACCAAAGAGTGAATTATTTAGAAATTCTTTGTTATATTTCTGACTTGTTATTTGGAATTCCATCCCTAATTTTATTTAACAGTTAGTAGTTTACATTTTAAAAGTAAATGTTAGCATACATAGCATAACAGACATATATACATATACATTATACAAATCTATATAGTCTGTGAATATCGTTACATTCGTATGTTATACAACACTGTTCTTGTTATATTTTGTTGTTGAGGACCTCAGGGAATATTGGATTTAGTCCAATTGAGTTTTGATATGGACCGGTTCCAATACACGATTATATTGACCGGATGACGGCACATTGACCGGATAACGTCTTTTACAAGTGATGGATACTATGTGTTTATATTGCAGATATCTATCGGAATACACAATCATAATGGGTGTCAAGATATGTTTCGTTGTTTTTATGGTATGTATTTCGCTTAGTATAGAAAACTTATTTTTTAAAATGCTGACTAGTTGATTAATATTGTGTTAACACGTCTCACTACATAGTTGCGGCCCTTTATTGTCACGGTAACTTGATTCTTTTGCTTATAATTTAGAGAAAAGTCTGGCATAGTATATACTGCAATAAGACTGTAAAACAGTTAATTTTATAGAACCTTAGCAGATGCATGTATTAATGAACATTTGAGGATTTCTTTTTCAAAAAAAACAAAGGGTGTCACTGCGCCATCTTTAAAAAAAATAAGCTAGCCAACTTACCTGTTATTGCAGATTTGATGATAACATTCCTGCTATAAAAAATACTTAAACAAATCTATGTGGAATATTTAATTTACCGTGGAAATCCTAGACTTTTTTATATAGAACAAAGAACAAAAGTCAACTGTGTGGTAGAACCTACAGACAACGTCATAGTACGTCTAGTATTCTATTCAAAAGTATTGTTGTGATACTGTTAAAGAATTTTCATATACCGCGGTTCAAAACAAAAGCTTTACTCAAGATGATTCAATTGCAATGCCTTGGATATTAAATATAAAAAAATAATAAGAGTCTGGATGAAAGGTTAGATAGATCTAGTTATAGTTTAAACATACTTAAAGACATCATATAAGCAGAGAACAAAAATACGTATATGATAAAATTGAGTTCGCTACCGGCCAGATAAACGTTTAACAGAAGTTTAATGGACAACTGTTTTATTACGTCAAATAATGCATGACTATATGACAAATTTCAGTTTACTAGACCCACACTGAAGGCTCACATTTGATATATTTTATATTTACAATTTTAGCGATTTGTCTTCTGTTTTTAATAATCATTATGACTAAAAATTCCAAAACAATATTGACATTTCAGGTAGTTGCCATAGCATCACTTGAATCGGTAATAGGGCAAAAGTCAGGAAAAGCCTTTGGGAACAGCAAAAATCCGTGCAGAAAACAAGATGGACACGTTGCTGGAGATGTAAGCATCTATTTCAATTGATACATTATGTAACACTTTTTTGAACATCTACAATCTAAGATAGTATAAGGGCTACACGATGTTCAGATGTAAATATCAACAAACATGGAATATATCATTTACCATTATTTTGTATAATTTGTTGTTGTTGTTGTTGTTGCATGGTGTTCAGCGTCGCTTTCAACAATTTTTCAGTCATATCGCGACGGTGTCTACTTGAGACAGTATTCTAAGCACTGTCACGCTGGAGAATCATGCCGCAGACACATGGTATGATACCCCACCCAGTCACATTATATTGACACCGGGCCGACCAGACCTAGAACTCTCCTCTAAATGCTGATCGTCAAGCGAGGAAGCTTCTCGTACCATTTTTATAAAGTCTTTGGTATGATATTTTGTATAAGGGCTACACGATGTTTAGATGTATATAATAACAAACTTGGAAGATCTCATTTACCATTATTTTGTATAAGGGCTACACATTGTGCAGAAATATAGTAATACAAGTATAGAAGATCAAATTCAAGAAAACATTAAACACAAAAAAAGAGTTTTGTTTTTGTGCCAGATGTGCAATAACAATGGTAGGACTGTAGCATAACACGAAACAACTCCAAATTGGGTCCGTTACATAGAATTGAGTTTGAGCACGTTGATTGGTCAGTTGCTTCAGGGAAAAATTGAATGATGTCACTGTTTAGTAAGCGTTAAAAGGTTATGGATTGTGTTACAGACACGTAGCTCCTTGCTTTGTTATTTGGGGTATATAGAACTGATTCGGGAGATATCAGGTTCTGGGATAGACTAGGTGGATAATATAGTGCGTTGTGAATCCAAAATCCAGAATTACAGCGTCAAACTTCACAGCTTCGTATTGCTGTCACTCAAGTATGTATGACGTGTCACTACATTCAGTAGCTATGTAGAATAACAGCTTTAATCTTCAGAGTGTTATATTGCTGTCACTCAAATATGTATGACGTGTTACTACATTCAGTAGCTATGCAGAATAACAGCTTTAAACTTTAGAGTGTTGTATTGCTATCATTCATGTATATATGATGTGTTACTACATTCAGTAGCTATGCAAAATGACAGCTTTAATCTTAAGAGTGTTGTATTGCTGTCACTCAAGTACGCATGACATGTTACTACATTCAGTAGCTATGCAGAATAACAGCTTTAATCTTTAGAGTGTTGTATTGCTGTCACTCAAGTATATATGCCGTGTTATTACATTCAGTAGCGATGCAGAATAACAACTTCAATCTTTAGAGTGTTGTATTGCTGTCACTCAAGTATGTATGCCGTGTTACTACAATCAGTAGCTATGTAGAATAACAGCTTTAATCTTTAGAGTGTTGTATTGTTGTTAAGCAAATATGTATGCCGTGTTACTACATTCAGTAGCTATGCAAAACAACAGCTCTACTCTTTAGAGTGTTGTACTGCTGGCACTCAAGTATGTATGCCGTGTTACTATTTTCAGAAGCGATGCAGAATAACAGCTTTAATCTTGAGAGTGTTCTATAGTTGTTAAGAAAGTAATTATGCCGTGTTACTACATTCAGTAGCTAGGCATTACATTTTTAAACTTTAAAGTGATGTATTGTTATCAATCAAGTATGTATGTCATGTTACTACATTCAGTTGTTATGTACAATTGCAGCTTTAAACTTTAGAGTTTTGTGTTGTTATTAATCAAGTATGCATACCGTGTTACTATTTTCAGTAGCGATACAGAAAGACAGCTTTTAACTTTAAAGTTTGGTATTGTTATCAATCAAGTATGTTTTCTCTCACACAACAATTACTTTTGCATTGTTCTACATAGAGAGAAATGCACCTCTGGAGCACTGAATACATTATCATTGGTACTAAAAGGATAATGTTTACATAAAGTGTCATATGTTGCTCTTAATATGCAGGAAAGGCGCGGGGTTGCACAATTTCGATGATTTGATGGCATCCCTTCATTTTTGACAATTATGTCCATTTCTTGCATTGTATTACTACGCATCTTCAAACTGATATATCTTCATCAAATACCACCTACATGATCGTTTAAAGCATTTTCAAAACAAACAAAATACAATATGCTCTATCAATTTACACAGCTCTATTGTCTAGAGCGAAATAATCTTGCTACCGTCATGTAAGGGAGGTAACTCTAAAGTAAGACCTATATAGCAATTTAATCTGACAAATATTTTCACACAAATGAAACCAAGACCTCAACGATGGGTGGTTAGTGGTATTTAGATGTGACAGTACCTTGAACCACGTGGTCACTGACGTCTAACGATTATCGAAGCTTAGTATTTTATGATGCACTGTTGACACATACGGGGTTAATCTATATCGTAAGAGGCACTGTTGACACACACGGGGTTGTTCTATATCATAATATGTACTGTTGACACAGACGGGGTTGTTCTATATCGTAATACGCACTGTTGACACTTATTGGATTGTTCTATATCGTAAGACGCACTGTTGACACATATGGGATTGTTTTATATCGTAAGATACATTGTTGACACATAAGGGATTGTTCTATATCGTAATGCACACTGTTGACACATATGGGATTGTTCTTAGATGTGTAAGACGAACACACATCTGATGTAATACCCTTTTCATTTGTAAAACGACGCACTCAATCCTAAATAAGTCCTTTGACAAAGAAGTTAATTTGATAACAACAAACATATTTTATATTTCAGGCGTGTGTGACTCACGATAACCAAACTGGGATTTGTGTCAAACGTGGAAAGGGTAAAAATTCCCAATTGGAATGTGAAGCAGGTAATTTGTTATGTTTGAACATTGAGAGACTACATACAAAAACATCATTGAAATCTTAACATATTCTATTACATATATATATATATATATGTGTGTGTATATGAATAGACAAACTATTATGGAAACATGGATATGCGCAAATTGTAGTGTAAATTGTATTTGGTTTAAGTGTGTAGTATTTAAGTAAGTTTTAAACTTGTCTGCAATATATTTTATCAGTCATTCATTTATTTTTCTTATATGTGTGTTTTCAGAAGAAAAAATAATAATTCTGGGTTACTCTGTGTTCTTTTTGTATGTTTTTTTAATTATTTTTAATTATCTAAGAGGAAAAATCACACACTTGAACATTGATTTGCTGCCTCCAAAATTTATACTTACAATATATATCACCACATGCGAAGATTCAATGTTTAAATGATAGGGGAAAATATATTATTTGTAGAAAAAAACTGTAATTTGTGTAAATGCTACACATGCTGTAAATTGGAATTGTATCAACATATTGTCATGTTTCATATACTGGGGAATAAATAGTATGTTACAATATTTTTTAAAAAGATGTGTGTTTTATCTAGATGTTATTTAGTTCCTTCCTCAGACGAAGGCACAACTTCGAAAGCTAGCTAAGGATATTATTTTATTTTTTTCATAAATCTCTCTACTGTATTTACTATTTCTATCATCTGCCTATCCTTCGTGGATCAAGTGCACCGTGCAAATGTTCACTACACAGTTCAATTTTAATCTTTGTTTAGGTACAATAATGTCTAGGATTGTAACTGCTAAAAAAAGTCCTAGATTTTTTTAAGAATTTATTTCTTAGCAGGAATGTATCAGCACATTAAATGCACATTGAAAATATTTCAAAGCAAATTACATAGGACTTGAGTTTAAGTACAAGAATTTTTCGTCGGGGGGAAAAGGGGACGCAATTTTGTATTGAGACGATTATATGATAGAGATAATTATATCTTTAACAAAACACCTTTCAGGTTCACTGAGTATATATGTTATAGTGTTGTTGTCTTTTTACAGAGTCGACAACGGCTGCTCCCACACCTACCCCAACAGCTGATCCAACACATCCTCCTATACCATTCCTTGCAACTATTCCGACACCAACCCCAACAACTACACCAACCCCAACAACTACACCAACCCCAACAACTACTCCCGCACCATTAAGAAAGTGCAAGAAACAAAAGGATGATTTTGGCAAAGTAAGTAAATACGTTAATACCATGGTGACTGGGTCCCTCATACGTGTAACTCACTTCATTAGTAAGAAACCCTTCGTAAATCAGACACTGTTCATACAATGAAGACATTTAGGCCGATTAAGTTATGAAAAAAGAAGGTAACTGTGAAAATATTTCATCCTGTTTTCTATTGCTGTCTTTGCTATATTACTTGTATTTTAATACAAATAACACGATTTTCACTTCATTTTTATATTATTTACATTGATTTTCCTGTTGCATATTTGTTTTTTTAAGAAAGAAAAAAAAACTCATCAAATATCGTCTTGAGAAGCCAGACGCAGAATTACAGCTTCACTTTTTGACTGCAATCAATATAGTGTGTACCTTATCAGGGGCGTAGACATGGTATTGCTGTGGCTATATATTTTACAAAACTTGCAATTTTGTTAAAATGGAAAGTCATTGGTGAGGCATACAAAATAAATGTCAAAACGTTTGGAAATAACTAAATGTAATGAAATTATTTAATTATTGATGCGGCAATAGTCTGTTTAATGGACCTAGCTTCTCGATTGGAACCGTTAAATAGCAGTACACATGAGCATGTTGATTATTCAGTTGCTTCATGTAAATTTTGAATTACGTCATAGATTAGTAAGAGTTCAATTGTTATGAATAATGGGACAGGTATACAACTCCCTGCTTTTTTGATTGGCAGTTAATAAACCTGATTCGGGAGATACCAGGTTCTGGGATAGAGTAGTGCGGCAATGCCGTATCATGCCGCAACCGCGTCTGCGGCAATGCCGTATCGTGCCACACCCGTGCCTGCGTCATTGCGTATGTTTAATATATTTTATAATTAAGTTGCAGGTTCAACTGGAAACTTTCTTACATAAATTTGTCGCATAGGTCTGCTTATCGACATTAAGAATTTCTAAAAGTAACCAACTTATTGAACGTTTTTGTATTGCAGGCGTGTATTGTTGGTGGTGTTCTTGGAAAATGCAGTCATAAGAAAAACAAAAACAGCCAATTGACGTGTAAAACACAATGAGGGAACTATGTAAATTGATTTTTTTATACATGTTCATGTCTCACACCACTTTTACATTTCCATAAGACTCCATTGTAACACTTATGTCCAAAACACAGTGAAAATAAAATTTGCAGCATGGGTCTTGGCTCAAATTCTTCATTGGTCCACGATCTGTTATAATAAAGAAATTAAGTCCTGCATTTACCTTTTTTTACTTTTTTTTAAAAAAATCCATGGTTTTATGATGCCTATCAATTTTCAGATTAATACTATGTCAACTATTCATCAAAGATGCGACTCGAACCAACAACTCTAAAATGACACAGAAATGCCCAGAAATAAGAAATCACATTTTTTTCGTGGTGAACTCTAAAATACTGAACATTTATCGCATGGTAGGAAATAAATAAACATAAAACCCTGAAAAAAAGAAGACAAAAGTTTCTCCTTCATATGTCCGGAGTATTCATAGGAGATAAAAGTGGCGTGAGCCCTACATAATTTGTTATATGACCAATTGAACAATAGAACCAGTCAGATGGTGTGTATTATAAACATAGAAAACTAAACATGTTTCCGATATATACAATGTATATATATATATTGCAAAATATAAATCAGAAAGATCATTGTGTTTATCTCTCTCTCTCTCTCTCTCTCTCTCTCTCTCTCTCTTAAATTTGACTTTTGCCCTTTGACCAAAACCTTGTAAACCAACTACACCATAGAGTTTGCAGTCATTATCTAAAGTTGCTCTCTTGGTGATTTTAGTGATTGGCACGTTTATTACGAAGAAAACATCTTAAAAAGGAATACTTTATATCACATCATTTTGAATTATGCTCTGCAATAAAGCGGAGTTAGATAAACTTTTGCATTATTATATGCAATAAAGCGGGGTAAGGTAATTTTTTGCATTATTCTATGCAATAAAGCGGGGTAAGGTAAACTTTTGCTTTATTCTATGCAATAAAACTTGGTAAGATAAACTTTTGCTTTATTCTCTGCAATAAAGCGGGGTAAGATAAAACTTTGCTTTATTCTCTGCAATAAAGCGGGGTGAGATAAAACTTTGCATTATTCTCTGCAATAAAGCGGGGTAAGATAAACTTTTGCTTTATTTTATGCAATAAAACTTAGTAAGATAAACTTTTGCTTTATTCTCTGCCATAAAGCGGGGTAAGATAAAACTTTGCTTTATTCTCTGCAATAAAGCGGGGTAAAATAAAACTTTGCATTATTCTCTGCAATAAAGCGGGGTAAAATAAACTTTGCATTATTCTCTGCAATAAAGCGGGGTGATATAAACTTTGCATTATTCTCTGCAATAAAGCGGGGTAAGATAAACTTTGCATTATTCTCTGCAATAAAGCGGGGTAAGATCAACTTTGCATTATTCTCTGCAATAAAGTGGGGTAAAATAAAACTTTGCATTATTCTCTGCAATAAAGCGGGGTAAAATAATTTTTTTCATTATTCTCTGCAATAAAGCGGGATAAGATAAAACTTTGCATTATTCTCTGCAATAGTGCTGGGTAAAATAAACTTTTTCATTATTCTATGAAATAATGCTGGGTAAAATAAACTTTTTCATTATTCTATGAAATAAAGCGGGGTGATATAAACTTTGCATTATTCTCTGCAATAAAGCGGGGTAAAATAAACTTTGCATTATTCTCTGCAATAAAGCCGGGTAAGATAAACTTTTGCCAAATCGACATTGAATGTTTATCTTGCAGCAACACACAAATTGATGACGTCATTTTTTTGTGTTGTGTTAAACCAACGTTTAAACACATTTTGCAGTTAATAAAGTATGTCAATAAACATCAATAATAATTATACCAGTGTCGAACCGCTTCTATAAAATCATTTTTATTTTGTAAATGTCATCAATCAAACTTTCAACGCATTTACCGAAGACGCATTCACACATGCGTAGCTGCTGGACTAAATCAGATAAAAATAGAGCAAACACGCAAATAATGACATGATAAGTAAAGTACCATTATTTTGCTGAAAGTTTGAAATGGATCAGAACCTGACCTGAACCTCGACAAAATTTAGACAGACCTCCATTGCCTCCCTTTTATATTGATGTGACTTTGTGTGATCCAAGATCTTCACCAATTTTTCTTACTTTGTTTAACATTTCAAGCTTATAAATAGCAGGTTATGACCCGTTGACTCTATAGAGTAATATATACATGCAGTTGGGTGGTGCTAAGTCATTTATATTCCCCTTGGTTTGCGACAATCAAAAGAGATCCTGGACCTGTCTCATTAACGTTCTAGTCTTGATTATCGCCGACGCTAGCTATATTAAAAGACAAACGTATTGACAATTTGAGCAGAAGAAACGTTTTCAAAAACGTTAAAGATCTCATTGGCTAAGACAATCAAATCTCTACAACGGTAATGTTTTAATAAATTTCAAAAATATTCATTCCTACGGAAGCCATTGCAGTTATCTTGTACAAGACTTCGTCAAATAAAAAAATAAATATCTAAACGAAACAATGGAAATCTCAAAGGTAGTCCGATTGTTTAAATAAACCAATCACACTTTACTTGGATACCGTTACATTTTTTCAACAGTGGAACCTTTCAAGGTTCTTTCGCCAAAGAAATTAGAGCTGTGTGAAGCGGTTGGGCAAGTTTCTTGTTACAAATGCGTAAAATGTCATATTTCTTTGTGCTTATGGAAACTTTGGAACATTTTCATGATTTCTGCAAAGTTTGGGTAACATTAATAACTGTTTTATGACAATATAACAATTTAAAGATGCGTAGTGATACACTGCAACAAATGGGTTGAATTGTCAAAAATAAAGGGAAGCCATTAAATAATGAAATTGTGAAAAAGCAACCTGGTCAACCCCATGTTTTTTCTACATAATTTGATCAACAGATGACTAATAACGGGAATAAGGCACATTTAGAACCATTGGTAATGTATCCAGTGTTCCAGAAGTGCATGTCTCTATATGTAGAACAGTACAAAATTAATTGTTGTGTGAGACGTCAATACGTCGCAGATGATCATTACTACTAACTTCTTAATGTAAACTTTGAAGTTATAAAAAAAGTCAGGGAAATTCATTGAGTGTATCGCTTACTTATTTATCCTCTTCTGTAAGCTTTATTTTTTTTTTCTAAAATTTGCAAAAATACTGCGAAACGTTCCTTGATGTCACAAATTGCTCGTACGAAACTCTTAAGACTTACAAAGGTTAGCGAAACAGGCTCAAGTAAATCACTTCGAATTTATTTGGCGAATGTAAACAAGACATGTTACAAATGTTAAAATCGTACTGAAACATTTTAAATATAATTATATCTTGTACATTTTTTTACAGACAGAGAAGACTGCTTTATCGACGCTGGATGGACGACGGCTGCGTGTGTTTATCAATACTGTAAACTTACATGTTACAAGTAATGAATAAATAAAAGCATCAATGTCATTACCTAGTTGTTGTTTGTGCAACCGCGTGTTGATGATGTATCTATTAATGTTGAACCCGTCTTCTTCAAATTGGAATATAACCGTTAATCTATGCAGGGACGTAGGAATCTTCATGGGGCGAATCCAGGATTTCAAGTTAGAGAGGGCGTACTTTGGGGGCGCAACACTTAATCTGAACTGGTATACGTTTTTCAGTAGAAATATTGTGAATTATAATAAAAAAAGGAAGTTTAAGAGGGCGTACGCAGGATATTTTAAAAATTATATCCGCTTTTGTGTTGTTTCCGATTGCTCATTTCAATCATTTATATGTTTTATTTTTGTTTATAATAAACATATGTATGATTCAAGGATGTCAATTGAGTGATTGCAACAATAGGGTCAGAAAAATGCCCCCATAGACCATGCATGTCGTAAGAGGCAACATATTGAATATTGGTTATAGTTTGCTAAACATTTTCAGTTTTGTAGATATGAAGTTTCTTGGTACATTCTTCACATGGATCCATGTACATGTCTTATTAAATTTGTATCTTAATCCATTGTTATTGTACACAGAAAGTGAGCCTCTTTATTTAACGTAAAAACTCACTTGAACAAGTCAATCTGCCATGAGGCCATCAAACATATATACACTATTCACATCAATGCGTTAGATAACACAGTCACATGAAAAATAAAACAATAATAGTATTTGAGGTAGTTCACTGATTTTAGGTACAAGAAAAACAAAATATAAATGTATTTTTGACAATACACATTAAGGTTAGATGGAGCTCATCAATTTCTAAAATGAATATTATGTATTAAGAATAAATACATCACTAAGATACGACGGAGCAAGGTTATTGAACGCTTTATGCATAACAATGCCTTTGGTAATTTACTTCTTTCGGGAAAATAAATCTTATTTCAAGTTCTGCAAACAGTTCAACACACGGTATGTTAAATATTTGATTAAGTTTACGTTTTTAAATTCCCGAACTTGCCTTACCTGAGAATCGAATTAAAGCAGAGTCGCCGGGTCTAGAAGAATTCTTACCAAAAGACTACGGTCGTTTCTGCAGATCACCACAGCTATATTCATAAATTAGCATTTAAAATTGTATGAAACATATGCTCAAAATAAATATTTTGCTGCTTTAATACATGGAGAGTGTGTCTTGAATCGTCCTTTCTGTTATTTTAACCTGATGGTACGACGTAAAACCACAAACAAACTTCTCAGTCAAGGTTAAATCAACTTTAATCAGTAAACAATGAAGTACACTCACAACGTTACGCTCTGTTTGATGGGATAATTATTTTATTATTTATTTTCCCTTTTCTTTTCGTAATATGAATCTATATTATAATGATATGCGTCCCCTAAATGAGCCTTAAGAACGAGGACACGGAAATCCAAGGACACCATTTGGTTGGTCCATGAGAAAGTTTTATTTTTATTTTTAGAAAGGAAGACATTTTGAGTTTTAGATGACAAACAATCTTATGTTTAGTCTCACATACATGTAACACTTCCGCAGTTGCATAGATTAAAGAACTCGAATTTTCAAACACACAATTTTTATTCCGTAATTCTACAATGAGTGTGTTCTGATATAAAACCAAGTTCCATAAATTTTAGATATACAAAAGGTTATTAAATTTGACTTAAATTTTTAAAATCTTAACTCAGATATTTTTAACCAGTCTAAAATCATGATCACTTGAATGATTTTTTTATAATTGAGTTTTAAAATTTCTATGTATATATTTTAGTGTTATGTTGAAAAGCAAAACAGTTAAAGAATTTATTCGACAAATATGGTTATATAACTTCTATGGAGGTTAGATGAAGATCAAATGTTAGAGTACACACAATATCAAATAAAGCATTTTTACGTCGAAGGGGAAGTCTACACACTGAACAGATAAATAATCTCTTATATGACACATGACAGCTACTTTTCTCATCATATTCATGATTCTGGTTGATGTTACCATTTTAAAAATATTACTTGACATAACTTGATCCAGAGAGATATTAAAATCAAGAAATGCCGCGTACATGTTGTATGTATAAATTTGATACTAATATTCCAAGATAACAACGATGCTGTCTTTGTTACTTAACTAATCGGAATACCACTATGGTAGAATATGTATATCATGCTTTGTTTGATTGTCCGAAACACAACATTATACGGGAACATAATCTACATAACTGGTACTCATCTGGGAAAACCTGACACCATTTCTACAGATTGACACTAACTATCCTCATGAAATTAAAAAATTTCATATACGTGTACAACATACTGCACAATTCAGAAACCAGTGTTGATGTAGTAGTACCTTTACAATTGTTATATGTCTGATACTACTCTTTCCAAATGACATTGTATGTTTAAATGTAATGCTGTATATTTTGGGCCGGTGGCCTTTATTAATTGTAAATAAACTTGATTTTATTACATTTTCTTTGATTTTGGAAGTACATTAGATAATGAACATTAAAATGTTAGTTTTACTTCTCATATTTGGACCTTCAATGAACGACAAGCATGTAAACTATTTTTATTTATTATAACGCAAACCCAATGGTGGGCCGACACCACAAAATCAATGATGGGCTTACACCACAAAATCGGGCTTACACCACAAAATCAATGATGGGCTTACACCTACAAAACAAATGGTGGGCTTCCATCACAAAATTAATTTTGGGCTTACACCACAAAAGCAATGATGGGCTTACACCACAAACTCAATGGCGGGCTTATGCCACAAAATCGGTGATGGACTTACATCTACAAAACCAATGGTAGGCTTACAACTACAAAAACAATGTTGGACTTACAACACAAAATCAATGGTGGGCTTATACTACAAACTGAATGGTGGGCTTATACCACAAAATTAGTGATGGGCTTACACCTACAAAACCAATTGTGGGCATACATCTACAAAAACAATGGTGGACTTACACCACAAATCAATGGTGGGCTTACACCACAAAATCAATGATGGGCTTAGATCACAAAATCAATGATGGGCTAACACATACAAAATCAATGGTTGGGTTACACCTACAAAACTAATGGTGGGCTTACACCTACAGAATCAATGGTGGGTTTACACCAATATCATTAATGGTGGGCTGATATCTACAATTGTTTTATACAGGATGATATTAATTTGCACAATATAGAATTAGATTCAGTTGTGCAAACAGTATATTTATCAATAAGAGGAATATCAATTAAAATTAAAGTAAATAGTGTTGTTCTGTTTTATAGGAAAATGTCTGGTGTAAAGCACAGATACATGGGACTTCGATTTTTGTGAACGTCTCATCCGGAGATAAATATTTTTAGTGTGAGGAGCGGGTTATCGAACCAGCGACTCCTGGGCTCGCAGTTCGAGGTTTTTAACACATGGACCACTAATCCTCTCTTTAGTAAGCCTTGTGTAATATGTTTTAACAAAGTGTCTCAAAATAAAACGGTACGCTGAAACAGAATGCTGATATTGCATTATATTTTGTCTTACACGTTCAGTGAAATATAGATTTGATTTAATCTAGTGTATGGTCAGCAGTAACTCAGCCACGAGTTGGCACGTGTTTAATGAAATAAAATAAAACCATACTATTTTTGTTAAATTTTATATGTCTTCTTTTTTAATTGTAATTTATTATTTTAAAAAAAATGTGAAGGGTGTTTTTTTATTTAATTCTTTTCGCTGAATAAAAAATCATAAGAGAGTGTATATAAACGTACAGCGAAATAAGCATTTTCCTTAATTTTGGAACATTCTGTGTATAGAAAAATTAAAAAAAATAAAAAAATAATAAAAAATATAAATTTAAAAAAACATATATTTAAAACAAATACACAAAGTTTTGCTTAAAAAAAAGTATTTAAAAGGAATAAATTTTACAGAACTATTATTTGGGCTTCGCGAACCTCTTCCTTTTTCTAATATTTCACTGGAACCAACCAGTTTTTCCTTTTTAGATGGGCTTTGTGCAGAAGTGAAGGCATAGCCTAACCTGCATACAGTAGCCAGTCTACGTACATTGACTGTGACTCCTGCTGCAATTGGCGTTTTTTTCCGTTTGGGCACATTATATAATATTTGATACACGTATTAATCTTTTAGCACTTTTTTTAAAAGTTTTTATTGTTTGTCTTTTTTTTAAAAAATACTTCAATAAAAAAATGTCATTTATTTAAGAATGTCAATATTTGGGTTGGAAATTCAGCCCGTATGAATTTCATTGGTTACATCCAGACGTTAAAGATAGAGGTTAGCACAGTCTTGCGTAAACACTTTCCATGCATAAATAAACATTGAAGCCTGAACAAACATTATAATACTATACAGATATGTATATATTGTTAAATTCTGTTGCAGGAAATACCTGCCAGAATGGGACTGAGCATGAAAGTCTACTCCTCTTGTTGATAAGCAATCGGAAATCATCTATAATGTTCGTAGAATTACATTGCATTTGGGGCTGCGTGCTCACTTTCTCTGAACCGGAAGTAGAGTGAACTAGTCCATGGAGTTTGTGCAAAGCCCAGCTTATGCCGGCGTAATCATGGTCATCGCCAAATTGACCGTACGCGACAGAGACTACATTTTAGTCTTCGAGTTTCATTTTTATGCATTTTATTCATGAAAAATAAATCAAGCAATAAGAATGCAGACAGTCTTTCATTCTATCATTTTTGCAAAATGATGCATTAAGTTAACCAAATGCTATACTAATATATGTCAAATGACGAAGGCGTATGGATATTTTATCAAAGTATGGCCAATAAACTCACGGCTCTTTGGTTGATAGTCGGACGTGCTACTGACCGAGATAACCGGGCCCAGCTTAGAGAGCTACGTATATAAACCATTCAACATACTATAACATTTTATTTGTGTTTGTTGTATACACAGGTACACGTAATAATGCTATTGAAGTAATGGAACTAAAATGAACGACACACAACATATGCTCTAAAATGGTTTATTCTTGGTATCAAAGTAGCAAATGAATCATGGTATGGAGACGCATGTAATTATAAGAGTATTTCTTATTTTAAATAAAGGGAAAAAACTAAGACATAGAGTATGCTAAAGAGTAATCATGAGTTATGAACACATATATAGATGTTAATACAACATCTCCTTTCTTATGAAAATGAATAAACATTTCTTGTGAATGATTTTTTTTGTTTATTACAATACAACTTCCTATAAATAAAATAATCCAACACGTTTGACAACCTGTGGAGTCTAATTATCTTTATAATTTCTCATTAGTTCTACTCAATTTTTATGTCCAGATAACACTGAAACTGTGGTGGGAATCTGTCAGTTCTTGTAAATTAATAGCCACTGATGTTGGCTATACACAAACTTCACTTTAATCTTCTATATAGTTTCACAAAGACTCTGGAGTATTTGGCTTAACTGGTCTGCAATATCTTGTCACATAAACAATTGCTTGTGGGCATAGATTTGAAGCATTTGCTGCTAGTTTAGAGATGTATTTATATTCACTGGGCTGGTCATTTACATTTTGGTAATCTGTGAAAGATTAATAAATCAGTTTCTTCTGCATTTTCTGTATCTGGTGAATGGGGTTCGCACGGGTTTAAATTAGAATTTAATGTTGGTGTGTCTAATTTCTGGCTAGTTTCTGTAATGTGTGAATGGGGTATTCTGATGAGGTGCTTGTTGATTCATTCGTTTTGAGGTAATGGCGCCTGATTTACAGTACTGCCTGCATTCAGGTGTACGTACGGTATACGAACGGTTGTTGTGTTTTTCTATCATAACTGCAGGTTTCCGAGTTCCGAGTGGTTCTCCAATCTTAAGAGATTGTAAAGATTTCGCATTTCTGTCGTTATACTATTTCTGTTTTGTTTTGTCTTCGTATAATGTCTCTCTTACTGTCTTATGATTTGGGATACTTTAGAATCAATAGGGAAGAATGATCTTATTTTCATCCCCATTAACAATTCGTTTGGGGAGAAACAAAAGTTCAATGGGATGGCCCGGTATTCTAGCAATTCTACTGAAATTTCTGTACCAGACTGTTTGATCATTTGTTTAACTACTAGTATTTTTGCGCGAAAATCAGCTAAATCATTCGATTGTGCATAGTGTGGAGAGAATCGAACATGGTTAATGTCCCAACCTCTTACAGAGTCCTGAAAATACTGTGATGTGTAATAATTCGCTTCATCTGTTACTAGTTTAGTTGGAATCCCGTGATGGGCATACCAAGTGTTCATGTGCTAAATAACACAAGAACTGTTTGTGTTGTCATTTCCCAAATTCAAAATAGTTAGAATAGTAGACACATACCAGAAGATAATCTTCACCATCTAATGTAAATACATCAGAGCCTACAGTTTATCAGGGGTACTCTGGGATTTCGTGAGTTACCAGAGGTTCCTTGGGGTTTGAACATCTTTGCTCAATGCAAAGTTCGCAACTACAAACATGATTGGTAATATCGGCGGTAATGTTTCGCCAAAACAATGTATTTCTAGCTCGTCTTAGACATTTATCAATTCCAAAGTAACTAGTATGTAGAATGTCAAGCATGCTTGTCTTTAACTTTCTGTCACTATAGGGCAAGTTTGTTGTTCACAAAAGACTTGATGTTTTTAATTATTTAAAAGCGCAAAAAATTGTCAGATATACTGTTTACAAGATATTCATTCAACTACTTATATAGAAAATGTTATTAATTCAGAATGAAGTAAAAAAATATCTTTTCTCCTCGGTCTCCTCAAATATTCGTGGCTGTGCGATTTTATTCAATAAAAAACTTAGACTAAACTATACACGCACATACCTCTGACCCTGAGGTTAATTACATAATTGCAGATTTAACTGTAGATAATAATATATTTACTCCTATAACCTTATACGGGCCCAATAAAGACTCCACATTTTTCTTTGAAAATATTTTTGATAAAAGCGAAAGTATATAATAACGAAACTTATGTCCTATGCGGAGATTTATGTACAAGACCCGAAATTAGATTACTACAATAATTCTGATACACACAATAAAAACACACAACAAAAAGTTTTAGAATTAAAAGAAAAATATAACTTGACTCGTTTAGAGAATGTTATCCAATATTAAAACGCTATACCTGGAGGCGTAAAACACCTTTGAAACAGGCTAGGCTTGATTTTTCTTCTAGTGTCAAAAAATACTCTTATCGGTAATTAAATATCATATTGAATCTAGTTACAGATCCGACCATTCAATGATTATTTCAAATATTTCTTTTAACAATTCCAAACCTGGTAAAGGTCTCTGGAAGCACAATAACAGTCTTTTAAATGATAAAGACTATTAAAATATAATAACTGATAAAACCGAAGAAATTAATGTATAATATGAATTACCCATATATAACTAATATTGAACAAATTGCAAATGATAAAATAGAATTTATTATAGACGATCAGCTATTTCTTGAGACGTTACTAATGGAAATCGGAGGCAAGTCAATATCTTATTCAAGTTTTAAAAAGAGAGAGACTGACAAGTTAGAAAAAAATTTGATAGATAAAATAGACAATTTAGAAAAAAAAATAAAACCTGACAATCTCGACCAATAAGAAAATTACACAAATGAGCATATAAATATACGAAAACATAAGATGCACGGAGCTGTGATAAGATTAAGGGCAACTATTATTGAAGAGGATGAAAAAGCTTCAAATTATTTTTACAAATTTGAATAACATAATTATTCCAGTAAAATAATACCAAAACTTGAACAAAAATTATGGAAGCTATTTTACTAATCAAACAGATATTCTTAAAGAAGCTCAAATTTTTTATTAGCAACTTTATTCAAGAAGAGTTAAAACTCTACTAGATAAAAACTTTAATAACCAATTTTTTAAAGTAACAAATGTAATTTCTAAACCTACATCTATAGAGTCAAATTCTTTAGATGGTCTAGTTACATTTGATCAGGTTCAATTACGCTTAAAGCAATGAAAAATGGGAAAAGTCGAGGAAGATCAGGATATAATTGTGATTTCTACAAGGTTTTCTGGGGTAAATAAGGACATTTCTTTGTACGTTCAATAAATGCTGGTTTTAATAAAGAAGAATTATCTGTTACTCAAAAAGAGGGGATTATCTCTTTCATTCCTAAAAATATAAAAGTTAATTCCAGATGAAAGATTATAGACTATAAAGGTATTATAAATGTAATTAAATTATTCCTTACTAAAAACAACATAAACAGTTTAAATAACAAATGCAGTTACCCTATTATACCTTTTACTATATCCAATAGTTTTATACACAGAAAGGGTTGTAAGGAATTATATAACATTCTGAATTAAAATAACTGCCAGCCAACATCTTAACTTAAATGGGAACGTTGTTATGAAATTGAACAAGAAACGTGGAATAATATTAAAAGAATTCCCATTCAAAAACAATTATAGTTCAATTTTAAGTTAGTTCCAAATTAGAACTAACCATAGAATCTTACCAACAAAAAAATCATCTACATAAAATTAAGATAATTAACAGCCCCTTATGCCATGATTGCCAACAAGAGGAAGCTCTAATACATATGCTTTGGATATGTACAGCAACACAACAATTTCTTCAAAATATTAAGCAGTGGCTTCAAACGGAACATATCAACAAATCATTTATAGAAGAACTATTTATATTTAATGTTGGGAACATCTATTCAAAGGCAGACCTTTTTTTATCATAGCAATTAGATATTATATTTTTTCTACAAAACGACATTATACTTCATTATCTGTAGCTGCATTTAAAAACAGAATCACAAATACATTCTTATCACTAAAATGCATTACCCAAAAATTAATGCTATTTATGATTTTGAAACACAATGGAATAAGTACAATAACCTATTCCTCCAATAAATATTGTAATACTGTTAAAACATACAGAAAACCTTAACTACTATGACCTGTTAAAACGCAACTAAAAACTGACCGACAAACTGGTAAGAAAACACAAATTAGCACCCACAATGAAAATAAAAAATGTTTCGACCTACCATATAAAAGGAATACTCAGGCGGATTTTTTTGTATGTTTTTTCTATCTACCTCTTTCAATATACTATCCATGTGTAGATCACTACATTAAGCAGCAAACAAATTAAAATAACATAATCAATTGATCATTAAATCTTAATTCTGAAGAAATAGTTTAGATTAAAAATAAAATTTTCTATTCAACCATTCACAAATTCAAACTAAATTTAATATGACATACTTTTGTGTAGATTATAGCCAGTTTACTTTCATACTAGGATGCCTGATTTATGTCATGTTGGCGGTGCGATAACACTCCAATACATTAGACATGTATATTTTAAATTATGGACGAAAACGGCAATACATCTAACAATGAGAATTGTATGAAGATAATGTGCTTAATAATTTAAATATTGCTTTTATTTGTTTAATGTGAAGAGTTTGAAATATGTAGTTTACTACGTCATGTATCTTGCAAGTAGTATATGACTTATAAATAAGTCTGTATACATGTATGTATGTGTGTTCAAAGTTAACGAAACATAATTAATATTGTGTGGACATGTAATACAAATAGTCTATCAAACACTGTGTATTGTACGTTAGGCTATCAAAATAAATGTATCATCATCGCCCCTTGCGTCTGAGTGTCACAAATGGGACAAGAATGGCAACCACGGGGCAATCCTGAGTTCACCGTAAAGGACGACTAAATGGTTTTAACATTTTTGGAGAGAATGGGATGACTTGTCTTTTAGTAAGACGAGCTCACTAAGTATATGGACGAGTTGTCTCAAAATTTGAGACAAGTTGTCTTTGGATAAATTGTCTATGTGACGACTTATCTGTCCTTCCCTTGCGCTGTGAACTGGTTATTTTGATAATTCATATGAAATATGTACCCAGTGGTTGTACTTTATCACACTGTGTTGAAGTTTGGCTTATAAATGACTTAGTAGCGCTGATGTGCATTGCTACAATATATTATTATTTATATGAATTATGTATTTTTCTAGGTTAGTATGAGTGACTTTTACTTCTTTTTCTTTTCAGGAGACGTGAATTATAAAGCGGATATAAATCCCGAAGATCTGAATCCAGTGTTGCCCTATTGTGCATAACGCAGGTAGCAAGGTGGCAAGGGTGTGTCTTACAGTTGGAAAGTATTTTTAACTTGATTGTGTTACAAAAATGACGCCAGAGGCCTTCAAATGTAGACGAAGCACTTTTGCTGTACGGTCGACTGGCAGAAGCACCTTCACACCCTTAAAGTAAAACAATATTGTAGTTCTACAATAAACCACTTTCAATATAAAAGTAAAGACACGTGTTAATTCTTTCATTTCTGACGCAGTAATATTGCATTTACTTTAAAGCAGTCAGTCACACATATAGCTCTATTGTCCAAACAATCGATGCTTTTTCGTTTGTCATTAAATTTCGTTAGTGTCCAAGCCAAAAAAATGTTATATTCATATACTGTGATATTAGAAAGTTTATACCGGATATATCAATGCAGCTTGAATAACTTTGTGTTTCAAACGTACATGTACCGCATCTAACATAACATCATAAGTAACATATGTTGTTGATTGTAAACGATAACAAAACGTCAAATTACCCCCCACATGTTAAAACCTGATCTTGTTTTATAATTATAAAGTTTCTAATACACATTCAAATAATATAGTATTATACATCAACTACTGTAATGCTTTATCATTGATTCACGTATACATTATACCAAATTGTGCGTAATACTTCTACAACGACCAAAGTTACTACTTGAGTATTAGTGACACAATATTAATATAGCTCTATATATCATATTAAAATCTAATTGTCGTGATGGCCAATCAGGTTATAACTAAAGGTGAGTATATGGAAATAAGAGTTGACATTTTCATACTAAATGATAGAAATGTGTATTTATTCTTATAGGAATCACATGTTGAATCTTTTAAATATACCCAACAATCTTCATCGAGACGTACCAAACACATACATTCAAAACCTTTTGACAAACAGTGGCATAAGCACAGGAGCTCGAACCAGGAGGACTGGATGGTGTATGATGTTAAACAGTAATATACTCATATATATCATAAAGGTTTTGGGTTAATGGTCATCACACACTATGGCCATCCCCACACTATACACAGTATCCTATGTCCGTCACTCCAACCACACAGTATGCAAAGTATCATATGTCCATCACCCTAACCCAGCATTACAATATGCCTTGTAACACCACAGCCGCCCAATATACACAGCATCCTATGCCCGTCAATCAAACCACACAGTATACACAGTGCATCAATTGTTTGGACAACAGAGCTATATATTTATCTAACGGACAAAATAAAACGAGATGTTATTTGTCACAAAAACATATATGTTCTCTTATATGTAAGTCTTTTGTCTCTTATGTTTTCAAAAGGCCATGTTTTGTATACTGACAAACCTACTTCAAGCATTCAAAATGTATAGAGTGGACACATCTTGAGACGGATAGACTGGCGCACAGTACAGCATTTGGACTAGAGAACATTTGTCAACAGTCCGGTTATCGAAATGAATGTGATCTCAATGATGATATTCCTACAAAGCCTTTATAATATATATAAATATATTATTGTTTAACATAATACTTCATCCAGTCCTCCGGGTTCGAGCTCCTCCGATTATGCCACTGGTTGTCATAATGTTTTGCACGTCTATATTTGGTGCATCTCGATGAAGAATGTCTGGTATATTTGAAAGATTCAATATATCATTTTTGCATTCCTAGAAGAATAAAAAAATCTTATTTATATTCGTATATAATAACCTATAGTTATAACCTGATTGGCCGTCACGACAAATAGTTTTTAAAATATATAGAGCTATATTTATTTGTCTTACTTATACTCAAATAATTACTTTAGGCATTGTAGAAATATTAAGCACATTTTGGTATAATGTATATTTAAATATATGCTCCAACATTATAATTGTTAATGTAAAATACTGAATTATTTGAGTTTGTAATAGAAACATCATATTATTATAAAACACGTAATAAATACATAAACTGACGTTTTGTTATCGTTTGTAATCAACAACATATGTTACGAGTGATTTTCAGCTAGACGTGGTACATGTACGTTTGATACACAGAGTTATACAACCCATATATCCAGTACGGTATCTCACAGTTTAACAATTCAATATTTAATTTACAGCCTGCAAAACTTTACTTAAAGACAATCGGTAAATTTGTTTAGAATAAATAAAACTAGACCCCAAGTCGTTACCTAAGTTAAAATATTTAGGTCAACTGTGTGGTAGGACCTACAGACAACGTCATAGTAAGCCGGTCTAATATTCTTTTTAAAAGTATTGTTGTGATACTGTTAAAGAATTTTCATATACTGCGGTTTCAAAACAAAGCTTTTACTCAAGATGATTCAATTGCAATGTCTTGGATATTAAAAATAAAAATTAATAATAGTCCGGATGAAAGGTTAGTTAGATCTAGTTATAGTTTAAACATATTTTAAAGACATCATATAAGCAGAGAGAAAAAATACGTTTATGATAAAATTGAGTTCGTTACCGGCCAGATAAACTTAAACAGAAGTTTAATGGACAACTATTTTATTACGACAAATAATGGGTGATTATAAGATAAGTTACAGTTTCCTAGACCCGCACTGAAGGCTCACATTTGATATACTTTATATTTACAATTTTGGCGATTTGTCTTCAGTTTTAAAAATAATAATGACTTATAATTCTAAACCAATATTGACATTTCAGGTACTTGCCATAGCATCACTTAAATCAGTAATGAGAAAAAAGAAAGGCAAAGCCTTAGGGAACAGCAAACATCCGTGCAGAAAACAAGATGGCCACTATGAAGGAGAAGTAAACATCTATTTCAATTGATACATTATGTAAAACTCCGTTTAACATCTACAATCTAAGGTAGTATAAGGGCTACACAATGTTCAGATGTATATATCAACAAACATGGAAGATATCATTTACCATTTAATTGTATAATTTGTTGTTGTATGGTGTTAAGCGTTGCTTTCAACAATTTTCAGCCATTTCGCGACGGTGTCTACTTGAGACAGTATTCTAAGCGCTGTCACATTGGAGTATCATGCCGCAAACACATAGTATGATGATACCAAACCCAGTCACATTATACTGACACCGGGCCGACCAGACCTAGAACTCTCCTCTAAATGCTGAGCGTCAAGCGAGGAAACTTCTAGTACCATTTTTTTAAGTCTTTGGTATGATAATTTGTATAAGGGCTACACCATGTTCAGATGTATATAATAACAAACTTGGAAGATCTCATTCACCATTATTTTGTTTAAGGGCTACACATTGTTCAGAAATATGGTAATACAAGTATAGGAGATCAAATTCCAGCAAACATTAAACACATAAACGAGTTTTTGTGCCAGATGTGCAATAACTATTGGTAGGACTGTAGCATAACACGAAACAACTCCAAGTTGTGTCCGTTACATAGCATTGAGTTAGAGCACGTTGTTTGGTAAATTGCTTCAGGGAAAAATTGAATGATGTCACAGTTTAGTAAGCGTTAAAAAGTTATGGATTGTGGACACGTAGTTCCTTCCTTTATCATTGTGGGTATATAGAACTGATTCGGGAGATATCAGGTTCCGGGATAGACTAGGCGGATAATAAAACGCGTTGTGAATCCAAAATCCAGAATTACAGCATTAAACTTTAGAGCTTTGTATTGCTGTCACTCAAGTATGTATGCCGTGTTACTACAGTAAATAGCTATGCAGAATAACAGCTTTAATCTTTAGAGTGTTGTATTGCTGTCACTCAAGTATATATGCTGTGTTACTACATTCAGTAACTATGCAAAATAACAGCTTTAATCTTAAGAGTGTTGTATTGCTGTCACTCAAGTATGTATGCCGTGTGACAACATTCAGTAGCTATGCAGAATAACAGCTTTAATCTTTAGAGTGTTGTATTGCTGTCACTCAAGATTGCATGCCGTGTTACTACATTCAGTAACTATGCAGAATAACAGCTTTAATCTTTAGAGTATTGCATTGTTGATTATCAAGTATGTATGCCGTGTTATTACATTCAGTAGTAAGGCAGCACTACAGCTTTAAGCTTTAGAGTTTTGTATGTATGCCGTGTTACTATTTTCATTAGCGATGCAGAATTACAGCTTTAAACTTTAAATTTTTGTATTGTTATCAATCAAGTATGTATGCTTTGTTGCTACATTCAGTAGCTTTTCCTCTCACACATCAATTACTTTTGCATTGTTCTACCTAAAGTATAGAGAAATACACTTCTGGATCACTGAATACATTACCAATGGTTCTAAAAGCAAATTGTTTCTATAAATTGTCATATGTTGCTCTTAATATGCAAGAAAGGCGTGGGGTTGCACAATTACGATGATTTGATGGCATCCCTTCATTTCTAACAATTATGTCCATTTCTTGCATTGTATCACTACGCATCTTCAAACTGATATTTCTTCATCAAAAACCACCTACATGATCTCTTAAAGCATTTTCAAAACAAACAAAAAACAATATGCCCTACCAATTTACACAGCTCTATTGTCTAGAGCGTAATAATCTTGCTACCGTCATGACAGGGAGGTAACTCTTAAGTAAGACCTCTTTAGCAAATTGATCTGGCAAATATTTTCACACAAATGTGTTGGACCGAGAAACCCAGACCTCAACGATGAGTGGTTAGTGTTATTTAGATGTGACAGTACCTTGAACCACGAGGTCACTGACGTCAAACGATTAACGAAGCTTAGTATTGCATGATGCACTGTTGACACATACGGGGTTAATCTATATCGTAAGACGCACTGTTGACACATACGGGGTTGTTCTATATCATTATATGTACTATTGACACAGACGGGGTTAATCTATATCGTAAGACGCACTGTTGTAAAACGACGCACTCAATCCTAAATAAGTCCTTTGACAAAGAAGTTAATTGGATAACAACAAACACATTTTACATTTCAGGCTTGTGTGACTGAAAATAACCAACCTGGGATTTGTGTCAAACTTGGAAATGGTAAAATTTGTTATGTTTGAACATTAAGAGACAACACAGAGAGACATCATTGAAATCTAAACATATTTTATAACATACATATATTTGTTCATACAGTTTATGAATAGACAAACTATTATGAAAACATGGACATGCGCACATTGTAGTGTAAATTGTTTTAAGTGAGTAGTATTAAGTAAATTTTTAATTTGTCTGCAATATATTTTATCCGTCATTCATGTTTTTTCTAATATGTGTGTTTTCAGAAGAAAAACATAATATTTTTTGGTTACTCTCTGTTCTTTTTAAAAAAAATTTGACGATCTAAGAGGAAAAATCACACACTTGAACATTGATTTGCTGCCTCCAAAATTGATACTAACAATAAATAGCACCACATGTGAAGATTAAATGCTGTGTATTGTTTAAATGACAGGGAAATATGATACTATTTGTAGAAAAAGTTGTTACTTGTGTAAATGCTATACATGCTGTAAATTTGAATTGTATCAACATATTGTCATTTTTCATACACAGGAGAATGAAAATATAATTTTATTTATTTTTTTTTAAAAATATTTGTGTTTTATCTAGATATTATTTAGTTCCTTCCTCAGACGAAGGCGTAAAGCCGAAAGTTAGATAAGGATATTTTATTTGTTTATTGTGATTCTCTCTACTGCATTTATTATTTATATCATCTGCCTATCCTTCGTGGATCAAGTGCACAGTGCATGTGTTAGTTGTATAAGTTTTACTACACAGTTCAACTGTGTTCTTTGTTTAGGTAAAATAATGTCTAGGATTGCCACTTTAAAAAAATAGACATAGAATTTTTTAAGGATTTATTTTCATAACAGGAATGTACATGTATCACAACAAAAAATGCACATTGACTGGTGGTCTGACCAGCTTGTTTTTTTTAAAGACGGTGCAGTTACACCTTAATAATTCTTTAAAAAGAAAGCCTTAGTTGCTCATTAATACATGCATCTGCTAAAATCTTATGAAAGTCACATTTTTACACAAGTAATGTCGTATTGCAGTGTTTATTCTGCCAGGTTTTGCTTTACTCATCTGCAGCAAGAAACTATAACCACTATGAAACATTTTGAAAATATTTCAAATCAAATTACACAGGACTTTTTTTTAAGTACAAGAACTTTCCGTCAGGAAAAAGGGGACGTAATTGTCTATTGAGACGTATATATGATAGAGATAATTATATCTGTAACAGAAAACCTTTCAGTTTCACTGAGTATTTACGTTATAGTGTTATTATCCACGGAGCTTTGTTTCTGATAAAAGGTTTTATATTACTAATTGACATGATGATTTAAACTCGGTGAGATATGTTATGTGTAGTAAATATGGCTCTCCTGTACACGTGATCGATGACCTTGACATGATTATTGAAGCTCGGTGAGATGTGTTATGTGTAGTAAATATGGCTCTCCTGTACACGTGATCGATGACCTTGACATGATTATTGAAGCTCGGTTAGATGTGTTATGTGAAGTAAATATGGCTCTCCTGTACACGTGATCGACGACCTTGACATGATTATTGAAGCTCGGTGAGATGTGTTATGTGTAATAAAAATGGCTCATCTGTACACGTGATCGATGACCTTGACATGATTATTGAAGCTCGGTTAGATGTGTTATGTGTAGTAAATATGACTCTCCTGTACACGTGATCGGCGACCTTGACATGATTATTGAAGCTTGATGAGATGTGTTATGTGTAGTAAATACGGCTCTCCTGTACACGGGATCGACGAACTTGACATGCTTATTGAAGCTGGGTGAGATGTGTTATGTGTAGTAAATACGGCTATCCTGTACACGTGATCGACGACCTTGACATGATTATTGAAGCTTGGTGATATGTGTTATGTGTAGTAAATATGGTTCTCCTGTACACGTGATCGATGACCTTGACATGATTATTGAAGCTCGGTTAGATGTGTTATGTGTAGTAAATATGGCTCTCCTGTAAACGTGATCGATGACCTTGACATGATTATTGAAGCTCGGTGAGATGTGTTATGTGTAGTAAATATGGCTCTCCTGTACACGGGATCGACGACCTTGACATGATTATTGAAGCTCGGTGAGATGTGTTATGTGTAGAAAATATGGCTCTCCTGTACACGTGATTAATGACCTTGACATGATTATTGAAGCTGGGTGAGATGTGTTATGTGTAGTAAATATGGCTTTCCTGTACACGTGATCGATGACCTTGGCATGATTTTTGAAGCTCGGTGATATGTTGTATGTATAGTAAATATGGCCTCTTCTGTACACGTGATCGATGACCTTGGCATGATTTTTGAAGCTCGGTGAGATGTATTATGTTTAGTTAATATGGCTCTCCTGTACACGGGATCGACGACCTTGACATGATTATTGAAGCTCGGTGAGATGTGTTATGTGTAATAAATATGGCTCTCCTGTACACGTGATCGATGACCTTGACATGATTATAGAAGCTGGGTGAGATGTGTTATGTATAGTAAATATAGCTCTCCTGTACACGTGATCGATGACCTTGGCATGATTTTTGAAGCATGGTGAGATGTGTTATGTATAGTAAATATGGCTCTCCCGCTCACGTGATCGACGACTTCATAACACTGTCAGAGGATAGCATGTCTATACCCGAAAAAGAAGCTTAAAAACGCGACCACAACGGGATTCTAACCGGGAACTGTGGACATTGGAGCATGTTATACACTATACCATCTCAACTAATGCAAATCACTACTCCAGAGTTTTGACTCGTTATGAAGTCAAAATCCCTTATGAAAATAACCACCATCCCCAAATGTACGAATCTTTATTGGCTATTGACCAGATATGTTTTCAAATTTAAGTTGAATTAAATCCTTGTATAAACTGGATCCAGTTCACCAGCATGTACTTTAATACTAAAAAACATAAATCAAAGAAACACAGCCAGGTGATCACATTTTAGACTGGTTCTAATAAAACGGCATATGAGTTCATTGATATTGATTATATACTGAACCGAAAAAAATGAAACTTTCGCTAAGTTTGAATGTGAATGTTTTGTTGACATTTAACTAAATTTGGCTGAAATCTTCTGTTTGTTGTAACATAATGTCTTATCAATCTACTGAAATAGTTGAATTGGACAGAAATTATCAATTTTATTGTTTGATTTGAATTTAAAACAGGAAGGGATGGATTTTAAAATGTGATTATCAATAGCGTGTGTGGCCGCCGCGTGCGATGATGACTGCTTGACAGCGACGTCGCATTGAGAGCACAAGCTTGTTTATGTCAGCCTGTGGGATATTATCATCAGATTTCAGCCAAATTTAGGTAAATGTTAACAAAATAGTCACATTCAAACTTAGAGAAAGTTTCATCTTTGGTTCAGTATATAATAAGTAAACAACCAGTCAAAACTTAGTTAAGTTATTAAGTATTCAAGAAAAATGTTGGTGAAACAGAAGCCAGATGACATAATAATATTTGTTCAAAATATTCCTATGTGCAAATGTATTCTGAAAAGGGCCGCGTGGAACCTAACCTCTTAATTTATACCAACTTGAATCATCTACTCATACACGTCTTGATTTTCATGATAAGACAATAAAACAATATGTATGAAAATGCTCCAGGTACAGTTACATCACTTACAATAAGTCTGTAAGGATTATTGACCCTTTAGTAATTCAATCCTCCTTATTGAGCCAAACTTTATTTACAGTGACTAGATGAAGCTTTAGATCCCAAAATGGATAATATTTGTCCACGAATGAATGAAAAAGTACAATATTCCCGTTTACCATTGTATTAACAAATACAAATGACTAGTTCCTAGGGGAAATCTTTTTAACAGTTTATCTTTTTTTTAACCATTTCAGTGTCTCTTCTCACCACAAATTTGTATCACTTTGACCAAACAATGCTTGTGCGAAAATATAGGAAAAAACAGTACTATTTTAATATATATATATATATATAGTATAATATGCTTATGTATGTTTGTGAAGAGGTGTGACTTAAAAAAAAATATTCCTATTCGCATGCACTGTTACATGTTTCATTTATTAATTGGCATCTACCAAACTCAAACATGGCTTCTTAACAGATATTACAATAAATTAATTGTCTAATTAAGTTAAAGATATTTAGAAAACGCTAAATGTGCCACCTGAAATTTAGACAATTGCATTCATTTGCCTATATCTGATTTGGTTTCTGATAAAATTGATCAAATTAGGTATTTTTTTTATTATTTACGGACAATATCCCTAGATTTCTTAAATAAGGCCTTTGATCCCTGGATCGCTGAAAGTAATAGCCAATGTTGCCTAGATCTATTTCTATTCGCATGCATTGTTTCATGTTTCATTTATTAATAGGCATCTATCAAACTCAAACATTCTTAACAGCTATTACAATTAATAGTCGTTATTAAGTTAAAGATACTTGTGATAAGTGGCAAGTACAATGATAAGGAACAAGTTCAGAAATAAGGGACAAGTACAACGATAACGCGCTAATACAATGATAAGGAGCAAATACACTGATAAGGGACAAATACACTGATAAGGGGCAAATACAATGATAAGGGACAAATACAGTGGTAAGGGGTAAATACAATGATAAGGGACAAATACAGTGGTAAGGGGCAAGTACAAAAATAAGAAGCAAATACAATAATAAGGGATATGTACAGTGCTAAGGGGCAAGTACAAAGATAAGGGGCAAATACAATGCTCAGGATCATTTGAGAGGTACAATTACAAGGGATGAAGGAGAGGTGTTATGATAATGGACAAGTATAACGATAAGGGGCAGATATAAATATAAAAGAAAAGCAAACTGATGAGGGACAAGTGCAGTTATAAGGGGCAAGTACAATGATAACGGGCAAGTACAGTTATAAGGGGCAAGTACAATGATAACGGGCAAGTACAGTGATAAGGGGCAAGTACAATGATAACGGGCAATTACAGTTATAAGGGGCAAGTACAGTTATAACGGGCAAGTACAGTTATAAGGGGCAAGTACAATGATGAGGGACATGTACAGTTATAAGGGGCAAGTACAATGATAAGGATCATTTGAGAGGTATAATTGCAAGGGATGAAAGAAAGGTGTTATGATAATGGACAAGTATAACGATAAGGGGCAGATATAATTATAAAGGAAAAGCATACTGATGAAGGACAAGTACAGTTATAAGGGGCAAGTACAATGATAACGGGCAAGTAAAATGATAAGGGACAAGTACAATGATAATGGGCAAGTACAATGATGAGGGACAAGTACAATGATAAGGGGCAAGTACAATGATAATGGGCAAGTAAAATGATAATGGGCAAGTACAATGATAATGGGCAAGTAAAATGATAACGGGCAAGTTCAATGATAACGGGAAAGTACAATGATAAGAGACAAGTACAATGATGAGGGACAAGTACAGTTATAAGGGGCAAGTACAATGATAAGAGACAAGTACAATGATGAGGGACAAGTACAGTTATAAGGGGCAAGTACAATGATAACGGGCAAGTACAATGATAACGGACAAGTACAATGATAATGGGCAAGTACAATGATGAGGGACAAGTACAATGATAAGGGGCAAGTACAATGATAATGGGCAAGTAAAATGATAATGGGCAAGTACAATGATAATGGGCAAGTAAAATAATAATGGACAAGTACATGATAACGGGCAAGTACAATGATAATGGGCAAGTAAAATGATAATGGGCAAGTACAATGATAACGGACAAGTACAATGATAACGGGCAAGTAAAATGATAACGGGCAAGTTCAATGATAACGGGCAAGTACAATGATAACGGGAAAGTACAGTTAAAAGGGGCAAGTACAATGATAAGAGACAGGTACAATGATAACGGGCAAGTACAATGATAACGGACAAGTACAATGATAAGAACCAAGTACAATGATAAGGGACAAGTACAATGATAAGGGGCAAGTACAATGATAGTGGGCAAGTACAGTTATAATGGACAAGTACAATAATAAGGGGCAAGTTCAATGATAATGGGGAAGTACAGTTATAAGGGGCAAGAACAGTGATAAGGGGCAAGTACAGTGATAACGGGCAAGTAAAATGATAACGGGCAAGTACAATGATAACGGGCAAGTACAATGATAATGGGCAAGTACAGTTATAAGGGGCAAGTACAATGATAAGGGGCAAGTACAATGATAACGGGCAAGTACAATGAAAATGGGCAAGTACAGTTATAACGGGCAAGTACAATGATAACAGGCAAGTACAATGATAATGAGCAAGTAAAATGATATCGGGCAAGTACAATGAAAATGGGTAAGTAAAGTTATAAGGGGCAAGTACAATGATAACAGGCAAGTACAATGATAACTGGCAAGTACAATGATAATGGGCAAGTACAATGATAACGGGGCAAGTAAAATGATAACGGGCAAGTATAATGATAATGGGCAAGTACAGTTATAAGGGGCAAGTACAATGATAACGGGCAAGTACAATGATAACGCGCAAGTACAATGATAACGGGCAAGTACCATGATAACGGGCAAGTACAATGATAATGTACAATGATAATGGGCAAGTACAATGATAACGGGCAAGTACAATGATAACGGGCAACTACAATGATAATGGGCAAGTAAAATGATAACGGGCAAGTACAATGATAATGGGCAAGTAAAATGATAACGGGCAAGTACAATGATAATGGGCAAGTAAAATGATAAGGGACAAGTACAATGATAATTGCCAAGTACAGTTATAAGGTGCGAGTACAATGATAATGGGCAAGTACAATGATAATGGGCAAGTAAAATGATAATGGGCAAGTAAAATGCTCGAATGCAAGTAAAAGTTCTAGTGATACAATATAACTCGAGATCTAAGATTATTGGTTCGTGCATAACTCTGCCAAATACTTTTTGAGAAAAAGGTTTAGCAGCTATTGGCAAAAGAACGGTTAGGATCTTCATCCCGTAAAAAAGTGGATGCCATATAAAACCTTCACTGACATTTCAAACCATTTCTCAATTCAACAAAATTTACTTTTTGGCTATACAACTAACGATACAACAAATCAATAAAAATATTCCTGTAATACACATATTCTAGTATGTACAATTAAAAATCAGTTAAATTTTAGGGTCCGTGGAGAGAAAAAACGAGCAAAATTAATAAATAATTACTTAGCTGTACGATTTTATTCTTCCTTTCAAATACAGTTTATTGTATCATTAGAAATAGATCATTATGGCCCATGATCAAACATGTCAGTATAATGTTAACACAAAGTTACAGTCGGGAATGTGTTCGATCGATATCATTAGAAAGATTGTGGTGTCCTGCCAATTAGATGGCCTTTATCAAGACGCCATTGAATACTTTGCGTCCGTTAGTAACCGACACGTGGTCCCAGTGACCACACTGCCTTACGTAGTACACCTTGTCGTTCAGTTGTAGTACCAAATTAACTATCAATGTGTGGGATGAATACTGCGACATGTAGGAAGCAGTGAGCCCTTTCCAATCTTCATTCTGCATAATTCGACAGTGGACGTTTTTACCTTCTACGTCGGTTAACACCGTCAACGAGAATTGGTACACTCCAGCCACGGGACAAGTGAATATTCCCGTCGTTTTGTTGTATCTGCCTCGGAGATTTATCGTGATATTGTTGAAAGTTACGAAGAGGCCACCATAAGCTTCTGTTGTAGGGCTGGTGGCACTGAATACAACTGGTTTACCTGTAAATTGATAAAAATAATATTTTCTAGTTACGTGTCAATTCAAAATTCAGCAAGATAAACATCTTGAAAGGTTTGACCGGGAATAAAAATATAAAAGTAATCCAATAAAGTTTTTGATAAGTTGATTCAAACAATTGAACTTCCTCGGGGATTTCAATAACAAGTACGTCAAAAGATTATCGTTTAGATGTTAATTTGCATATTCATGTTTGTAATCAGATATACATCTGTTAAAGATAACTGCAATGACTTCCGTCGGAATAAATATATTTGAATTTTATAAAAAAAACATTTATAACCGTTACAGGTTGCAATTTTGTTCAGCCATTTAATCTTATTTCCATATTCAAATGTTTCTTCTGCACAACTTGTCAAGACCATTGTCTTTTACGTCTCACACCACTATTACATTTCCCATAGGGCTCCATTGTAACATTTATGTCCATAACAGAGTGAAAAATTAAATTCTGCAGCATGTGCCTGGGCTCAAATTCTTCACTGGTTCAAGATATGCAATTATAAAGAAAAAAAATATACCTTGACCAGGTATTTTTTTAAAAATTCAATGCTTTTGCGAGACCTATCAATTTCCAGAGTAATAATATGTCAACTATTCGCCCTAGTTGCAGTTCGAACCAACAATTCTGAAATGACACAGAATTGTCCAGAAGCTGGTATCAGCATCAAATTTTCAGTGGTGATTTCTAAAATACTGACCATTTAACTCATGCTAGCAAAAAACAAAACATTGCAGTACAAAGCCCTGAAAAAAGAAGAAAAAGAGAACTAAAGTTTCATTTCTACCTCCTTCATCTGTAGGTCCGGAATACTCAAGGGAGATAAAAGTTGTGTGAGTCCTTTAGAAAAGATTTACCACGACAAACGCCCTGCTGGCCTTTGACAAGTAGTGCCAATGAAGAGATCGAAGAAAGGACAGAAGAGGCAATAATTTTTTTTTGAACAGCTGAACGGTTAAGTTTACAAAAGGCAATACATAAACGTAAATAATTGACTTGATTGTGTAAACACGATCTAATTAATAAAAATTAAGTTAGATGCCAAGTGGGATTGAACACCAGTCCTTACGATTTGAAATCCACGATGATGACTTCTGCACTATTCTGCCTGTAAGCATCAAAATTGTAAATATATCTTTGCTAGCGTAGTTATTAGTATATGGCCGATGCCTTCAGTATGTGTGTAGCTATGCTTGCGCAGTTGTGATTATGTGGCCGATGCCTTCAGCATCTGTGTAGTTATGCTAGGGTTGTTGTGATAATATGGCCGAGGCCTTCAGTATGTGTGTAGTTATGCTAGCGTAGTTGTGATTATATGGCCAGGTCCTTCAGTATGTGTGTAGCTATACTAGCGTAGTTGTGATTATATGACCGAGTCCTTCAGTATGTGTATAGTTATGCTAGAGTATTTGTGATTATGTGGCCCATCCTTTCCGCATCTGTGTAGTTATGCTACGTAGTTGTGATTATATGACCGAGTCCTTCAGTATGTGTGAAGTTATGCTAGCGTAGTTGTGATTATATGACCGAGTCCTTCAGTATGTGTGTACTTATGCTGGCGTAGTTGTGATTATGTGGCCGATCCCTTCAGTATATGTGTAGCTATGCTGGCGTAGTTGTGATTATATGACCAAGTCCTTCAGTATGTGTGTAGCTATGCTAGCGTAGTTGCGATTATATGACCGAGTCCTTCAGTATGTGTGTAGCTATGCTGGCGTAGTTGTGATTATGTGGCCGATCCCTTCAGTATATGTGTAGCTATGCTAGCGTAGTTGTGATTACATGGCCGAGGCCTTCAGTATGTGTGTAGCTATGCTAGCGTTGTTGTGATTACATGGCCGAGGCCTTCAGTATGTGTGTAGCTATGCTAGCGTAGTTGTGATTATATGACCGAGTCCTTCAGTATGTGTGTAGCTACGCTGGCGTAGTTCTGATTATATGACCGAGTCCTTCAGTATGTGTGTAGTTATGTTAGCGTAGTTGTGATTATATGACCGAGTCCTTCAGTATGTGTGTAGCTATGCTAGCGTAGTTGTAATTATATGACCGAGTCCTTCAGTATGGGTGTAGTTATGCTAGCGTAGTTGTGATTATGTGGCTGATCCCTTCAGTATGGGTGTAGTAATGCTGGCGTAGTTGTGATTATGTGATCGAGTCCTTCAGTATGTGTGCAGCTATGCTAGCGTAGTTGTGATTATATGACCGAGTCCTTCAGTATATGTGTAGTTATGCTAGCGTAGTTGTGATAATATGACCGAATCCTTCAGTATGTGTGCAGCTATGCTAGCGTAGTTGCGATTATATGACCGAGTCCTTCAGTATGTGTGTAGCTATGCTGGCGTAGTTGTGATTATGTGGCCGATCCCTTCAGTATATGTGTAGCTATGCTAGCGTAGTTGTGATTACATGGCCGAGGCCTTCAGTATGTGTGTAGCTATGCTAGCGTTGTTGTGATTACATGGCCGAGGCCTTCAGTATGTGTGTAGCTATGCTAGCGTAGTTGTGATTATATGACCGAGTCCTTCAGTATGTGTGTAGCTATGCTGGCGTAGTTCTGATTATATGACCGAGTCCTTCAGTATGTGTGTAGTTATGATAGCGTAGTTGTGATTATATGACCGAGTCCTTCAGTATGGGTGTAGTTATGCTAGCGTAGTTGTGATTATGTGGCCGATCCCTTCAGTATGGGTGTAGTAATGCTGGCGTAGTTGTGATTATGTGATCGAGTCCTTCTGTATGTGTGTAGTTATGCTAGCGTAGTTGTGATTATATGACCGAGTCCATCAGTATATGTGTAGTTATGCTAGCGTAGTTGTGATTATATGACCGAGTCCTTCAGTATCTGTGTAGTTATGCTAGCGTAGTTGTGATTATGTGGCCGATCCCTTCAGTATGTGTGTATCTATGCTGGAGTAGTTGTAATTATATGACCGAGTCCTTCAGTATGTGTGTAGTTATGCTAGCATAGTTGTGATTATAAGACCGAGTCCTTCAGTATGTGTGTAGCTATGCTGGCGTAGTTGTGATTATGTGGCCGAATCCTTCAGTATGTGTGTAGCTATGCAAGCGTATTGTGATTATATGACCGAATCCTTCAGTATGTGTGTAGCTATGCTGGCGTAGTTGTGATTATGTGGCCGATGCCTTCAGCATCTGTGTAGTTATGCTAGCGTAGTTGTGATTATATGACCGAGTCATTCAGTATGTGTGTAGTTATGCCAGCGTAGCTGTGATTATATGACCAGTTCTTCAGTATGTGTGTAGCTTTTCTAGCGTGGTTATTAGTATATGGCCGAGGCTTTCAGTATGTGTGTAGCTTTTCTAGCGTTGTTGTGATTATATGACCGAGTCCTTCAGTATTTGTGTAGCTATGCTAGCGTGGTTATTAGTATATGGCCGAGGCTATCAGTATGTGTGTAGCTTTGCTAGCGTTATTGTGATTATATGACCGAGTCCTTCAGTATATGTGTAGCTTTGCTAACGTAGTTATTAGTATATGGCCGAGGCTTTCAGTATGTGTGTAGCTTTGGTAGCGTTGTTGTAATTATATGACCAGTCCGTCAGTATTTGTGTAGCTTTGCTAGCGTAGTTGTGATTATATGGCCGAGTCCATCAGTATGTGTGTAGCTATGCTAGCGTAGTTATTAGTATATGACCAAGGCCTTCAGTATGTGTGTAACTATGTTAGCGTTGTTATGATTATATGACCGAGTTCTTCAGTATTTGTGTAGCTTTGCTAGCGTAGTTGTAATTATATCACCGAGTCCTTCAGTATGTGTGTAGCTATGATGGCGTAGTTGTGATAGTATGACCGGGTCCTTCAGTATGTGTGTAGATATGCTAGCGTAGTTGTGATTATATGACCGAGTCCTTCAGTATGTGTGTAGTTATGCTAGCGTAGTTGTGATTATATGACCGATCCCTTCGTTATTTGTGTAGCTTTGCTAGCGTAGTTGTGATTATGTTGCCGATCCCTCCAGTATTTGTGTAGCTATGCTAGCGTAGTTGTGATTATATGACCGAGTCCTTCAGGATGTGTGTAGCTATGCTAGCGTAGTTATTAGTATATGACCAAGGCCTTCAGTATGTGTGTAACTGTGTTAGCGTTGTTGTAATTATATGACAGAGTCCTTCAGTATGTGTGTAGCTATGCTGGCGTAGTTGTGATTATATGACGGGTCCTTCAGTATGTGTGTAGTTATGCTAGCGTAGTTGTGATTATATGACCGAGTCCTTCAGTATGTGTGTAGTTATGCTGGCGTAGTTGTGATTATGTGGCCGATCCCTTCACTATTTGTGTAGCTTTGCTAGCGTAGTTGTGATTATGTGGCCGATCCCTTCAGTATTTGTGTAGCTTTGCTAGCGCAGTTGTGATTATATGACCGCGATCTTCAGTATGTGTGTAGATATGCTGGCGTAGTTGTGATTATATGACCAGTCCTTCAGTATTTGTGTAGCTTTACTGGCGTAGTTGTGATTATATGATCAAATCCTTCAGTATGTTTGTAGATATGCTAGCGTAGTTGTGATTATATGACCGAGTCCTTCAGTATGTGTGTAGCCATGCTAGCGTAGTTATTAGTATATGACCAAGGCCTTCAGTATATGTGTAGCTTTGTTAGTGTAGTTGTGATTATATGACCGAGTTCTTCAGTATGTGTAGCTATGCTGGCGTGGTTGTGATTATATGACCGGGTCCTTCAGTATGTGTGTAGTCATGCTAGCGTAGTTGTGATAATATGACCGATCCCTTCAGTTTTTGTGTAGCTTTGCTAGCGTAGTTGTGATTATATAACCGAATCCTCCAGTATGTGTGTAGCTATGCTGGCGTAGTTGTGATTATATGACCAGTCCTTCAGTATTTGTGTAGCTTTGCTAGCGTAGTTGTGATTATATGACAGAGTCCTTCAGTATGTGTGTAGCTATGCTAGCGTAGTTATTAGTATATGACCATGGCCTTCAGTATGTGTGTAACTATGTTAGCGTTGTTGTGATTATACGACCGAGTCAATCAGTATTTGTGTAGCTTTGCTAGCGTTGTTGTGATTATAGGACCGTGTCCTTCAGTATGAGTGTAGCTATGCTAGCGTAGTTATTATTATATGACCAAGGCCTTCAGTTTGTGTGTAACTATGTTAGCGTTGTTGTGGTTATATGACCGAGTCATTCAGTATTTGTTTAGCTATGCTAGCGTAGTTGTTAGTAAATGGCCGAGTCTTTCATTATGTGTGTAGCTTTGCTAGGTTAGTTATTAGTATATGACCGGGTTCTTCAGTATGTGTGTAGATATGCTAGCGTTGTTGTGATTATATGACCGATGCCTTCAGAATGTGAATAGCTATGTTAGCGTTGTTGTGATTATATGACCGAGGCATTCAGAATGTGTGTAGCTATGCTAGCGTTGTTGTGATTGTATGGCCGGGGCATTCAGAATGTGTGTAGCTATGCTAGCGTTGTTGTGATTATATGGCCGAGGCCTTCAGAATGTGTGTAGCTATGCTAGTGTTGTTGTGATTATATGTCCGAGGCTTTCAGAATGTGTGTAGCTATACTAGCGTAGTTGTGATCATACGGCCAGACCCGATTAGCTCAATCGGTTACGCGTCTGACTATCAATCCAGGGATCGTCAGTTTTAATCTCCCGCCCGGCAATAGTCTCCGTGATGATTGATACACGACATTGTGTCTCATTATCATTCGTCTCTCAGTATGATTCAAATGGGAAATTTTCTTGCGGAGTTGGGGGTGTGCTCGTGTACTGGTCAATCCCAGGAAACAGTAGTTAGGTTAACTGATCGTCTGCCTCGACGGCATAAAATGACGCTTAATATTCAATCAATTCAGTAAGTGTATAGTTATGCTAGCCTGGTCGTGGTTATACGACCATGTCCTTCAGTATGTGTGTAGCTATGCTAGCGAGGTTATAAGTATATGGCCGAGGCAATCAGTAAGTGTGTAGCTGTGCTATCGTTGTTGTGATTACATGAGTGAGTCCTTCAGTATTTGAGTAGCCATGCTAGCGTTGTTATAAGTATATGGCCGAGGCTTTCAGTATGTGTGTAGCTTTGCTAGTGTAGTTATGAGTGTATGGTCGAGGCTTTCAGTATGTGTGTAGCTTTGCTAACGTTGTTGTGATCATATGACCGAGTCTTTCAGTATTTGTGTAGCTATGCTAGCGGGGTTATTAGTATATAGCCGAATCCTTCAATATGTGTGTACAGTAGCTATGCTAGCGTTGTTTGGATTATATGACCGAGTCCTTCGGTATTTGTGTAGCTTTGCTAGCGTTGTTGTGATTATATGACCGAGTCCTTCAGTATTTGTGTAGCTTTGCTAGCGTAGTTATTATTTGATGGCCGAGTCCTTCAGTATGTGTGTAACTATGTAAGCGTTGTTGTGATTATATGACCGAGTCCTTCAGGCATTGTGAAGCTTTGATAGCGTAGTTATAAGTATATGACCTGATGCAGTATGTGTGTAACTATATAAGCGTTGTTGTGATTATATGACCGAGGCCTTCAGAATGAGTGTAGCTTTGCTAGCGTAGTTATTATTATATGACCGGGTTCTTCAGTATGTGTGTAGCTATGTTACCGTTGTTGTGGCCGATGCCTTCAGTATGTATGTAGCTTTGCTGCCGTTGTTGTGATTATATGAGCGAGTCCTTCAGTATGTGTGTAGCTTTGCTACCGTTGTTATGATTATATGGCCGAGTCCTTCAGTATTTGTGTAGCTATGCTAGAGTGGTTATCTCTATATGACCGGGTTCTTCTGAATGTGTGTAACTATGTTAGCGTTGTTGGTATTATATGATTGAGGCCTTCAGAATGTGTGTAGCTTTGCTAGCGTTGTTGTGATTATATGACCGTGTCCTTCAGTATATGTGTAGCTTTGCTGGCGTTGTTGTGATTATATGACCGAGTCTTTCAGTATTTGTGTAGCTTTGCTGGCGTAGTTGTTAGTATGTGGCCGAGTCCTTCAGTATGTGTGTAGCTATGCTAGCGTAGTTATTAGTATATGACCGGGTTCTTCAGTATTTGTGTAACTATGTTAGCGTTGTTGTGGCCGGTGCCTTCAGTATATGTGCAGTTATGCTAGCGTAGTTGTGATTATGTGGCCGATCCCTTCAGTATTTGTGTATCTTTGCTAGCGTTGTTGTGATTATATAACCGAATCCTCCAGTATGTGTGTAGCTATGCTGCCGTAGTTGTGATTATATGACCAGTCCTTCAGTATTTGTGTAGCTTTGCTAGCGTAGTTGTGATTATATGACCGAGTCCTTCAGTATGTGTGTAGCTATGCTAGCGTAGTTATTAGTATATGACCATGGCCTTCAGTATGTGTTTAACTATGTTAGCGTTGTTGTGATTATATGACCGAGTCATTCAGTATTTATGTAGCTTTGCTAGCGTAGTTGTTAGTAAATGGCCGAGTCTTTCATTATGTGTGTAGCTTTGCCAGGTTAGTTATTAGTATATGACGGGGTTCTTCAGTATGTGTGTAGATATGCTAGCGTTGTTGTGATTATATGACCGAGGCCTTCAGAATGTGAATAGCTATGCTAGCGTTGTTGTGATTATATGACCGAGGCATTCAGAATGTGTGTAGCTATGCTAGCGTTGTTGTGATTATATGGCCGGGGCATTCAAAATGTGTGTAGCTATGCTAGCGTTGTTGTGATTATATGGCCGAGGCCTTCAGAATGTTTGTAGCTATGCTAGTGTTGTTGTGATTATATGTCCGAGGCCTTCAGAATGTGTGAAGCTATGCTAGCGTAGTTTTGATTATACGGCCAGACCCGATTAGCTCAATCGGTTACGCGTCTGACTATCAATCCAGGGATCGTGAGTTTTAATCTCCCACTAGGCAACAGTCTCCGTGATGATTGATACACGACATTGTGTCTCATTATCATTCGTCTCTCAGTATGATTCAAATGGGAAATTTTCTTGCGGAGTTGGGGGTGTGCTCGTGTACTGGTCAATCCCAGGAAACAGTGGTTAGGTTAACTGATCGTCTGCCTCGACGGCATAAAATGACGCTTAATATTCAATCAATTCAGTAAGTGTATAGTTATGCTAGCGTGGTCGTGGTTATATGACCATGTCCTTCAGTATGTGTGTAGCTATGCTAGCGAGGTTATTAGTATATGACCGAGGCAATCAGTTAGTGTGTAGCTGTGCTATCGTTGTTGTGATTACATGAGTGAGTCCTTCAGTATTTGTGTAGCTATGCTAGCGTTGTTATAAGTATATGGCCGAGGCTTTCAGTATGTGTGTAGCTTTGCTAGTGTAGTTATGAGTGTATGGTCGAGGCTTTCAGTATGTGTGTAGCTTTGCTAGCGTTGTTGTGATCATATGACCGAGTCCTTCAGTATTTGTGTAGCTATGCTAGCGTTGTTATAAGTATATGGCCGAGGCTTTCAGTATGTGTGTAGCTTTGCTAGTGTAGTTATGAGTGTATGGTCGAGGCTTTCAGTATGTGTGTAGCTTTGCTAGCGTTGTTGTGATCATATGACCGAGTCCTTCAGTATGTGTGTAGCTATGCTAGCGAGGTTATTAGTATATGGCCGAGTCCTTCAGTATGTGTGTAGCCATGCTAACGTTGTTGTGATCATATGACCGAGTCTTTCAGTATTCGTGTAGCTATGCTAGCGGGGTTATTAGTATATAGCCGAATCCTTCAATATGTGTGTACAGTAGCTATGTTAGCGTTGTTTGGATTATATGACCGAGTCCTTCGGTATTTGTGTAGCTTTGCTAGCGTTGTTGTGATTATATGACCGAGTCCTTCAGTATGTGTGTAGCTATGCTAGCGTAGTAATTAGTATATGACCAAGGCCTTCAGTGTGTGTGTAACTATGTTAGCGTTGTTGTGATTATATGACCGAGTCCTTCAGTTTTTGTGTAGCTTTGCTAGCGTAGTTATTATTTGATGGCCGAGTCCTTCAGTATGTGTGTAACTATGTAAGCGTTGTTGTGATTATATGACCGAGTCCTTCAGTCTTTGTTAAGCTTTGATAGCGTAGTTATAAGTATATGACCTGATGCAGTATGTGTGTAACTATATAAGCGTTGTTGTGATTATATGACCGAGGCCTTCAGAATGAGTGTAGCTTTGCTAGCGTAGTTATTATTATATGACCGGGTTCTTCAGTATGTGTGTAGCTATGTTACCGTTGTTGTGGCCGATGCCTTCAGTATGTGTGTAGCTTTGCTGGCGTTGTTGTGATTATATGAGCGAGTCCTTCAGTATTTGTGTAGCTTTGCTACCGTTGTTATGATTATATGGCCGAGTCCTTCAGTATTTGTGTAGCTATGCTAGAGTGGTTATCTCTATATGACCGGGTTCTTCAGAATCTGTGTAACTATGTTAGCGTTGTTGGTATTATATGATCGAGGCCTTCAGAATGTGTGTAGCTTTGCTAGCGTTGTTGTGATTATATGACCGTGTCCTTCAGTATATGTGTAGCTTTGCTGGCGTTGTTGTGATTATATGACCGAGTCTTTCAGTATTTGTGTAGCTTTGCTAGCGTAGTTGTTAGTATGTGGCCCAGTCCTTTAGTATGTGTGTAGCTATGCTAGCGTAGTTATTAGTATATGACCGGGTTCTTCAGTATTTGTGTAACTATGTTAGCGTTGTTGTGGCCGATGCCTTCAGTATATGTGTAGCTATGCTAGCGTTGTTGTGATTATATGGCCGAGTCCTTCCGAATGTGTGTAGCTATAGTAGCGTTGTTGTGATTATATGACCGAGACCTTTAGTATTTGTGTAGCTATGCTAGCCTGGTTATTACTATATGACCGGGTTCTTCAGTATGTGTGTAACTATGTTAGCGTTGTTGGGATTATATGACCGAGGCCTTCAGAATGTGTGTAGCTTTGCTAGCGTAGTTGTTAGTATATGAACGGGTTCTTCAGTATATGTGTAACTATGTTAGCGTTGTTGGGATTATATGACCGTGGCCTTCAGCATGTGTGTAGCTTGGATAACGTTGTTGGGATTATATGACCGAGTCCTTCAGTATTTGTGTAGCTATGCTAGCGTAGTTGTTAGTAAGTGGCTTTCAGTATGTGTGTAGCTTTGCAAGGTTAGTTATTAGTATATGACCGGGTTCTTCAGTATGTGTGTAAATATGCTAGCGTTGTTGTGTTTATATGACCGAGGCCTTCAGAATGTGTGTAGTTATGCTAGCGTTGTTGCGATTATATTACCGAGGCATTCAGAATGTGTGTAGCTATGCTAGCGTTGTTGTGATTATATGGCCGAGGCCTTCAGAATGTTTGTAGCTATGCTAGCGTTGTTGTGATTATATGACCGAGGCCTTCAGAATGTGTGTAGCTATGCTAGCGTAGTTATGATTATACGGCCAGACCCGATTAGCTCAGTCGGTTACGTGTCTGACTATCAATCCAGGGATCGTGGGTTTTAATCTCCCGCTCGGCAATAGTCTCCGTGATGATTGATACACGACATTGTGTCTCATTATCATTCGTCTCTCAGTATGATTCAAATGGGAAATTTTCTTGCGGAGTTGGGTGTGTGCTCGTGTACTGGTTAATCCCAGGGAACAGTGGTTAGCTTAACTGATCGTCTGCGTCGACAGCATAAAATGACGCTTAATATTCAATCAATTCAGTAAGTGTATAGTTATGCTAGCGTGGTCGTGGTTATATGACCGGGTCCTTCAGTATGTGTGTAGCTATGCTAGCGAGGTTATAGTATATGGCCGACGCTATCAGTATTTGTGTAGCTGTGCTATCGTTGTTGTGATAACATGAATGTGTTCTTCAGTATTTGTGTAGCTATGCTAGCGTAGTTATAAGTATATGGCCGAGCCTTTCAATATATGTGTAGCTTTGCTAGTGTAGTTATGAGTATATGGTCGAAGCTTTCAGAATGTGTGTAGCTTTGCTAGCGTTGTTGTGATCATATGAACCGAGTCCTTCAGTATTTGTGTAGCTATGCTAGCGAGGTTATTAGTATATGGCCGAGTCCTTCAGTATGTGTGTAGCAATGCTAGCGTTGTTTTGATCATATGACCGAGTCCTTCAGTATTTGTGTAGCTATGCTAGCGTTGTTTGGATTATATGACCGAGTCCTTCAGTATTTGTGTAGCTTTGCTAGCGTTGTTGTGATTATATGACCGAGTTCTCAGTATATGTGTAGCTATGCTAGCGTTGTTGGGATTATATGACCGAGTCCTTCAGTATGTGTGTAGCTTTGCTACCGTTGTTGTGATCATATGACCGAGTCATTCAGTATTTGTGTAGATATGCTAGCGAGGTTATTACTATATGGCCGAGTCATTCAGTATTTGTGTAGCTATACTAGCGAGGTTATTACTATATGGCCGAGTCATTCATTATTTGTGTAGCTATACTAGCGAAGTTATTACTATATGGCCGAGTCATTCAGTATTTGTGTAGCTATACTAGCGAGGTTATTACTATATGGCCAAGTCATTCAGTATTTGTGTAGCTATACTACCGTGGTTATTACTAGATGGCCGAGTCATTCAGTATTTGTGTAGCTATACTAGCGAGGTTATTACTATATGGCCGAGTCATTCAGTATTTGTGTAGCTATGCTAGCGAGGTTATTACTATATGGCCGAGTCATTCAGTATTTGTGTAGCTATGCTAGCGGGATTATTAGTTTATGGCCGAGTCATTCAGTATGTGTGTAGCTTTCCTAGCGTTGTTTGGATTATATGACCGAGTCCTTCAGTATTTGTGTAGCTTTGCTAGCGTTGTTGTGGTTATATGACCGAGTTCTTCAGTATATGTGTAGCTATGCTAGCGTTGTTGGGATTAGATGACCGAGTCCTTCAGTATGTGTGTAGTTTTGCTACCGTTGCTGTGATCATATGACCGAGTCATTCAGTATGTGTGTAGCTATGCTAGTGAGGTTATTACTATATGGCCGAGTCATTCAGTATTTGTGTAGCTATACTAGCGTGGTTATTACTATATGGCCGAGTCATTCAGTATTTCTGTAGCTATGCTAGCGAGGTTATTACTATATGGCCTAGTCATTCAGTATTTGTGTAGCTATACTAGCGAGGTTATTACTATATGGGCGAGTCATTCAGTATTTGTGTATCTATACTTGCGTGGTTATTACTATATGGCCGATTCATTCAGTATTTGTGTAGCTATGCTAGCGAGGTTATTACTATATGGCCGAGTCATTCAGTATTTGTGTAGCTATGCTAGCGTGATTATTAGTTTATGGCCGAGTCATTCAGTATGTTTGTAGCTATGCTAGCGTTGTTTGGATTATATGACCGAGTCCTTCAGTATTTGTGTAGCTTTGCTAGCGTTGTTGTGGTTATATGACCGAGTTCTTCAGTATATGTGTAGCTATGCTAGCGTTGTTGGGATTAGATGACCGAGTCCTTCAGTATGTGTGTAGTTTTGCTACCGTTGCTGTGATCATATGACCGAGTCATTCAGTATGTGTGTAGCTATGCTAGTGAGGTTATTACTATATGGCCGAGTCATTCAGTATTTGTGTAGCTATACTAGCGTGGTTATTACTATATGGCCGAGTCATTCAGTATTTGTGTAGCTATGCTAGCGAGGTTATTACTATATGGCCGAGTCATTCAGTATTTGTGTAGCTATACTAGCGAGGTTATTACTATATGGCCGAGTCATTCAGTATTTGTGTAGCTATGCTAGCGAGGTTATTACTATATGGCCGAGTCATTCAGTATTTGTGTAGCTATGCTAGCGAGGTTATTACTATATTGCCGAGTAATTCAGTATTTGTGTAGCTATGCTAGCGAGGTTATTACTATATGGCCGAGTCATTCAGTATTTGTGTAGCTATACTAGCGAGGTTATTACTGTATGGCCGAGTCATTCAGTATTTGTGTAGCTATACTTGCGTGGTTATTACTGTATGGCCGATTCATTCAGTATTTGTGTAGCTATACTAGCGATGTTATTACTATATGGCCGAGTCTTTCAGTGTTTGTGTAGCTATACTAGCGAGGTTATTACTATATGGCCGAGTCTTTCAGTATTTGTGTAGCTATACTAGCGAGGTTATTACTATATGGCCGAGTCATTCAGTATTTGTGTAGCTATGCTAGCAAGGTTATTACTATATGACCGAGTCCTTCAGTATTTGTGTAGCTATGCTAGCGAGGTTATTACTATATGGCCGAGTCATTCAGTATTTGTGTAGCTATGCTAGCGAGGTTATTACTATATGGCCGAGTCATTCAGTATTTGTGTAGCTATGCTAGCGTGGTTATTACTATATGGCCGAGTCATTCAGTATTTGTGTAGCTATGCTAGCGTGGTTATTACTATATGGCCGAGTCATTCAGTATTTGTGTAGCTATGCTAGCGGGGTTATTACCATATGGCCGAGTCATTCAGTATTTGTGTAGCTATGCTAGCGTGGTTATTACCATATGGCCGATTCATTCAGTATTTGTGTAGCTATGCTAGCGAGGTTATTACCATATGGCCGAGTCATTCAGTATTTGTGTAGCTATGCTAGCGAGGTTATTACTATATGGCCGAGTCATTCAGTATTTGTGTAGCTATGCTAGCGAGGTTATTACTATATGGCCGAGTCATTCAGTATTTGTGTAGCTATGCTAGCGAGGTTATTACTATATGGCCGAGTCATTCAGTATTTGTGTAGCTATGCTAGCGAGGTTATTACTATATGACCGGGTCTTTCAGTATTTGTGTAGCTATGCTAGCGAGGTTATTACTATATGGCCGGGTCATTCAGTATTTGTGTAGCTATGCTCGCGTAGTTATTAGTGTATGACCGGGGCTTTCAGTATTTGTGTAGCTATGCTAGCGTAGTTGTGGTTATATGGCCGAGATCTTTAGTTTGTGTGTACTTATGTTAACGTAGTTGTTATTTATGGCCCGCCACTTTGGTATGTGTGTAGTTTTGCTAGCGTAGTTATGAGTATATGGTCGTGGCCTTCAGTATGTGTGTAATAATGCTAGCGTAGTTATAATTATATGGCCGAGTCCTTCAGAGTTTGTGTAGTTATGCTAGCGTAGTTTTGATTAATGGCCCACGTCTTCAGTTTGTGTGTAGTTATACTACCGTAGTTGTGATTATGTGGCTGGGTCGTTCGAGTGCTACGTGTCCTGTTGTACTTTTATGTGTATGGGAAACTCATATATGTAATAACGCAAATTTCAGGAGCACTGTATCCACGAGGAATACATTAGTGATATGAAGGGTAAATACAGTAAAGAGATCTACAATTTTACATTACAAAATTTATACCTCATTTAAAGTTATTCCAATTTTAAATATTTAAAATAGTACGTCTTAAATCATGTATGAATCAATTGTTTCTAAAACCATATAATTAGTAAATATTTTTTTAATTCATCTAACATTGTTTCAATATAGTACGGCAATATAACCACCTAATGCGTGTGTTCTGTAGTTTACAAAAATAATCAAAGAAACAAATATCATCTTAGCAAAGCATGTTCAGGCAAGTTCAAGCGGACTCAGGCTGCTTTGCGTATATATTTTTTTTTAAATTCTACATAATTATGTTCAAAATAGGACAAAGTTACTCTTCCGAATGGCCCGTTTTATTCAGTGAGTTCATATTAAACATTTTCACATATCATTAGCCTTTATATTTACAAAGGGTTATATAGAACGTATCTTTCATGAAGCGGAACTTTGTAAAAAAAGGCACACTTACGTCAACTCGCATGGGCGTAGGAGCGTTTCAATTAATGGGAGAGGGAGTGGCTATCTGGAGGGAGTGTCGCAGGGGAACATCCCCTTATGGGATAAGGTTGGACTTTTGACAACTTAAACACCAAATACTGCAGTCAGTCTAGTAGCTGTTTTGGATAATATTGTTGTTGTTATTTACTCAAACTTTTGGGTGATTGTTAAACGTATTTATCAAGAAACTGTAAAATTTTAAAACTATATTAAAAATCAGCAGGGTTTAAAACACTGGTGCACGTGGCGGAAGAGTGTGCTTTGGGGTCCCTGTTGGTTTTGGGGGTTTCGGGAATTTTGATGTCTTAAAATCCAAATGCTGCATTCTAGTGAGGTATAAGAATAAAAATGTAGTTATTAAATCCATTATTTCTTCATTGTTCAAATAATTCCAAAAATAACTTATAAAAATAAGAATTTACTGTTTTCCATGGTCCCCTTACTGGACCCAAACAGATCCTAACCCCTTTATTTGAACAAACATGAAACCCCTACTAATTGAGATCATTTATACGAAATATAAATGAATTTGGCTGGACTATTTTTTTTAATTCACATTCTAATCTCTTGTTTGGCACCCCTGTCTTATGTAAAAAAAAACAACACCTTTACTGGCTCCGGTCGATCTTAGCCCCTTTAATTGAATACAATTGGAACTTTTATTCATAGAGATTATTTATATCAAATTAGAACGAATTTGATTGGATAGTTCTTGAAAAGAAGATTTTTAAATGTAAATGTCCCTATGTTAAACTGATATGTCCCCGGGGTGGGACCATTTTGACCCTAGGGTCATGTCATGGCTTGAAAAAACTCATGAGATGATATTACAGGCAAAATTTCGAAGCCCCAGGCCTAGCACTTTCGGGGAAGAAGCTTTTTGAAATTTTTAGGGGAAAAGTACCCGTTGGGCGGGGCGAAATTTGACCCCAGGGTCGTTGAACTTAAGATAGCTTGAGGTAAGAATCTTTCACACAAAAAAGTGGTCTCGGAGAAAAAGTCGTTTGAAGCAATCGTTAACGGACGGACGGACGGACGGACGGACGGACGGACGGACGAACGAGGAACGAAGAGTGATCACAATAGCTCATCTTGAGCCTTCGGCTCAGATGACCTGAAAATAAAATTGTGGTTTGATTACGTATTTAACAGCAACCGATTATTAATGTCTTTATCGTCATGTTTTAACAACTTGTGCCTAGTAAAATAAAATGCTAATTTATTTAATGGTTATAATAACACGATTTAATTGTGTAGTCATTTAAGCTGTCCATATCTCACATATCACTGAAGCATTTCAATTTTCAGTTTTATCAGCTTTGCAATCTCTATCAAATATATCAAATACCGAAACTACTTATTGAAAAAGATGTCACGTACATTCGTATTTTATACACTTCATTTCACACTACTGTGACGGTTTATAAGTACATACTTATTATATATGCTTCATGACACATACACTGTTACTGAAAGCAAAAGCACACATTCACCTTTTAAAACGATTTAAAGTTGAATAAAAGTCGGTCACCGTGTATAGCTTTGTGTATCATGTTTTTAAAGCGACATAACTAATATCTGAAGATATTTATTTTACAAAGAAAAAAACTTGTTTATGAATGACACACATTTTCCGTGGATTCTCTGGGCCTTTGGTGCATTTATAACAGCCATTTGGTTATTTAACTAGTCACATTTTATTGATGAATGAAGTCAAAATACTTGTAAACAAACAGTTGTTTTTCAGTTTGATGTGTGTGTGTGTGTGTGTGTGTGTGTGTGTGTGTGTGTGTCATTTATGGATGATAAGATGAATACCAAATTGGAAAACCATTACAATGGAAATATTTATTGTAAGATACCTTTTTACTATTGAACGAATATATTCCCCACCTATGTACCAACTACTACATTTGAAAAACTGCTGTTTGGGACACGTGTTTCTGCCAAAGTGTTGCATATACATAACCCTATATATGAAGTAAATGCAAATTGAACATTAAGATAGTTTGCAATAACTTGTATAAGTTTTTATAACACGCCTGGTAAACGCACGTATTGTATTATGCGGGCGGCATACGTGTAACTTCCAGTATATAATTCGTGTGTTCTCAAACAACACGTGAAAGTTAAAAAAACATGTGATATTTTATGTGAAAATGGGAAAGGCAGATTTGTAAGGCTAAGCAGAGATATGTTGTCAGACTCACCTCATAAATGAACAGAGGAAAACCAGTAGAAACTGTACCCCTGGTGTTTATGATACATTGTCTACAAGTGGAGGTTTGAAAAAGGGACCCACTTATGAGAGGTAATAAACAGTTATTATGACCGTGCCCATTTTGTGGGAAGTTGTCGACACCAGATTTGTTCTCGCGCCAAAACTCGGAATTAAAATTCCTTTCTTTAGTAGTTTTTTTTTTAAAAATAACTATGGAATGAATATGGGCCCAACAGTACGTTCATGAAACGAAAACATTCCTGTGAGACTCACAATCCTTTTTGTCAAAGACATATCAGCTGTTGTCCTTTTATCTTCCCTATGGACCCCTTGAACATTTAGATTTATAATGTTCTATATGCACATTTCATAGACATGTATGACTTCGTTTTTTGTAATTCGTATGTCATGCAACATGCGGACACAATTTTAACGCAATTTTGTTAACCTAAAAACAACACGTAACCGCTTCGTTTAAAGCGATATTTGTATGCGTGCAAAGTATATTACACCATTTCTTCTCGATAATAGAGTCGTCCGTGGCCGAGCGGTCGAAGGCGCCGTCTCAAGTTCACTTACCTCTCACTGCTAAGGTCGTAGGTTCGAGTACCGCTTGGTCCAAAAACTTTATGTGAGAAAGTTTGCTTGTTACTTGCGGAAGGACGGTAGTTCTACGCAAATTTATTCTGAGGTCTTTCTTCACCAATAAATCTGGATATCTCATATATAACCTGAAATGTGTTGAACATCATGTTAAACCCCATTCAAAAACATATTATAGATAAAAAGAGCCTTTAACAGCTTCTTCAGTTGACCACTTATGAAATATGAAGTCTTTGACCTGTTCAATGTAGAGTTGCTATATTACTAGAGTCAGAATAAACCATAACTTTCTTATGGTATTGACATCTTAACATTAAGCTTATAGACATATAACTCATGTAACCTAACTTCAAAAAATCAGTATCTGTATAGTCTCCTTGCGCAATGATCTATACACACGACAGCGACTTGACAAGCGAATTTAGGTAACTGGGGTTATATGTTTAAAAACAATAAGCAAAATGGACACTCGCAATAGATTTTAATGAAAACGTCCTGGTACGAAAGAAAGATGTTATATTATCAAATAAGATAAATTTCAAAAGAAATCGTTAAAGAGCTCAATATTTTATTGCTGTTTATCTGAGTGTTGCGTATTCAAGTATTTCAGTATATTTAAAGACGATTGCTTTAGTTTTTGTTATAATTTTCCTGTGGATAGAATTTTATGTTACTTTCCAGTATTTAAGTTTATTATATGTCCATGCAATATCAGAAATAAAAAAAATGTTACCTTACAGTTGTTGTTTTTTTTTTGGTATTAACTCCTCATAAGCATACCCGTCCCAAACATTTGGCGAACACATGTAAATTTAACAAGCAATGCAAAAACAATATTTAAAATTGTTTACATCTAGTATTCAATTAAAATTGATACACAGATGCATGCATATAATAATAATTGTCATGGAAATAGTTATTATAAACTTGAATTTAACTGTTTAGGGTTTTTAAAAACAAAATCATTCCGGCAAAGTGTCAATTGTTTTTCAATTTTGCAATACATTTATAGCGTTTATTTTTAATATTTTGATATAGTGTATGGATACAATTTCTTTAAAACTTCACAAAATACTCTCTGATACCTCTTCGAATGGCAACCAATATAAAAATACATGTTATTGCGTAATTTGAGAAAAAAAATAGCTCCCAAAATATGCCATCATTAAATAAACTGCATTTACAAAATTAATGCTTTTATACTAAATGAGCATATTTGTATGAATATGAAGATTTCTATTATACTTTATATTAAGGTTCAGGCGTATCCGTAATGAGCCGAAATAGGGTCAGTTATAGTATTGAGTGACACTGGCTGCTCTTGGCAAAGTTGCTTTCCTTTGTGCGCAGAACTGGAGCGCATGAAAAACTATAGCAATCAAGTACATGTAACCGATTATATTGTTATTGCTATTTGAAAAAAAAAGAATATTGTTAACACTGTTAGCACTGCATTTCTAAATCGGTTATGTGTATAAGATCACAATATTCTGTAAGTAAATAATAAATCGCACTACAGTTACTAAATGTTAAACTAAATGAAATGCTGTAACACCGAGTATGACGATGTGTCACCAGCAAATCACATGACCGCTGTCAAAGGGTCGAGGAGTGAAAGCAAAAATGTCTAAGCTTAAGTGAACGCATGTATGTAAGGAAGCACTTAGACCTTTTTACGCTTTCATCCCTGGGATGTTTCTATGCTTCATGGTGAAGCGATGATAGTGACCTAGTGACACCTAGCGACACCTAGCGACACTGTCATTAAACACGTGTTTGCAACCGACAGTGCTGAAGTAAAGGTAACATGATCTGAAAGATACCTTAATATAGATAGATAGAATAAATATATTTATTTCGGTAATGAATGCATACATGGACAATTAAAACAACATGTATTACATACATGAGGCATAGTGAGCCATTGCATGAACACCACCACAAAGGATAACACAAAAAAAGAATAAACTTTTATTTTATTTCCATTGTGGTCCTTTGTGTTGTTAGCATACAGAGGCAATCAATCAATCAAAACCTTAATTAGCATATAGTTAATTGCACTTATAACTTATTAAGAATCAAGTAAGCTATCATATGCAATATCAGTATTAAGTTGATTAAATATATCACTTTTTATTGAAACTTGCACAGTTAACTTAATTTATCACATGTTTAAATGTTTAAAAAATATGCTAAGATATCGAGCAAATGACACTTAATAGCAGCCTTCAAACAAGAAAGTCTTAGCGATGTTTGCAGATGTTGGCAGGTAAACTGTTCCACAATTCACAGCCTCTGAAGTAGATGGACTCACATCCAAACCCTTTAACTATAGGGACAACATAAGCACCCTTGTGACTTAGTCTCGACCTGTTAGAATGAATAGCTTTCTGCAAAGTTCCCATATAATCAGGGGCTAACCCATTTTTTATCTTAAAGACATGACAACGGACGATCTGATCAACACGTTTGGCAATTGGTAAGTAACTAGTTGACAGACTGAAACTGTTCCGATGCAATAGTGCTGTAAGATCCAGGTCTAGCACAAATTGTATTAACTTCTTCTGTGTTTTTTGCAGTTTATTTTTCAAAACCTGAGTCATACAATAGTACCGTATCGAGCATGCATAGTCGCTGTGACATTGAATCAAAGACATGATTAGGAGTTTTTTGGTATAATGCACCTAGTGCATATTACTACGGTTTTCCAATTTTCAATCTTGGCTCGGCTAGAAACAGTTTGACCTGAATTGATGTCTTGTAGAGCATTGATGCTGACCCAAAAATAAGACCAAATAAAAGAAAAAGAGTTGAAATCTTTGTGAGTCAACTCAAAATGTGCATTCAAGAAAACACGCTTGTCATCAGAATGTCTTGCAGGCATGAGATGTGAGTGGTGTGAAGGCACGGTGAGTTGCGTTGTTTCGCAAACTTTAGTCTGAATTGCCAGGCAATTTTTTTAATTGTTTGCCGTACTCCTACCTACTTACTTAAAATTACTTCTATCCTAGCTCATTTATTGACTTTTACAGCGGTGAAAAGTTTTCCCTATGATTTTGGTATAAATTTTTAATGAATCCTATTTTGGGGATATGGGGGTACAACTTTTCGATCGATCGAGAGGCAAGAACTTTGTTTTGGCGGGGTCTTAATTTGCATTGTAAATGTGTCTTATCGAGTAGCACTACATAGCCTCCTTTAGTATCTTAGTATCAGCATAGTTCTTTCTTATTTTGTTTTAGTGTGTATGTACACCATAAATGTACACAAATAAACAGACAAATACATTTCGGAAAATAATATATATAAAAGTATTTTGCTAAACAAGTTATACTAGTATGTTTCTGAGGAACTGCAAAATTTTAAATCAATAAAAGACAAAATATATGCGTCTTCGATCGACACTTATATCCATTGATGGTTTCTACATTTTGATAAAACGTTTCACAACCTCGGCATGGTCGGGAAAACTTTCAAGAAGCTGCAATTCCTCTGCAAAATAAAAATTTTCAAACTGGAACGGAGGTGCGCATGTACATCCAACTAAACTGTGACTGGAACCCAGTGGTTCTGCTGCCTGCCATGCACCCTTGGGAACAACAGCACTGAATATCTCAGCCCCTAGTACATTACGTACGTACTGGCCTTTGTAAAGAACATGTAGCGCTATTGGGTCGCCATCTTGATATGTCCATATTTCGTCGGAAGAACTTACACAATGCCATGGAGAAAACACACCGGCTGGTAACAGGAAATATATATTGCTACACATCTTGGATCTCCATGTATTGCGGTAAAAGCCTCCCTCAATGTGTGCGGTTAATGACAGGGACGCCACCAGGTCATTAACTCGACCACTCAGTCGTGTGGCGGTTCTCACATTAATTCCAATGGTAGAGTCTGCTTCATATGACCTGGACTGCTCTGCAATCTATAGAATAAAAACATAACCAAATATAAAAACGCATCTATCAATTACGGAGAACCCGGACTGCTCTGCAAATCAATAAAATATAAACATAGCCAAATATAAAAACGCATCTAGCAATTACAGAGGACCCGGACTGCTCTGCAATCTATAGAATATAAATAATAACCAAACATAAAAATGCATCCAGCAATTACAGAGGACCCGACTGCTCTGCAATCTATAGTATATTAACATAGCCAAATATAAAAACGCATCCAGCAATTATAGAGGACTCGGACTGCTCTGCAATCTATAGAATATAAACACAATCAAATATAAAAATTCATCCAGCAATTACAGATGACCCGGACAGCTCTGTAATCTATAAAATATAAACATAACCAAATATAAATACGCTCCTAGCAATTACAGAGGACCCGGACTGCTCTGCAATCTATAGATATAAACATAGCCAAATATAAAAACGCATCTAGTAATAACAGAGGACCCATATATATATGGAGATAATTATTTGTGAATAACCAAGACATAAATATACAGACCAGACTACGGCGAGTGCGCCTAGCTACAATACAAACCATAGATACAATATCTAGGCCTCTGCCCAACCAATAAATTTGGTGTCGACCATAATTTATATACTATGGAATTATATGCAACACATCTGGACAGGGTGGACAAATTAACATACATGAAGTGATAGCTTTATATGAGTTGGGTCCAGTTAAGGATTCATGACTACTCATAAGCTATATAAAGGAGAGATTTATAAACACGTTGAATCATAAAGATACAATGAATTCATAAATATTTAGTTTTAGAGATAATTAAATTCACAAAAACGGAATTTACGATTTTTTGGGATCTTTTCAGATGCTCACTCACAATGCATGATATATATATGGAGATAATTATTTGTGAATAACCAAGACATAAGTGTGATGTTTTAGCTTTTAAAAGTATCGCTGAGGAAACTATTAAAATATGTTAAATTAGTGAAACCGGGGTCAGCAACTCAATGGCTACCAGACATTAAGATAACTTGTACATATATGCATTTGTAGACGTGCAGAACAATATACACGTAATTGCAATCAGTTTTCATAATTTAATATGAAGAAATTAGTTATATAGTGGAGTATCATTAATCATCTGGCAGGTTAATCATTTGTATTAGAGATATTTTGAAACAATAAGTATATAAGCTTAAGCTCTGCAAATTCCTGAGCGAATACTACACAACTTAAAAAGTGCAAAATTTCATCTACAAATCTTTAATAAGTACTCATCCAGTCTAACAAACATTGAAGAGAGTCAACCTTGTTACGTTATCAAAATGTTTTGCACTTGTTGTAACGTATACACTATAAAGCAACAATATATGTTTAATTGAATGTTGGAGCTCATTTATTTATGCTAGATAAATACATAAAAAACAATCCAATTGTCATAAAACATTCGCTTTGAATCTTTTATCTGACTTTGTAAACTTATTATTTTGAAATTTAAACAGTACTTATTTAAACTTTCAGTTTTTCATTTAGCTAGTAATGGAGGGGCACCTACATGCCCTTTATCAATGTCAATAATTATGAAAGATACAAAAAGATGTAGGGCAATTTATCAGTCTTGTATACAAGAAAATATAATCCCTCAATCCGCTGCCAAATGGGAAAATGATTCGGATATAAGAACCAATTTAGTTGAAACTAAATTTTATTGCCTTCCATTTAACATAATTTACAATGGTTTCAGTACAGAATAAACCACAAAGTATTAGGAACTAATTCTCTTCTGATAAAAGGTTCTGATATCTGCAGTTCATGCAACAGAGAAATAGAAACAATTAAACATATGTTTATCAAATGTGACATTTCTAAACAATTTATCTCCTGTTTGATGAATCATATTTCGCGAAAAATGTATAGGCATTAATTTAAATATTGGACAAATACAGACATTATGTTCGGAAATAAAATTTTTGACAAAGTTTTGAATAAAATAATATTAATTGCAAAGAAATTTATTTACACCCAGAAACTTAAAACAGTTAAACCTTCACTTGACAACTTTAAATAACATATTATAAATCTGTATAATACAGAACGGTATCTTGCAACAATAAATTGTAAAATACACACTTTTGATATTATTTGGAATGATTATAAGCCACTAATATCTTGATACAAGTTTGAAATATTTTTCATGTTACTCTTTCAGTTTTAATTTAGACACATTTGTTTGATTACAAATACATATATATTTTGTAGATAATTAATTATATCAATCGCCATCCCCTCACAAGAGTGTTTTTATGTTTTCCTTTTTTTTTCTTTTCTCCAATCAACTATAATATTTAACTGCTCATTATCAAGACTAGACCTGTAATAAGAATAATTATCTAATGTTTATATACATCAAACCAATAAATTTGGTATCGACCATGACTTATATAATATGGAATTACATGCAACATATCTAGACAGGGTGGACAAATTTACATACATGAAGTGACAGCTTTATATGAGTAGGATCTAGTTAAGGATCCATGACAACTCACATGCTATATAAAGGACAGATTTATAAACCCGTTGGATCATATATTTACAATGAATTCATATATATTTAATTTCATAAAGGGAGATAATTCACAACAACGGGATATATATATATAATGACAATGAACAGTTTCAAAAATAAGGCTTTACGCCAGTTGCACAAATAAGATAATTGGATGTGCTTCAACACATAGTCTGAATACACGATGCATACATGGCTGTGTACTTATAATTAGAGGTGTAACAATTCATCGATGCATTGATGGATCAAGATTCACCTTTCCACCGATGTGTCGGGTGTCCAATGGAATTTCCAATACATCGCGATGCAATGCAATCTTTAAACCTACGACACATCGATACGATTGTCAGATATCGTGCATCGCAATTCTATTCTTGATGAGACATAAAAACTAGCTATAAATAAAACCAAGGAATTATATAGAGAAAACAAGTCCTTGTAAAAAAAATAACCAAAAAAACGGGTTTTAAGACGAATTTTCGGATATATACTGGCTAAACATATGTTACGGACAGCATATAATTGTTGTCATTTCCTTACAATCAAATACTATCCCACTTTGTTTATTTTATCACTCTCGCAGTAATGCAGTGTAATACGTTCTGTTGTTCTCTGTTAATAAAGATACATTTAAGGTGCATACAAGCATAGTTATTACATACACCTTATTAAACAATCATGGTGATTGCATAAAATATAGTTTAAAAATCAGTACCGTAATGCGTATTTCATCACGACATAAATATTGCAATACGTATCGCCTTTTACTTTCACAGGCAATATGTATCGTGATACGTAACGTTCTGAAAATGAAGTATCACGGTACTCATCGCAGATGAAAAAAATGCCAATGCACAGCCCTAATTATAGAAAATGATTATCAAGTATTTATATAAATAAACCAACGATGAACATGTATCTATGAATATGCATACATACAATATCTTAGTGCTGTAAAGTTTACTATGTATTATACACATGATTTTATTATATATTTACATAACATTGATCAAATAATCATTTTATATAGATTCATAATAATATTTCTAATATCAATTCAAAAAAGAATAAGACAAAACAATGTAAGCACAGTACGTCATCTTGAGTTTTAAACCCAGCACAATAGTTAATTCAATTTATTAATTTTTTATACATGACAATCATTCAGAATAAAATAATCTTCAGTTCTACAAATATAAAAAATATAATATCCCGACACTGTTCTATAGATATAAAAAAAAACGACATTCAATGTATTATATTTATTTACATGTGGTAGAAATTGGGATTGAAAAATACAGTAAAGACAAATAGTATCTATGTTTATCTTTGATTAAAACCGAGCTTTTAACAACAAGATCAACACCTTGAAAATATTTAGGGTAATACACAGTTGATCAGATAATATTCCGACACTGTCTGATAATGTTATTACCGAGTTGATTCTGACACTGTCAAATATTATCACTGAGTTGATTCCGACACTCTCAGATAATATTATCACTCAGTCTGAGTTGATTCTGACACATTCAGATAATGTTATCACTGAGTTGATTCCGACACTGTCCGATAATGTTGTCACTGAATTGATTCCGACACTGTCCGATAATATTATTATTGAGTTGATTCCGACACTCTCAGCTAATGTTGTCACTGAGTAAATTCCGACACTCTCAGCTAATGTTGTTACTGAGTTGATTCAGACACTGTCCGATAATGTTATCACTGAATTGATTTCGACACTGTCCGATAATATTATAACTGAGTTTATTCCGACACGCTCAGCTAATGTTGTCACTGAGTTGATTCCGACACTATCCGATAATGTTATCACTGAATTGATTCCGACACTGTCCGATAATGTTATCACTGAGTTGATTTGAACACTGTCCGATAATGTTATCACTGAGTTGATTCCGACACTCTCAGCTAATGATGTCACTGACTTGACTGAGTTGATTCCGACACTCTAAGCTAATGTTGTCACTGACTTGATTCCGACACTCTCAGATAATGTTGTCACTGAGTTGATTCCGACACTGTCAGATAATAATTTCACAGAGTTGATCGCTCACCCATGCTTATATCTCTGTGGGTCTGAGAGTTTTTCAAATCTTTGCCTGTCTTCACGAAAAATCAATTGTACTGCAGAGCGTTTATCCTTAATATGTAGCCAGCATTAATATGGATGTTATTTTCGTTAAGGTATAGACTTACCCTTTCTTTCGCGAAGTGTTTTCCTATAAAATGTGTTCTGGCCTTAAAAGTGTTGAATTGACAATAATATCGCAATGTTTCTCTTGTTTGCGTGAACCAGCAAGGTGGGGACGGTCTATATCTCTCGCGTATATCTGCATCACTTAGCCTGCAGCGTCAAGCACTAAGGAATCGGTATTTGCACCGTCCTTGTCACTATTATTAGCAATGTGTGTACATAAACATATGCTCAAGTTCATCATGCCTCATGGAAATATCAATATCTCCCCCAAATGATTGTGTTCCTCTCTCAGGGCACTGGTTTCAGTTCTTAGTCTGGATGGTCATTTACTATTCATTGACCTCCTGCTTGAGCATCTCCTTGATCAAGATCGATATTATGATGTATCAATATCAGACATAGAACTGTTTATCTGATGTTGGGGAATATCAGTGGATGGCATTCCATAAAGTTGTTTTAGGAGCATCATCGGCGTTTGTATCATCCCATTTGTTGTTGTATTAATAGCAGAAACTACATGGGTACCAGTGACCATAGTTGGATGTTCAGATATTGGCGACTGATTGAGAATGCTCTTGTTCTAGCTCCGGATGTTATCGATGTTTATCTGGATTCACCGTCACTTGGCATGTCAGTGTCAAAACAGTTCTCAGTGTCAAAGTGTCTTATTTTTGCTCCGGTTTGTTCAATGGCCTGAAATTTTGAAAGATGTTGATGTCTTTTTGTTTTGGAGTGGACTTTTTGCCTTTTCGTCCTATATTAGAGTCATACTTTACACATGTATGGTAATTTATATCAGAAATCATATGTACACGAGGCGTGTACAAAGTCAACTATAGCAATTATTAAATCATACGAATATTTCACATAAACATTTCACCAACCATAAACTCATAGAATTATGATGATAAACCCCTGAAAAGCTGGTTATATCACCAGAATCACACATCTTTAGACTGATGATATTGTTTACAATTTGTTGTCACCGGTTAAAAAAAAATACATGTACAGTACAGTTACGTTTGGTATTAATGATCCCTATGAGTAAGGGTTTCAAGTTTGTTCAAATAAAGGGGCTGTTGGAGACTTTGGTATTTACATAGTAATACTATAGAAAATAGGAAACTATGTTTTTCTCATCCATTTTTGGTATTATGCAAATAGTATTGATGTGTAATATATGCAATTAATTACTTTGATTAATTATTTTGATTTAATGACCATTTACTTAAGTTATTGATTGATTAAAGATGGATTAATTTTATATGCACATGTGTGCATTGCTAAAGTCAGGTGCACTCACTAGTTGGCTAAGGTTAGTCCGAACTATGAGTTATATTAGTGCATTTAAATACGTCTGATGCATTTAAATAGTTATAGTGAAGTGATATACGTTGCCGATCAATGTTTTGTAAATTAGACTTTGGCAATATTAACTTTTGGACGCTTTTGTACAACATTTTGACAAAATATATCAAACATGGTATTTCATCATACCTTGGAGAAATTGCATCAAAAAAATGTAAAACCTCTTTTCAATGGTTTATTCAAATAAATTAAACAATTTTTGATTAGTTTAAACTAGTCATACCATCATCTGGCAAAATTCATAATTGATTGATAAAATACAGTGCTCCGGTCTTTATAGTCGAAGAGCGCCTTTTTATATGAAGCCTAAAAATAGGTGCACGTATCACCCTCTGTACAAAAAAGTTTGACTTCATAATCTGTTAGTTAGATGCCCAAGCGATGTTGCAAGACCTTCAGTACTAAAGAATTGTGGTATAACTTTTAAGTTTTGGGGCTAAATACATCGGAATATATAACGAAACTGGTGGTTTTGGAAATAATGAAATAAAGCCTTAAATAACACTTATACTCCTGATTTTTTTTTGCGATTTGCACTATTTCAGATTGATTACAAATAAAATGAACTTGTACAGAAAAGCTCTATAAGTGGCGGATCTAAAATTTTAGATTTCATTGAATGGGTGGTGGCAAATTCTCATTTTTAGACCATTTTTTGTTTACTTATTACAAAATCGGATTTTTTAGTCGATATGGATCCATAATGTCTTTATCTTACAACAATCTGTTAGATCATGTTTAGGCAAATTTGTACTTTTTCATATTGATAACAAATAAAAATGTATATACTAGCTCTATAAGTGGTAAAACTAGAATTTTATATTTCATGGAATGGGTAGGGACAAATTCGGACCATTAGAATCTTTAGTCGATATGGATCCATAAATGAATTCATCTCACTAGACTAAGTGTTGTTATTATTTTTACTCTTTCTCAATCACTGTTACATAAAATACAATATTTAGGAATATGCATAGGGCATGAGGGCTGGCGTAAGCTCTTTACCCCTTATGAACATATCGGATTTGATATAACAGAGTCTCCTATTTCAATACTATGCTAAGGTTTTTTTATCATAAATAATACCCAATGTAATAAAAGTAGATACTTGGAAAGTATATGTAAATACAATATAAAGGTGTTAATTAATACATTACAATATAATAAACTAGCAGAAGCATGTAAGCCTTCGACGACATCATGAGTAGAAACGGGGCTCAACTTCAGCATCATATGTACGTCTGCTTCCTCAGTATCGGACTTGAGGTATTCTACAATTTGTTGATAGGATATTCGATGTATCCGAAACACTCTTGAACCCACAACCTGGAGAAAACTGCTTTCCCAGCAGGCAGTTTTCAGGTCCACTTTACACCACCTGTAATAAACTTAAAACTTGCTTTCTCAAAATTCCATCTGTGTGTGCATTTGAATTTATGTTCAGTCTTTCATCAATAAACTTTTCCATGTTGTATCTTCCAATTGTATCACTGATCACTAGATGTTTAAATATATCTGACGGCACAACGACTCCAGTTGCTTTATTGACGTATATGTATTTGCTCCGTCTGTTTTGCCGTCTGAGAAGAAATGGGTTTGTCATCAGTCCTGATAATAACTTTCGAATATATTCTTCATCATTTTTCCAGATTATTTTTGTGACATAACGTGTCACTTTCAAACATTTTGTGGCTAAAGATTTAGATGCTCTTTTATGGCTGGTCAGAAACCATCTTTCTTAAGCTCCTGGTCGTTTGGTTAGTCCAATGATTCTAACACTTTTCTTAGGATCTTAGCTTTATCTGTCGAAACTGGATTTAACAGGTGATTTAATCGACAAACAGTGTGGTTTCTTTAGCATGCTCTTCGAGATCTATCTCATTCTACATCTACATCTATACCTTAAAGTGTCATACAGTGACAATGACTCGGTAGAAATTTACTAGAAGCATATACGTACATATATCAACGTATGCCAGAGCTTCAATAAACCAAGCATACATTAATATCTTATTTTCAATTATTCTAGAAAATGACAATGTATTCTATTTTCAAATATGTCACACAGTGGCAATAATTCGGTAGAAATTGTCTTGTCAAGCATATATGTATTTATATCAATGTATTGCAGAGCAATACCCAGCATACATAAAAATTTCTCAATTATTTTTCTTCAGAAAATGGAGATTTTTCCCGATTTTTCCCATTTTTAACACAAAAATGTCATACAGTGACAATGACCCAGTAGAAAATTATTTGTATAGAATATATGTATATATATCAATGTATTGCAGATCGTCAAAATACCAAGTATACATAAATATATCTCAATTTTAAATATTCCAGAAAATGGCGATTTTTTTCGAATTTTCCTATTTTTAACCAAAACATCCAAGTGTCAGTGAGTCAGTAGACATTTAATTGTATAGCATATATGTATATATATCAATGTATTGCAAAGCTTTTATAAACCCAGTATACATAAAAATGTATTATGTTCAATTTTTCCAGAAAATGGCGATTTTTTCTATTTTTTCATATTTTTAACCCAAAATATCTTGAAAGTGATACCACAATTCTTTAGTACTGAATGTCAGATATGCTACGAGAGATTTTTTTTATATTAGTTTGCTCTTGGACTATTAAGAGCAGATTAAAGAGTTTAGTTCTAGTAACCAGTTTTCAGTTAAGTTCAATTCAGTTCTGTATTAAGCATTCTGATATAGCATTAATTTGTTTTTAAAAGCATTACGATCACGGTAGATAATTTAAGGGTTGAAATTAATTGTTTGGAGAATTTTGAAAGAGGAAAACTCTTAAAAACTATATGTAATTTAAGAAAATGTAATTGGCTGGACAGAGAGTAGTCAAATACATTGCCATAGTAAAGTGTTATGACATTGTGCTAATTGTTTAGTTATAATTGTTGAAACTGGGTCTTTCAACGGGATTGTATGCCCATTAGGGGCCATCAGAGGTCCCAAAAGTGATACATTTGTGTATTTTCAAAATATTCTCCTCAAAAATCGACCAGCAAAATGTTTTCATATTTGGAATAAATGAATCCTTTAAGCAGGAGTTTCATGTATGTTTAAATTACGGACTATTGGAGAAAGATACATTATGGGAAAACATTAAACTCTCTTTCTATTATTTATTTTAGGAATTATTTTAATAATCTTGAGATCAGACGTGTTTAGTAAAACAGTTGTGATTGGGTCTTAAAATTAGATTAAATATCCATAAAGGGTCCGCAGGTGTCCAAAAAAGTGATCAAGTTGTGAATTTTAAAATATGTGTTTGTAATTGGGTTTAAATTATTTATATGAATAGTGTTTTAAGGTTTATTCAAGTTGGGTCCATTGAGGACGATTAATAGACAAATAGACATAAAATGCTTTGGGAAAACAGCAAATTATGTTTTTTCTTATCTACGTTTGGTACTTTTTCAAATATCTTGATATCTGGGTCATTGTTGAGTCAATACAGTGGAGACTGGTTTCTTTAAACGAGATTTAATTCACACGAGGGTCAGCAGTGTCACAAAAATGGATAAATTGTGAATTTCTAAAATATTTTCAAATCAGTCAAATTTGTTCATATTTGGTTAAAATAGGGATTTCAAGTTTGTGCAAATAAAATAGCTACTGTTCAATGGGGTCCAGTAAAAATACTTTGTTTTATACATAGGAATATTATGTTAACACATATCATTCTCACAAATCTAAATGAAAGGTGAGAGATTTAGTCCAATATGTGTCTCTTGTTTATTCTTTATATTACTTTGCTTCTCCAGCCATATCAGTCAGTACTAGTATTTCACTAAATAGCAAAATAATCTTTAAAATAATATGAATCGCTATTGGGTCCGTTTCTTACATTGAACTAGTTCCAAGTAGTTTGTTTCTTCGAGAAGCCATTGTGTCAAACGTGTAACGTTTGATGTGAGAAGTCAATACGCGAACCACTACTCCACCACCCCACTTAACCCAGTCTATCTCTCGTTAAACCTCACCTCACTCAGTTTATTTATACCAAAGTTTCTTTCTCTCATTATTTCTATGAAACATTCCATCATACCTAAATCCCATACTCTCTCTATCTCTTTCTCTCTAACATATAGGTCATCTATTTGTATCACATATTCTCTCGCTATTGTTCTATCGTTCCAATACTTTTCAGATTGTATACATGCTGGATTTGTAAAATATGTTCCTCATTCTAACATTCTCTTTCTCCCTCTTTCATCGGCATTGGTATTAGTTAGAAAGGTAAAGTAGTTTACTATGGTTTTATAACAGAACATTGTTTTATTTTGTCCGCACAGCCCTCTGTGTCTGCAACTTGTAATCTAATCATTGAAACACGTTCCATTAAAGGAGTTTAGTAATGCTACTTTAAGCTACTTAAAACAAAGAAAAGAAAATGTCATACTAGTACAATTGAACTAACCAATTAATCATTAATAATAAATAAAGACGGATATTCTTATATTTAAAAATGAAAATAAAATAAAAAGCAATTGTGCAAAAACATCTGCATACCTTGCTTATTTTGTATCTATGTGTGCAAATTTGGGAAAAGAATCATATTTCAAATAGTTGAGATATCAACCAAACCTCTAAGTGTCGGGTTAGCTGTTTTGTGAAGAATATTGAACTGAACAGCTAACCCGTCACTTGACATTGTATGAATTTTCTCAAAAAGTATCAAAGCACGAACAAAATAAGTACTTCGTGCCAAACAGATGTGCACGAGTATTTGTATAGAATTTCGCAATCGGACCATATAAAATCAATACATACTTTTTTGTTGATGTCGTGTACAAATTTTAATAGCGCTATTTAATATTTTGCCGAAATAAGAAAGTGGCGGGTAAGCTGTTCCGTACATTAAAAAGCCCATCATATAAACTCACACTCAGCATGCGTTATGTCGCTTATACTAATTGTAAGAACGCACACGACAAAGTTTGTCAGTTTGGACAAATTTATCCAACGGACAAAAACACTCGTTTTAAGCGGTCCGATTGGGTTGCTTTAATAGCAGTGATACAAACATGTATTTTTGTGATGAGTCATTAGTATACACATGTGCTTAGTGGTGCATAAAGCAAACACCCACTTATCTTTCGCAACGTTTACCATTGATGTTAAATAGATTTGCTTGCTTTATCCCAACCTAAACACCAAAAGCTACTCAGTTCGTATCTGCCATGACCACATAAAGGTAGCATTTATCAGTGACGTAGCTTGGCTGTAAACGAACTGAAGGCACACTTGTAGGGTTAGTCCGGTGTATGCTTCCCCGAATATGTATTTAGCTATAAGTCGTAGGTGCGTTTTGGTGTATATTTCTTCCCCGAATTTGAATTTAGCTAGACTGTCGTAGGTGCGTTTTGGTGTATATTTCGTATGTTATTAGAGGCCTGGTTATCCTTTAGTAAATGTTAACCTTGAATTCATCGTTTTATAAACAAATGAATTGATAATAAATCTTTGTTCACTTTAATAAAGGAAAAATTGAAGTAACCTTCTGTCTCATGGTTTCAAGTAACTACTGGTGTTGCAATGTTTATAGGCTACCCCCATAGGAATCCGATTTTACACTTTTATTTTATTGATCTCTCACCTATAGAAAGCTGCGACCCTGTTTTTATACAAGTGACACGTGTTTTCACTCATGTAAGGATTTGTTTGAAATATTACATCAAGACAATAAATAATATGACTATGTGTGACTTTTTTACGTGATAAGAATTAATATACCAAATTGGAAAACCTTTACAAAAATATCTATTGTAAGATACATTTTAATATTACCAAAACATCAAACATTTAGGTAGTTTGCAATAACAAAACATAACAGGACAGATAATTTATTTAGATTGAAGCATAACATTTTATCGTCTGTCACAATAATTAATAAATAAATAAATGAATTTGATAAGTGTTTTAACACGCTTGCTAAACGCGCGTATATACTGATGCCTGTGGCATACGTCTAACGATCAATATAGCAGTCCTCTATTCTAAAAAGCAATACGTGAAAGGTAAAACACATGTGATATTTCATTACCAATTATTTAACATTCTATATTAATAATTCTACCCGTTTTTGAAAACAGCACTTGTAGACGATGTCTCATTAACATCGGGGTATGGTTTCTCTGAATACCGTTTTCATTTGTTCAGATGTGAGGCGATTTTACAACAGATCTTTACTTAACCTTTCACATTTAACATAATTGTCTGTAAAACATCAAATTTTCATCTATCAAAGGTGTTTTGGTGTTTCATTCATTCTTCAATTTTCCTAAACACGTTAAACAGAATATGTTTGGGGAAAACTGAGTATGCTTGGGGAAAAACTGGATATTTTTGGGGGAGCTGGATATGCTTGTGGAAAAACTGAATTTACTTGGGAAAAAAGGATATGTTTTTTCGGGGGGGGGGGGGGGGGGGGGGGGGGGGGGACTGAATATGCTTGTGAAAAAAAAACTGGATATACTTGTGGAAAAAAAACGGATATGCTTGCAGGAGGACTGGATATGCTTGTGAAAAAACTCGATACACTTGGGGAAAAATTGGATATGCTTGGGGAAAAAATGGACATGCTTGTGGGGGGACTGGATATGTTTTGGGAAAAACTGGGTACGTTTTGGGGAATAACTGTATATGCTTGATGGGGGTCTGGATATACTTGAGGAACTGGACATGCTTGTGGGGAAACTGGACTTGCTTCGTCGGGTCGGGACCTGGTATGTTTGGTGGGAGACTGGATATGTTTTGGGTGGAAACTGGATATGCTTGGGGGGAAACTGGATATGTTTGGAGAAAAACTGGATATGCTTGGTGGAAAACTGAATATGTTTTGGGAACTGGATGTGTTTGGAGAAAAACTGGATATGTTGGGGGCGAGATATGCTTGGGGTACACTGGATATGCTTGTGGGAAAACTTGATATGCTTTGGGGAAAATGAATATGTTTGGAGAAAAACTGGATATGCTTGGGGAAAAACTGGTTTCAAATGATTTTTAACAAGAACAAGCATATTGTAAGAATTATTACCTTTCGTTTCTTTTGTTTTATAGTGTTTATTATGGAATACTTTGTCCATAATTTATGAATTATAATGTTTAAAACAAATAATTTTAAATTTTTAAACATTTTACTGATCAAAATTTAAAATATGGCACAACAATTGTGATTAAAATTTTAACAGTCAACAAAACGTATTTGGCTGAAACTCATTTAGTATACAGTACAACCTCGGTGGCTCGAATCCGACGGGACTGGACAAAATAGTTCGAGTTAAGGATTCTTCGAGGCAAGTATTGTTTAACATTATAAACAACAAAATAGGAATTTGGACCAGATACACGGTTCGAGCTATATGTGGTGTTCCAGCCATCCGCGTACGAGCGAACGAAGTTGTACGGTACATTTTTTTGTACTTGCAGATGGTGTTGACGATAGGAACTATAAAATATGATTCGTATGTATCAAACAGAGTGCGGAGTTCAGTGGTAAAGCATCGGAATCATGATCGGATGGTCGTGGGTTCAATCCCATGCCACGGCTATGTTTGGTGAATAGAGCTAGACACTTTATCTGCATATAATTAGTACTTGTTCTACTAGGAAGTATTCGAGAGTGATTTGTCTAAGTAATAAAATCACAATTGACGTAAAATAAAAAAGGTTAATCTAATCTAAACATTCACTGGCATAACTCATCGTTAACACTTCTCTGATAAAAGATTTATGTTATGCTCATCTATTTCATTGCGTGCGTGCGTGCGTGCGTGCGTGCGTGCGTGCGTGCGTGCGTGAGAGATTTGAACATGTATTTGCGTGTGGTAGACAGTGAAATGCTCGATTGAAAGTATATAAACAATATATGTGTTAGTTTGTATTATAGAAATATCGTCATTTTAAAGATGCATCGCCTATAACTTTCTGTTCAGTAAATCATGGAAAGGGTATTGAATCACAAAGAGGAAGGTCCCAGTTGATTTTGTCCTTGTTGTTTATCTTATTTCTGAGTATTGCTTTAATACACATGTCGACGTTTTCCGTTTCATTCGTCAATGTTTTAGCATAATCCGATACTGGCCAATAAGTGACTTTATTGCGAGCTGCGATTTAGTATTTATTCAACAAAATTAAATGAAATAAAATATAAGTTATTGAACAGAATATCCATAATATTTTATGTTTGATATAAATGTGCGATTAACTGTTAAGATCGAACATATATCGGCGATACAGGTGAGGTCTCTTCATAGGCCTAGGAGGTGGGGGGGGGGGGGGGGGGGGGGCAGCATATACTTTGCCCCCCCCCCCCCTCCAAATATTTTACTGTCTCCTCAGGTTGCCCCCAATAATTGAAATGCTCCTACACCCATGCTTTTTAATTTGTAATACTGACGCGTCGAGGAGGGCTGTAACCTTTTACGAGTCAAACCCTTCGTTTGCGTATTAAAATTATCCTACGATTTTTTCGTGAATTTGACTAATCTTTAAATAACGAAACAAAAAAACAACGAAAGAACAAAACGTATAAACCATACCTTCTGTGTGTCCATTCGCCTTTTGTTCAATAAAATAAATAATAGGTTGAAATAATGTTATTCGAATTTCCTTTGAAAAACACGTCTTAACATCATATAGAATAATATCATATTTAAGTAAATGTAAATTATGATTTTCATAACATTCACTATGTTTTTTATTTTGTCCGCACAGCCCACTATGTCCGCAACGTATAATCGTTTTAACTATTGAAACACGTTCAACTAAATGAGTATAGGAATGTTACTTCAAGCTTCTTAAAACAAAGAAAAGAAAATGTATTACCATAGTAGTACAATTGAACTAACCATTAATCGTTAATAATATGTAAAGTCAGATACTTTTATATTTATAAATGAAAATAAAATAAAAAGTAATTGTGCAAAAGCATCTGCATACCTTGCTTATTTTGTATCAACCAAAATCCTAGGTGTCGGGTGAGCTGTTTTGTGTAGTATATTGAACGGAACAGCTAACCCGTCACTTGACAGTTAATGTATTTTCTCAAAAACTATCAAAGCACGAGCAAAATAAATCCATCGTGCCAAACAGATGCGCACGAGTATTTGTATAGAATTTTGCAATTGGGCTATGTAAAACCAAAACATACCATTCTGCTTACGTCGTGTACATTTTTTTCATAGCGCTACTTAATGTTTTGGCGAAATACGAATTTTCGGCTGAGCACATATATTATTTAAAATGCTCATCATATAAACTCTCACTCATCCTGCGATTTGCTGTTTATACTAATTGTTAAGAACGCACTAGACAAAGTTCATCAGTTTGGGCAAAACGTTCAACGGACAAAAAACTACTTTACTTGCAGATGGACAAAAGTGACTATAGCGTTCAACTGAATTGCTTTAACAGCATTGAGACATACCTGTCTGCACTTTAATTCAATAGTAAAATGTAGTTGACTGCTGTGAAGATTTATTAGTATATGCATGTGTTTCGTGAAGCATAACTTGTGTGGTGAATATCTTTAATTACATGTAAGACACGAATACTAGCAATATATTGAATCATTACTTATAATATGGTAACTGAGTATATTAAAACATTAATATAATATCTAACAAGTAACATTTTTAGGATGAATATAAAGAGATAAAGTACTTAAGACGGGTTAAAGAAAGTAAAAAAGTGTAGAAGATGAGAAGTAGCGAGAAGCTGTATGCATTATATTTTCATAATTTTAGTTTACATGTTTCCACATTTAATTTCATGTGACCTTAGTTTATTTTTGCTTATTGCAATAAGTCTTTCTATTTGATTGAATTGCTTTTATAGCAGTGATACATACCTGTCTGTACTTTAAATCAATAATAGAATGTAGTTGACTGCTGTGAAGATATATTAGTATATGAATGTGCTTCGTGAAGCATAACTTGGCAATGAAAGCAAAATTACGCATTTGTCTTTTAAAAAGACCATTGAATAAAACATGTTTGCTGTATCCCAACATATACATAAATAAGCCATCCCTCAAATTGTATTTTAGATTTGTTTCTCCCATGACCACATAAAGGTAACACCACCTTAATTTATATACACTTGATATATATTTTGCATTTATGTAACAATTATATTTAATAGTTCATTCAGGCAATTAATAATATGCGTGTATGTGACTTTTTACGTGATAAGAAATATTACACCAACCGGAAACATTTACAATGGGAATATGTATTGAAAGATACATATTTAATATTATCAAAACAGCAAACATTCAGGTAGTTTGCAATAACAGAACAGAACAGGACAGATAAGTTATTTAGATTGAAGCATTACAACTTATCATGTGTCAATAATAGATAAAGACATGACATGCAAATTAATGAATTAAATAAGTGTTTTAACACGCCTGCTAAACGCGCGTATTATAGAAATGCCTGTGACATACGTGTATCTTCCAATAAAGAATTCCTAAAGAACCTTAACATGAAAAACCAACACCGGGGCGAGTACAATAGCCCGCCTATTTTACGAATAGTCGAGTTAATAATTGGCCTGTAGGATAGTAAATATAATAGAATATAGAGTTGATTTCCATGTTGATATTTGTATGTTTTTATAAAATGTATTATAATTGAAAAAGCATGTCTCTTTTCAATTTTATCATGTTTATCTAAGGGAAAAGAATTAATCTTAAAATATGTTGCATATCCCAAAGCCAAACTGTGAATTATTCACAAAATATTTTTCATATTCCATCCCTGATTTTATTAAACAATTAGTCAGCAGGTGTTTACTGTTTAAACGTAAATGTTTTCAGTGGAGCAAATCATTGCGTACCAGTCATTTATGTACCTAATACTTATCTATATAAGTATATTTGATGTTCTTTTGTTAATTAATGTTTAACACGATTCTTGTAACATTTTCTTGTTGAGGACCTCAGTGAAGATTGAACTGAGATCTAGTCCTTTAGTTCTCTTAAAATAAAGTCATTATGATAAAAATATTAATAATAATAATGATAATAATGATTATAATTATTATTATTATTATTATTATTATTATTATTATTATTATTATTATTATTATCATTATTATTATTATCATTATTATTTTTATCATTAGTTTAATGCGCTAAGAATAATAACTTACAAGCATTTAACGAACAATATGAAGACAAAACAATCATTAAATCTAATGATTAATTACCACAAAACATTCCCCTTTTATTGATTTGTACGAACATTTCGTTTCAGCTGCTGCACACAATATCTATTTATGGTGTACGACCTTGCACACAAGGACAAAATTAAAGTTAGAAGTACATCATTAGCATGACATTGTAGACTTACAAGAGTCATTTGTGGTCAGGTGTTGTAAGGCGATGTCACAAGATCACTTACCTTTCATCGCTAAAGGTTATTTGGGTTGAGTCCGGCTCGCTCCAAAAACTTTATGTGAGAAAGTTTACCAATTATTTGTGAAAGGACGGTGTATTTACTCAGATATTTCCTCCACCAATAAAATTGGATATGCCATATATAGCCCGAAATGTGTTGAAAATGGCTAAACGCCATTTAAAAAAAGCATTAACAAGGAATTCTATGTAAATGGATAATTCTCATTTTTATCCATATATTCAATAATAAGTTTGATTTGAAATCTGAAACATTGTTTAGTAATAGCCAATAGGATTTGGTGGAATAAGGAGGAATGCTTTTCCATAAAGTGGCCAGGAGTGTCCCCAAAATAATTAAAATTATGAAGTGTCAAGAGCCAGTCAGTTATTTGATACGATATAAAGTATCCTTACCTCAGCAGGGGATTGAAACTTCTACAATTCAAGGAACTAGAATATAGAGGTGCCTCCTATTGGGAGATTTACAATCAAAAGAAATATTATCGGGAGTTATTATCGTTTCATATCGTAATATAAGATAACATAAATTGCATATTATGTTAGAAATAGCTAAATAATAGAACATCACTTCTTTTTTACAAGTATATCTCCGTTTCAAGCCAAGGCACATCAATGTGTTATGAACGCACATCTGTATATAATGATGGCACATCAATGTGTTATGAACGCACATCAGTATATAATGAAGGCAAATCAATGTTTTATGAGCACACATCATTATGTACTGTGCGCACACTAGTATATAATGAAGGCACAGCAACGTGTTATGAGCGCACATCAGTGTGTACTGAGCTTACACCAGTGTATAATGAAGACACACCAATGTGTTATGAACGCACATCAGTATTTACTGAGCGCACACCAGTATATAATGAAGGCACGTCAATTGGTTATTAACGCACGTCAATGTGTAGTGGGCGCACACCAGTATATAATGAAGGCACGTCAATGTGTTATGAACGCCCATCAGTATATAATGAAGGCATGTCAATGTGGTATGAACGCACATCAGTATATAATAAAGGCATGTCAATGTGTTATGAACTCACATCAGTATGTACTGAGCGCACACCAGTATATAATGAAAGCATGTCAATGTGTTATGAATGCACATCAGTATATAAAGAAGGCATGTCAATGTATTTTGAACGCACATCAGTATATAATGAAGGCATGTTAATGTGTTATGAGCGCACATCAGTGTTTACTGAGCGCACACCAGTATATAATTAAAGCACATCAATGTGTTATAAACACACATCAGTATGTACTGAGCGCACACCAGTATATAATGAAGGCATGTCAATGTGTTATGAACGCACATCAGTGTGTACTGGGAGCACACCAGTATATAATGAATACATTTCAATGTGTTATGAAAGCACATCAGTATCTACTGAGCGCACACCAGTATATAATGAAGGCACTTCAGTGTGTTATGAGCGCAAATCAGTATATAATGAAGGCACGTCAATGTGTTATTAATGCACATCAGTATGTACTGAGTGCATATCAGTATATAATGAAAGCACGTCAATGTATTATGAACGCACATCAGTATGTATTGTACGCATATCAGTATATAATGAAGGCACGTAAATGTGTTATGAACGCACATCAGTGTGTACTGAGCGCACATCAGTATATGATGAAGGCACGTCAATGTGTTATGAACGCACATCAGTATGTACTGAGTGCACAACATTATATAATGAAAGCATGTCAATGTGTTATGAACGCACATCAATGTGTACTGAGCGCACACCAGTCTATAATGAAAGCACGTCAATGTGTTATGAACGCACATCAGTGTGTACTGAGCGCACATCAGTATATGATGAAGGCACATCAATGTGTTATGAACGCACATCAGTATATGATGAACGCACGTCAATGTGTTATATCGCACATTTGTATGTATTGAGTGCATATCAGTATATAATGAAGGCGCGTCAATGTGTCATGAACGCACATTTGTATGTATTGAGCGCATATCAGTATATAATGAAAGCACATCAATTTATTATGAACGAACATCAGTATGTACTGAGCGCACACCAGTATATAATGAAGGTACATCAATGTGTTATGAGCGCACATCAGTGTGTACTGAGCGCACACCAGTATATAATGAAGGTCGACAATGTGTTATGAGCGCACATCAGTGTGTACTGAGCGCATACCAGTATAAAATGAAGGCACATCAATGTGTTATGATCGCATATCAGTATGTACTGAGCTTTCACCAGTGTATAATGAAGGCACGTCAATGTGTTATGAAAGCACATCAGTGTGTTCTGAGGCACACCAGTATATAAAGAAGGCATGTCAATGTTTAAGAACGCACATCAGTATGCACTGAGCTTACACCAGTATATAATGAAGGCACGTCAATGTGTTATGCACGCACATCACTGTGTTCTGAGCGCACATCAGTATATAATGAAGGTATGTCAATGTTTTATGAACGCAAATCAGTATGTACTGAGCTTACACCAGTATATAATGAAAGCACGTCAATGTGTTATGAGCGCATATAAGTGTGTACTGAGCGCACATCAGTATATAATGAAAGCACATCAATGTGTTATGAACACACATTAGTATGTACTGAGCGCACACCAGTTTATAATTAAGGCATGTCAATGTGTTATAAACGCACATCATTGTGTTCTGAGCGCACACCAGTATATAATGAAGACACGTCAATGTGTTATGAACGCACATCAGTATGAACAGTATATTATGAAGACACGTCAATGTGTTATGAACGCACATCAGTATGAACAGTATATTATGAAGACACGTCAATGTGTTATGAACGCACATCAGTATGAACAGTATATTATGAAGACACGTCAATGTGTTATGAACGCACATCAGTATGAACAGTATATTATGAAGGCACATCAATGTGTTATGAACGCACATCAATATGTATTGAGCGCAGATCAGTATATAATGAAGGCACATCAATGTGTTATGAACGCACATCAGTATGATCAGTGTATAATGAAGGCATGTCCGTGTGTAATTTCTGATATCGTGAATACAAAAGTCTCTACAACACACACATCGATGCTGTTTCTCATTTAGCTGTTTATCAAGTCAGTAAATTCAATAGTATATCTATAAACTGTGATATAATATAATATACTGGATATATAGGTTCTATAACTTTACATTTTAAACGCGCATGTAACATGTCTGACACAACTCCGTCAGTAACATATGTCATTGATTAAAGCGATAACGAAACTTTCAATTAATTCCGTTCAATATATTCGTATCGTGTTTTATAATTGTAGTTTCAAGAATTCAAGTATATAAATAGTTTAATAACATAATTTGAAAGTGTTTATGAAGTTTAGTTACATTAATATAAGCAGTATGTTCAGAAACTGTAAGAGCTGAGCTCAAAATAATACTTTTACCAGATTATGCAAGTATTAACTTCGTCCATTAAGTAGGTCAAGGTCAGTGATGTAACTTTTTAACGTGATGGTGTTAGAACAGAATCAATACCTATAACTGAAAAACAAAATAAATGGCTAGGTTCACGAATAGTCAAAATCGGCCCAATCTCAAAAATTGATGAAATTATATGTGTGCAATCTTGAAACAGTTTATTTTTGTATAAAGTACTATTTTTTCATATATTACAATATTATGTAAACACTGTTCAACTTAATACATGAAGTCGAAAGATAAACACACGTTGTTTTGGCGATGTACGTAAAATGACGTCGTAAACGACCGTGGTATTGACGTTCAGTTAGTTTTCGTTGAGATTATCCTGATGTATTCGATATGGGGACATATTCGTGTTGGAAAACCAATTTCATTAAAATAAAAAGTAATATTTCCAACTTTCGCCCCCATTAAAATAGAATATTGAGGTTACATAACGTGTTCTAATTATAAACATCTACCTTTACACAATGCGCTTTGCAACACGAGGTAATAACAGGGCGATATGTTAATAGACATGTCCCTATTTTCTGTTGCGATATAGGTGAGACAGGCAGTTTTTTTTATCGGTTGAATATCCGATCTGCTGTCTACGGTGTCCCGTTGGGGGCCATCGCGGCATATTTATTAAATTAGATAAAGTCGAAAGAACGAAAGAACGAAACTACGATGGAAAAAGTCGAAACTACGATGCTGAAAAGTCGAAATGATTTTTATGAACGCATATCAGTATGTACTGAGCTTACACCAGTTTATAATGAAGGCACGTGTATGTGTTATGAGCGCACATCAGTATATAATGAAGACACATCAATGTGTTATGAATGCACATCAGTATGTACTGAGCGCACACCAGTATATTATGAAGGCAAGTCAATGTGTTTTGAATGCACATCAGTATGTACTGAGCGCACACCAGTATATAATGAAAGTATGTCAATGTGTTACGAGCGCACATCAGTGTGTACTGAGCGCACACTCAAAACACAAAGAAGAAATATACCTGGCATATCCAAGATACCCAGAACAAATTAGGTCCCAAAACATGCAGTAATATACTTTCCATACATGCGCAACTCTACACAACATCGAGGTTTTATAGCTTAGGAAAAGGACTAGCACTCAAGAAATTTACAATGGATGCACAATTCCGAGAGTGTTCAATGACGTCAAAGCATTAGTTATTTTTTCAATGACAAAAAGGAAGATACTTTGAGTTCTTTACGCATGTCTACGTTCTTCCATACGGTTGAAGAGAGTATTAAATGTGGAAATTCTGAACAGTTGCCACCAACCCAAAATGCTGCGAAATACTATAGTTACAGATTATACTACCAGATACAAATATGGACTGGGAATGATGTGAACGTTCAAGAATATCAAAAGACCGTATGTTCCTATCCAATGTGCAGTGAATTTCAGGGAGTAAGTTGTTTCAACTCTGTAGTATGAAAATGAGTAAATTGTTTCTTGATTGATTACCTAAATACAGAGCGATCGCAGACATATGATTTTATCATATATTGTACAGCGACGAAAATATATATGAATGGATGTTTAATTGGCTGACTGAATGAATGGTGTTTTACGGCACGTCGATATACGTTTTACTGAATGAAATGGTTTAGAGAAATAAAACATAGAATTTTTTTACTATATGTATTTTAAGCAAATGTAATTGGTTGGACAGAGACTAGTAAAATACATTGCCATAGTGAAGTGTTATGACATTGTGCTAATTGTTCAGTTATAATTGTTGAAACTGGGTCTTTCAACGGGATTTTATGCCCATTAGGGGCCATTGGAGGTCCCAAAAGTGATACATTTGTGTATTTTCAAAATATTCTCCTCAAAATTCGACCAGCAAAATGTTTTCATATTTGGAATAAATAAAGGGGTTACGGACTATTGCATGAGATTACTATGATTACATATTTCTATGGGTTTTTTTTATATTATTTCTATTACTAGTGTATTAATTACTGAAACATTGTTTAGTCAGAACAGTTGAGAATTGGTCTTTCAATGAGATTTTAATATTATAAGCAAAGGAAGCCAAAAAATGGATAAAATTGTAGAATTAAAAAATCATTTTTCTCAAGAACTTTTGAGCAAATTTCATTTATATTTGGTATAAATGATCTCTATGAGTAGGAATTTAAACTTAATTCAGATGAGGGGCGGTCAGGTTTATTAGGGTCCCGTTAGGGGACTTTGATTTTTTACATAGATATATTATGGGAAAACAGTAAACTCTCTTTCTATTATTTATTTTAGGAATTATTTTAATAATCTTGAGATCTGGCGTGTTTGGTAAAAACAGTTGTAATTGGGTCTTAAAATTAAATTAAATATCCATAAAGGGTCCGCAGGGGCTCAAAAAGTTGATCAAGTTGTGAATTTTAAAATATGTGTTTGTAATTGCGTTAAAATGATGTATTTGAATAGTGTTTTAAAGTTTGTTCAAGTAGGGTCCATTGACAACGATTAAGGGGACAAATTTGTACATAAAATACTTTGGGAAAACAGCAAATTATGTTTTTTTCTTATCTACGTTTGGTACTTTTTCAAAGATCTTGATATCTGGGTCATTGTTGAGTCAATACAGTGGAGACTGTTTTTTTAAACGAGATTAATTCACACGAGGGTCAGCAGTGTCAAAAAAATGGATAAATTGTAAATTTCTTAAATATTTTCAAATCAGTCAAACTTTGTTCATATTTGGTATAAATGGTCCCTATCAGAAGGCATTTCAAGTTTGTGCAAATAAAATAGCTACTGTTCATTGGGGCCCAGTAAAAAAACTTTGTTTTATACATAGGAATATTATGTGAACACATATAATTCTAAAAAATCTAAATGAAAGGTGAGAGATTTAGTCCAATATGTGCCTCTTGTTTATTCTTTATATTACTCTGCTTCTCCAACCATATCAGTCAGTACTAGTATATTCACTAAATTGCAAATTAATCTGAATCGCTTATAATATAATATAATATAATATAATATAATATAATATAATATAATATAATATAATATAATATAATATAATATAATATAATATAATATAATCGAAATAATATGAATCGCTATTGAGTCCGTTTCTTACATTGAACTAGTTCCAAGTAGTTTGTTTCTTCGAGAAGCCATTGTGTCAAACATGTAACGTTTGATGTGAGAAGTCAATACTCGAACCACTGCTCCACCACCCTACTTAACCCAGACTATTTATCGTTGTACCTCACCTCATTCTGTTTCTGTATATACCTATTTTTCCTTCTCTCATAATCTCTATGAAACATACCATCATACCTAAATACCATACTCTCTCTATCTCTTTCTCTCTATCATATAGGTCATCTCTTTGTATCACTCATTCGCTCACTATTGTTCTATCGTTCCAATACTTTTCAGATTGTATACATGCTGGATTTGTAAAATATGTTCATCTTTCTCACATTCTCTTTCTCACTCTTTCGTCGGCATTGCTATTAGTTAAAATTAAAGTAGTTTACTATGGTTTTATAACAGAACATTGTAATCTGATCATTGAAACACGTTTCATTCAAAGAGTTTAGTAATGCTATTTTAAGCTACTTAAACCAAAGAAAAGAAAATGTCATACTAGTACAGTTGTACTAACCAATTAATCATTAATAATAAATAAAGACGGATATTCTTATATTTATAATTGAAAATAAAATAAAAAGCAATTGTGCAAAAGCATCTGCATACCTTGCATATTTTGTATCTATGTGTGCAAATTTGGGAAAAGAGTCATATTTCAAATAGTTGAGATATCAACCAAACCTCTAAGTGTCGGGTTAGCTATTTTGTGTAGAATATTGAACGCAACAGCTAACCCGTCACTTGACATTGTATGAATTTTCTCAAAAAGTATCAAAGCACGAACAAAATAAGTACTTTGTGCCAAATAGATGCGCACGAGTATTTGTATAGAATTTCGCAATCGGACCGTATAAAATCAATACATACTTTTTTGTTGATGTCGTGCACAAATTCTAATAGTGCTATTTAATATTTTGCCGAAAAAAAAAGAAAATGGCGGGTAAGCTGTTCCGTACATTAAAAACCTCATCATATAAACTCACACTTAGCATGCGTTATGTCGCTTATTCTAATTGTAAGAACGCACACGACAAAGTTCATCAGTTTGGACAAATGTGTCCAACGGACAAAAACACTCGTTTTAAGCGGTTCGATTGGGTTGCTTTAATAGCAGTGAGACAAACATGTATTATTGTGATGAGTCATTAGTATACACATGTGCTTAGTGGTGCATGAAGCAAACACCCACTTTTACAACGTTTAACATTGATGTTAAATAGATTTGTTTGCTTTATCTCAACCTAAACATCAGAAGCTACTCAGTTCGTATTAACCATGACCACATCAAAGTAGCATTTATCAGGGACGTAGCTTGGCTGTAAACGATCTGGAGGCACAGTTGTAGGCGGAGCCCGGGGCATGCTTCCCCGAATTTGTATTTAGCTAGACTGTCGTAGGTGCGTTTTGGTGTATATTTCTTCCTCGAATTTGTATTTAGCTAGACTGTCGTAAGTGCGTTTTTTGTGTATATTTCTTCCACGAATTTGTATTTAGCTAGACTGTCGTAGGTGCGTTATGGTGTATATTACTTCCTCGAATTTGTATTAAGCTAGACTGTCGTAGGTGCGTTTTGGTGTATATTTCGTATGTTATTAGGGGCCTGATTATCCTTAAGAAAATGTTAACCTTGAATTCATCGTTTTATAAACAAAGTATTTGATAATAAATCTTTGTTCACTTTAATAAAGGAAAAATTGAAGTAACCTTCTGTCTCATGGTTCCAAGTAAATACTGGTGTTGCAATGTTTATAGGCTATCCCCATAGGAGTCCGATTTTTCACTTTTATTTTATGGATTTCTCACATATAGAAAGCTGCGACCCTGTTTTTATACACGTGACACGTGTTTTTACTCATGAAAGGATTTGTTTGAAATATTACATCAAGACAATAAATAATATGACTATGTGTGACTTTTTTACGTGAAAAGAATTATTATACTAAATTGGAAAACTTTTACAAAAAATATCTATTGTAAGATACATTTTTAATATTACCAAAACAGCAAACATTTAGGTAGTTTGCAATAACAGAACAGAACAGGACAGATAATTTATTTAAGCATTACATTTTATCATCTGTCACAATAATTAATAAATAAATTAATGTATTTTATAAGTGTTTTAACACGCCTGCTAAACGCGCGTATGTACTGATGCCTGTGGCATACGTGTAACTTCCAATATAGCAGTCCTCTATTCTAAAAAGCAATACGTGAAAGGTAAAACACAAGTGATATTTCATTACCAATTATTTAACATTCTAAATTAATAATTCGACCCGTTTTTTGAAACCAACACTTGCAGACGATGTCTCATTAACATCGGGGTATGGTTTCTCTGAATACCGATTTCATCTGTTCGGTCAAACCTTACGTTATACCTTATTAAAACTATCGTACGATTCTTTTGTGAATTTGACTAATCTTTAAAAAACGAAACAGAAAAACAACTAAAGAACAAAACGTATAAACAATACCTTCTGTGTGTCCATTCGCCTTTTGTCTAATAAAAAAGATGATAGGTTGAATTAATGTTATGTAAATTTCCTTTGAAAATCACGTCTTAACATCATATGGAATAATATCATATTGAAGTAAATGTAAATTATAATTTTTATAACAGTCACTATGTTTTTATATTTTGTCCGCACAACCCTCTATGTCCGCAACGTGTAATCGTTTTGACTATTGAGCAATTGGGCTATGTAAAACCAATGCATACGTTTCTGCTAACGTCGTGTACAATTTTTTATAGCGCTACTTAATATTTTGATGAAATACGAATGTTCGGCTTTGCACATATATTATTTAAATGGCTCACCATATAAACTCTCACTCATCCTGTGATTTTTCGTTGATACTAATTGTTAAGAACGCACACGACAAAGTTCATCAGTTTGTGCAAAAAAAAATCAACGGACAAAAAACTACATTACTTGCAGATGTACAAAAGTGACTACAGCGTTCCGATTGAATCGCTTTAATAGCAGTGAGACATACTTGTCTGTACTTTAAATCAATAGTAGAATGTAGTTGACTGCTGTGAAGATTTATTAGTATATACATGTGCTTCTTGAAGCATAACTTGGCGATAAAAGCAAAATCACGCATTTGTCTTTTAAAAAAGACTAATGTTGGATAAAACATGTTTGCTCTATCCCAACCTATACATAAAAGTCATCTCTCAATTCGTATTTCAGATTTGTTTCTCCCATGACCACATAAAGGTAAAACGTACTTAATTTCATTTGACACGTTTTTGCATCTATGTAACAATTTGTTTAATAGTTCATTCAGGCAATTAATTTATTTAGATTTAAGCATCTTATCATCTGTCAATAATAAATAAAGAAATGACATGCAAGTAAATGAATTTAATAAGTGTTTTAACACGCCTGCTAAACACGCGAAAAAATATGTGACATTTCATACCAATCATCTAACATTTTATTTTTAATTAATAGTTCGACACGTTTTTTGAAACCAGCACTTGTAGACGATGTCTCATAAACATATCGGTACGTTTTCCCCGAAAACCGTTTTCTTCTGTCCAGATGTGAGGCGATTTGACAACAGATTTACTTAACCTTTTATATTTAACATAATTGTCTGTAAAATATCAAATTTTCATCCATCATTAGTGTTTGGTGTTTGCTACCTAAAATAATATTTTTGTTTTATTTCAGTTCTTATTTACCACTAAATGTTCTGTTGATGCATATTATGTTCTTACTTCGTAAATTACGTTCATAAAATAACAACACACTTTGATTGAATCAAAAATAAAATAGAAAATCACCACCAATATCAAATAACATTTAGTAAATTGTGGACCAAAGTGTTATAGTCTGGTTATTCACTGCTGGTGTCGCATGTTAGAGTCCAGCTTAGTTGAAACTTGCCAGTAACGTGTGGTAAGGCGGCGGTTCTACTAAGATTCATTCTTCGATTTTCCTAAACACCTTAAACTGAATATGCTTGTGGTAAAACTGGATATGCTTGGTGGAGAACTGGATATTCTTGGAGAACTGTATATGCTTGGTGGAGAACTGGACATGCTTGGAGGAAAACTGGATATACTTGGAGGAAAACTGAATATGCTTGGGGAATTGTATATGCTTGGTGGGGAACTGGATATGCTTGGAGGAGAACTGGATATGCTTGCAGAAAAACTGGATATGCTTGTTGGAGAACTGAATATGCTTGCAGGAAAATTGGATATGCGTGATGGAAAACTGGATATGCTTGGTAAAGAACTGGATATGCTTGTAGGAAAACTGGATATGCTTGCAGGAAAACTGGATATGCTTGGTGGAGAACTGGACATACTTGTAGGAAAACTGGATATACTTGGGGGAGAACTGGATATGCTTGCAGGAAAACTGGATATGCATGGGGGAGAACTGGATATGCTTGTAGGAAAACTGGATATGCTTTGGGGAGAACTGGATATGCTTGGAAGAGAACTGCATATGCTTGGTGGAGATCTGGATATGCATGGTGGAGAACTTGATATGTTTGCAGGAAAACTGGATATGCTTGTTGGAGAACTGAATATGCTTGCAGGAAAACTGGATATGCGTGATGGAAAACTGGATATGCTTGGTAAAGAACTGGATATGCTTGCAGTAAAACTGGATATGCTTGCAGGAAAACTGGAAATGCTTGCAGGAAACCTGGATATGCTTGGTGGAGAACTGGATATACTTGCAGGAAAACTGGATATACTTGGGGGAGAACTGGATATGCTTGCAGGAAAACTGGATATGCATGGGAGAGAACTGGATATGCTTGTAGGAAAACTGGATATGCTTTGGGGAGAACTGGATATGCTTGCAGGAAAACTGGATATGCTTGGTGGAGAACTGGATATGCTTGCAGGAAAACTGGATATGCTTGAAGGAAAACTGGATATGCTTGGGGAAAACTGGATATGCTTGGAGGAGAACTGGATATGATTGGGGAACTGTATATGCTTGGTGGTGAACTGGATATGCTTGGTGGATAACTGGATATGCTTGGAGGAGAACTGGATATGCTTGGAAGAGAACTGGGTATGCTTGGTGGAGAACTGGATATGCTGGCAGGAAAACTGGATGTACTTGGTGGAGAACTGGATATGCTTTCAGGAAAAATGGATATGCTTGGTGGAGAACTGGATATGCTTGCAGGAAACTGGATATGCTTGTAGGAGAACTGAATATGCTTGGTGGAAATCTGGATATGCTTGCAAGAAAATTGGATATGCTTGGTGGAGAACTGGATATGCTTGCAGGAAAACTGGATATGTTTGGTGGAAAACTGGATATGCTTGCAGGAAAACTGGATATGCTATGGGGAGAACTAGATATACTTGCAGGAAAACTGGATATACTTGATGGAAAACTAGATATACTTGCAGGAAAACTGGATATACTTGATGGAAAACTGGATATGCTTGTAGGAGAACTGGAAATGCTTTTGGGAGAACTGGATATGCTTGCAGGAAAACTGGAAATGCTTGGTGGCCAACTGGATATGCTTGCAGGAAAACTGGATATGCTTGAAGGAAAACTGAATATGCTTGGTGGAGAACTGGGTATGCTTAGGGGACTAGATATGCTTGGGGAACTAGATATGCTTGGGGGACTAGATATGCTTGAGGGACTAGATATGCTTGGGGGACTAGATATGCTTGCAGGAAAACTGGATATGCTTGGTAGGGGATGGCTGGATGTGTGACATATAAACTTCATTTAAAAATAAATACTAGCAAATAAAATCTATCATAAGATTTTAAACAAGGACAAGCATATTGTATGACTTATTTTCTTTCGTTTTAATCATTTTATAGTATCTATTGTGAAATATGCTTTCCATAGTTTATGAATAAAACTAATAATTTTACCTTTTTTAAAATTTTATTGATCAAATTTTAAAATTTGTCTTTACAAATATTTGTGATTTAAACTTTAACATTCAACACAATTATTGAAACTCTTGTAGAACACATGATAGGTGCTGATGACGATATACACTATGTTTGATTGATCCTGATTGATATGTATAACACAGAGTGTGGGGTTCAGTGGTAAAGCATCGGATCCGTGATCAGAGGGTTGTGGGTTCGGTCCCCCGCCACGGATGTTTGTAGTGTCCTTGAGTTTTATCTACATATAATTAGTACTTTTTCTACTAGGAAGCATTCGAGAGTGATTTGTCTAAGTTGTCATAACATCACAATCGAAGTAAAATAAAATATGTTATACTAATCTAAACATTGATTAATTCTTCTTTTTTAATTGATTTATGTTATATTGCTCATCTATTTCATTACGTGCGTGTGTGCGTGTGAGATGTGAGCGTGTCTATGCGTGTGGAAGAGAGTGAAATGCTCGTTAGAAAGTATAGACACACTTCATGTGTTAGTATGTAGTGTTTGTAGAAATATTGTCATTCTAAAGCTACATCACCTGTAACTTACTGTTCAGTAAATGATGGAAAGTTTATTGAATCACAAAGAGGAAGGTCCCACTCAAAGATAATGGTTGATTTCGTCCTTATAGTTCATCTAGTTTGTTCTTATATATGAGAAATGCCTTAATACACAGGTCGGTATTTTCCGTTTTATTCGTCAATGTTTTAGCATAATCCGATACTGGTCAATAAGTGACTTTATCGCAGGCCGCGATTTAGTATTAAGTTAACAAAATTAAATAAAATGCAGTTGAAGTTATTGAACAGAATATTAATGTTTGATATAAATATGCGTTTTACTGTTAAGATCGAAAATATATTAGTGATAAATAGGTCAGGCCTCTTTAATTTGTAATTTTGACGCGTCGGGGGTGAGGACGGGTGGTGGCTATATCCGTTGTGTTATTGTGGAGCTTTTCATTAGCGAATTCCAAATAGAATACAGATGGGCATTGAAATGAGAGATAACGCACATTAGAAATTGACATACTTCTTCAGCCAATGAAGCCGCACCAGGAACGTGAATGTTGACCTACATCGAGAAAGACTTCTGACCTATTCATAGATTAGTGTAATTTTATTCCATAAGTCCAACTCATGTGACACATATAGTAAGGTGTACAGGATGAATAACTGTGTATGAGCTAAATGAAATAAAATTATATGAGTTGTTTCCCTTAGTAGCGACCGACATTATTTATGCTACAAATTGATATGATATTTGCTTATGTAAACTTTACAATCAACTTTATTATTTTATTCACATACTTTGTACATTTATATTATGAGCATGTTGGTGAAAGCAAATAAGGATTCAAAGGAAAGCTTTAAAAGCCTCCTTTTAAAGTTTGAACGTGTTGTATTATCATCTAAATTCTTTATTATTCTTTAGCATATTCCATGTCATAGTTACTTCCCTTTACTTAAATTAGAAATACTCTTATAATTTACTTCTATAATTACATGCGTTTTTATAGCATGATTCACTTGCTACTTTGATACTGAGAATTAAACATCTTAGTGAAAGCACAAGTTTTGTGTCGTTCACTTTAGTTCCATTACTTCAATAGTATTATTACGTGTTCCTATGTATACCACAAACACGATAAAAAGTACATTGAAATGTTTGTATACGTAGACTTTAGCCGGGCCCGGTTAGCTCGGTCGTTAGCATGGCTTACTATCAACCCAGGGGTTGTCAGTTCGATTCCTCTGTGATGTTTGATATACGTTACTGCAGTCTCGTTGTCATTCTCAGCATTGATGCAAGTGGGAAAGTTATCAGCTATTTGCAGAGATGATGCGCTGGATTACCGGTTATCCTTCTAATGTCCCAATTAATAGTGATAAGGTTAACTGTTCTTCTGTCAGTCCTAAGTGGCAGGAAAATGATTAAAATATCCAAACAAAAACCATATATACAAGTTGTGAGAGAACACATATAAATTCATTGTTTTCTTCGCTATAGAAACAAGGAAACTTTATGGTGGTGTTATACCTTTAAGCACTGGGTTTTTTGGTTTCACCAATATAACTTTGTTTGAAGTCGCATTCTCTTGACCTTTAATATCAAATAATGAAAGAGTTTATACCATTTCATCATTTCAAGAGGAGTCTCACACAACTGTATTGGTATAACTTTTGTAAAAGAGTCATACAGCTGCTATTCTAAACACAGAGTTTTATTAACAATTTGTTCTTTTGATGGAATATTCAGATTTCTCCGTGAATTACCTTTGGTAATCTCACAGTTTAGAATAATGAAATTATAAGTCATATAACAGGCAAAAAACTTGTATTGACAGCTGGACTTTAATAATAAATATTCATACGCCTTCGTAATTTGATAGAAATTATTGTAGCGGTGTTTGGTTTATTTAATGCAACATTTATAACAAATGACAGAGTGATAGAATATCCGCATTTTTTCATTGCTTGATTTGAACGATAAATAAAATACATTTGAAATGAAATTTGAGGAATAAAAAGTAGTCCCTGTCGCGTAGGATCATTTTGGCGGTGATAAAGACTACAATCCTGGATCACGCCGGCATAAGCAGGGATATATGCCTTTGACTTACAACTCAGCCGAAAAAAGAAAAACTGTTCCAGTGAATTATCAATTAAGCGACTTAACTCACGACGCCCAAAAAATGGCCCTGTAAGATGCTTTCCTTTTAAAAACTTTTTTTTTTTAAATTCATATTTTTCTATTCACAGAATGTCTCCAAATACGGTTAAAAATAAGAAAAATGTTAATTTCGATGTTCATGTATGTAAACATTTTAATGGTATTTTATTGAGCGAAAAATGTAAAATTCTAAGAACTATCTGATTAGAATAATCAAATATAACCAAAATTTAAAAAAAAATCAAATTTTACTAAAAAATTTAGGTTTTATTTTATTGGATTAAACAGGGTCATTTTGGGGCGGTGTGGGGTGTCATAAGCCACTGCTTTCCTTTTTGCATGCTCACTCGTGGCTTAGTTGATCCTGACAATAAACTAAATTAAATAAAAAATATTTTTCACTGACACTCAATGACAAAATGTAATGCCAAATATGCATTCTGTTTCAGCGTACCGTATTATTTTGACACACTCTGTTAATACATGTTACACAAAGCTTACTAAAGAGAGGATTAGTGGTCCAGATGTTAAAGCCTTGAACTGCGAATCCAAGAGTCGCAGGTTCGATCCCTCGCTCCTCAAACTATAAAAAATTATCAGTCTTTCGGATGAGACTTTCCCAAAAATTGAGTTCCCATGTATCGGTGCTTTACACCGGACATGTGAAATAATATCTCTACACTTTCCTCCAAAAACTCTGAAATTACTAATATTCTTCTGGAGACGTCACCCATATATGGGAAACCGGTGGCGACGATAAATAAAGTTATCATAATGGCGTAATAAAAACAGAACATTAGTTTCTTTATTTTTAATTGATATTCCTCTTATTGATACATATACTGTTTGGATCACTAAATCTAATTCTATATTGTGCAAATTTACATGGTCTTGGTTAAATTGAAAGCCCACAATTAATTTTGTCGGTGTAAGCCCACCATTGATTTTGTCGGTGTAAGCCCACCATTAATTTTGTAGATGTAAGCCAATTAATTTTGTAGGTGTAAGCCAACCATTGATTTTGTGGTGTCAGCCCACCATTAATTTTGTGGTGTCAGCACACCATTGATTTTGTCGGTGTAAGCCTATTGATTTTGTCGGTGTTAGCCCACCATTGATTTTGCCGGTGTCAGCCCACCATTGATTTTGTGGTGGCATCCCACCATTGATTTTGCTATATAATATATAAAAAAAGTTGGCATGCTTGTTGTTTTTTTTAGACTTAATAAAAAAAGTGAAGCTTACATTTTATTGTTTTCAGCCCATGCACTACCAATATTAAATCAAACCATATCAAGTTAGTTTACAGTATAAAAAGCTATCGGCTCATTATACACAGCAATACATTTCAATATACAATGTCATTTGAAAAGAGTAGCGTCATACAAAGTATAAGTGTAGATGTACTACTACATCAACACTGGTTTTTGAAGTGTGCATTTTGTTGTATACGTAAATGCAATCATTTTAATTTCGTAATCACCATTAGTGTCCATTAATCTGTATCAATGATATAAGGTTTTCCCAGATGACAACCCATTATCCAGATGGGAACCAGTTATATAGATAATGTGTGCGAATAGTGTTACATTTCGGACTTTCAAAGAAAACATGATAGTCAAATAAAGACATGTTCAGATTAGTTAAGCAAAAAAAAAATAACATTTTTGTTCTCTTCAAATATTAGCGTTTCGTCCAGTTTCGACATAAAACGAACAATAGAAGTTTTATACATACGAGGCATATATTTTAGTATCTCTCTGGTATGTCAAGTAATATTTTTAAAATGGTAACATTTATGTATATGATGAGAAAAGTAGGGCATGTGTCATATAAGAGATTATTTTTGCCTGTTAAGTGTGTACACTATTGATAAAGTGAAAGTAGACGTTAGAATTCATGTATTAATGCCAAAATTTCCAAGCATCAGCTTTTTTCTAAATTCACAACTTAAACATGACAATGCTTTCATGATCAAAATACATCAATAATGCCGTTCAAATAAAAAAAAAACATTATAATAGGGAAAATGCATTTTTAGAAATGTATAAACTGGGATTATTTATTACCGCCATTAATGCTACCCCGCGGAAGCACTTTATTTTTTTAATGGTAGTGCTATGTCTGTAACGTTGCTTGTCCCGTCTCGATGACTGATGGTGCAATTTTTGTACATGTTCATATTTATGACGGTTAAATTTGTATAAATAAAATTGTATCTGTTCTGTTCCATTTTGGATATGCCTGGTTCCACTTCCGGATGAATTAGTTCCCATTTCACTCATGTTTTACACTAGATAAAATAAGAAAATAGTGATTGATAATAATTATAATATGTTTATTCAGCTCTTTTATTTCATCGTTGTTATTTTATTTAGTAGAGGTAATAATAGTAGTAGAAGAAGTAGTACGATGTATGTCCCAAAAGTAATAGGACGACACTGTCATTTTTGTATTTAGTGCGTTACATGCAAACCAATGGTATCAATGGATAGATCGACACATCGTCTATTGTCATAAAACATCAAATCAACTTTCAGTCATCGTTAAGTTCATGCAAAAGGCCCCATAGTAACGTGAGTTTGGAAGTACGGGGGACTTTGAAATTAGAGGCCATTTAAAAACAATATTGCCTTGGAAAGCACACAACTTCATCAATATGTGCCAAATGTTATGAAATAACAGTTGACGTAATTTTAGATCAAGTGCGAATGTCATTTAAAAATTTGACGTTATCGATAATCATTTGAATATTGTGCGCACTTTTAAAGTAACAAGTGTGAATTTGAATAGTAAAGAAAATGGACGACGTCACGCCTAGAGTGTAGGTTTGGAGCGTGGTAAAATTTTGTGTTGGGTGTAATATGACCCCACATGATACTCTGAAGTAGCTGACCATCAGCGATCCGAACGACCGAAATCTTGTGTGGTTTTCCTGGGATTCAAGACAGATATTCGTGTAAAGCGCTTTTCAGTACCTCCAGGCCATGTGACGGAGTGTACATTCTGTGGTTAGGATCTACGAGTCATCATAGTATCGTGACATGTACCAGAAGTGGGTGCAGTACCACAAAAAAATGTGTTTTGCACAGCGGTTCATACTTCAAAAAAAAGAATGACTTTCATTTGAATGTCAATTTGACGTTGCATTAATAACGTTACTCTCCCCCGTACTTTGTAACATACACATTTTGACTTGACAAAATCAATGTTAAATGGTGGTGTACAGTATTGAAATTTTGCATGCTTATAGATTAGATATTAAAAATTATCTACGTCAAGTTTTGTTTGGATCGAAATACTGAAAGGCATATTTCTAAATGCGTCCTATTACTTTTGGGACATACCTCGTAGTAGTAGTAGTAATAGTAGTAGTAGTGCTGTTTGTGGTAGTAGTATTAGCAGTAGTAATAAAAGTAGTAGTAGTAGTAGTAGTAGTAGTAGTAGCAGTAGTTATAGGAGTAGCAGTTGTAGTAGTAGTGGAAGTAGTGGTAATAGTGGTAGAAGTAGTATAGTAGAAAAGAAGTAGTAGTAGAAGTAGTAGAAGTAAAAGCAGTAGTAGTAGAAGTAGTAGTAGTAGTAGTAGTAGTAGTAGTAGTGTAATATTAGTAGTGGTGGTGGTAGTAGTAATAGTAGTACTAGAAGAAGTAGTAGAAATTGTAGTAGTAATAGTAGTACTAGAAGTACTTATAGTATTAGTAGAAGTATAAATAATAAAAGTAGAAGAAATAGCAGTAGTAGTAGCAGCAGTAGCAACAGTATCATCATCAGAAGCAGCAGAAGCATTAACAGTAGTAGTAGAACTAGTAGTAGTAGTAGTAGTTTTAATAATAGTATTAGTAGTAGCAGCAGCCGCAGCAGTAGTAGTTGCAGCAGCAGCAGTAGCAGTAGTAGTAGAAGTAGTAGCAGCAGCAGCAGTAGTCGAAGTAGTAGTAATAGTAGTAGAAGTAGTAGTAGTAGTAGTAATAGTAGTAGTAGTGCTATTTGTGGAAGTAGTTTTAGCATTTGTAATAGGAGTAGTAGTAATAGTAGTAGTAGTAGTAGTAGTAGTAGTAGTAGTAGTAGTAGCAGTAGTTATAGGAGTAGTAGTAGTAGTAGTAGTTGTAGTAGTAGTTGAAGTAGTGGTAATAGTGGTAGAAGTAGTATAGTAGTAAAGAAGTAGTAGTAGTAGTAGTAGTAGTAGTAGTAGTAGTAGTAGTAGTAGTAGTAGCAGTAGTAGTAGTGGTAGTAGTGTAATATTAGTAGTGGTGGTGGTAGTAGTAATAGTAGAACTAGAAGAAGAAGAAGAAATAGTAGTAGTAATAGTAGTACGAGAAGTACTTATAGTATTAGTAGAAGTAGAAATAATAATAGTAGAAGTAATAGCAGTAGTAGTAGCAGAAGTAGCAACAGTATCAGCATCAGCAGCAGCAGAATCATTAACAGTAGTAGTAGAACTAGTAGTAGTAGAAGTAGTAGTAGTAGTAGCAATTATAGTAGTAGTAGTAGTAGCAGCCGCCGCAGCAGTAGTAGTAGCAGCAGCAGCAGTAGCAGTAGTAGTAGTAGTAGCAGCAGCAGTATTAGCAGCAGCAGCAGTAGTAGAAGTAGTTTAATAATAGTAGTAGTGGTTGGAGTAGTAGTAGTACAAGAAATAGTAGTAGTAGTACTAGAAGTAGTAATAGTAGTAGTAGAATTAGTTGTATTAATAATAGTAGTAATAATAATAATAGTAGTATTAGTAGTAGCAGCAGTAGAAGTAGTAACAGCAGTAGTAGTAGTTGCAGTAGTAGTAGTAGTAGTAGTAGTAGTAGTAGTAGTAGTAGTACTAATACAAATAAAAGTAGTAGTGGTGGCGGTTGTGGTTATTATTATTATTATTATTAATATTATTATTATCGTTATTACTATTATCGTTATTATCATTATTTTAATATATCATTATCATTTTTACATTATTTTTTATAATCATTATAATTATTATTATTATTATTATTATTATTATTATTATTATTATTATTATTATTATTATTATTATAGAACCTTAATATCGTTTCTTATTTGGAAAGTAGGATAACGCTTGGTTGAACAATGGCGTGATAATCTGTGACACAGTACTCTCTCTCTCTCTCTCTCTCTCTCTCTCTCTCTCATTATACAAACACCACACAACTGAATAGACATGTACGTTGTGTTTTTAATTTGATAGAAATTTTACTCACCCCTAGGTTTGATGACTGGTTTACAACAAAAGCACGTTTTGCAGCCGTCATAGTCACCATTGTTACCTTGCGTAAACGTGTTTCCCTTCGATTCACAAACAGTCTTTTCTGAACTTCCTGATATAGCCTGCCTGTCCTGCGTTGTCCAGTAGTAACATTCCCAATCTGGAATATGTACAGGGAGGGGCACATAAATAGTTTTATTATATACCTAACCAGTGACTTAATTACAGAAAATGGCAGGTTAATACCAATAAATATAAAAAAAGGGATTTCGGGTGACACCTTTAGTATTTCTTTAATAACTTTTTGAACCTTTGTTTGAATTTAACAGCTTTGGTACCAAAGGAAAGAATGTGAACTATCTTCAATTATCAATTATTTGATATTGTTTTCTTCTGAATTAAAATTAATACCAGTTGAAAATGTTAGCTTTTTTTACATTTCCGTAAACAATTAGTCTTATTAACCAAAACATTTTAACACCACATCAAAGAAATCGTATGTAGAAAAAATAAGAAGTAAGTTATCCATAACTTGTAAATATTGAATTGCTTTTCAAAAAGGAAAACGATATTACTACGTCAACTGTGACACAATGAATCATTTCTCAGCAAGAGTTTATTTTCGACACTGTTTTGCGTGATATTTATCGACTTTTGAATAACTTTTAACACTCATGTTAAATAATCAAAAACTCTAAAAATATCATTATTTTCATATGTTTAAATGTGTGTTTTGGTATCAAGGGGCGTAACGATTTTTCCGTTTCCTGGGGAAAACCAGTACTGGATGGTGTTAACGTACGGCCGTCTACAGTACTGGATGATGTTAACGTGTGGCCATCTACAGTACTGGATGGTGTTAACGGCCGTCTACAGTACTGAATGGTGTTAGCGTGCGGCCGTCTAGAGTACTGGATGGTGTTAACGTGCGGCCATCTACAGTACTGAATGGTGTTAACGTGTTGCCATCAACAGTACTGGATGGTGTTAACGTGCGGCCATCTACAGTACTGGATGGTGTAAACGTGCAGACATCTAGAGTACTGAATGGTGTTAACTTGCGGCCATCTACAGTACTGAATGGTGTTAACGTGCGGCCATCTAGAGCACTGAATGGTGTTAACGTACGGCCATCTACAGTATTGAATGGTGTTAACGTACGGCCGTCTGCAGTACTGAATGGTGTTAACGTTCGGCCGTCTACAATACTTAATGGTGTTAACGTGCGGATTATTACAGTACTGAATGGTGTTAACATGCAGCCGTCTAGAGTACTGATAGGTGTTAACGTGCAGCCATCTACAGTACTGGATGATGTTAACGTGCGGCCATCTAGAGTACTGGGCCATCTAGAGTACTGGATGATGTTAACGTGCGGCCATCTAGAGTACTGGATGATGTTAACGTGCGGCCATCTACAGCACTGTATAGTGTTAACGGGTGGTCATCTACAGTACTGGATGGTGTTAACGTGCGACCATCTAGTGTACTGAGTGGTGTTAACGTGCGACCATCTAGAGTACTAAATGGTGTTATCGTGCGACCATCTACAGTACTGGGCCCAGTTGTTCAAAGCTTGGTTAGCTTAACCCTGGGTTAAGCGAAATTTTCAAATCACAATATTTTTAGATTTACAATATTTCTAGCAGACAATCAGTTACAGAGAAATTTGAATTATGGGGGAGGAGCAAACTAGTCAATATTTATCATGTGACCAATGTTTGTAAACAAACTGGCGTGCTGTAGCTCACATGGCTATATTTAAGATATAACTGTTAAATGCAAACTACAAATCATGCAAGACTTACCAAACTTTTAAATGATTTCTTGTATTATCCTTTATTTAATCACCAACACTACGAGGTATGTCCCAAAAGTAATAGGACGCATTTAGAAATATGACTTTTAGTGTTTCGATCCGAACAAAACTTGGCATGGATAATTTTCAATATCTAAACTATAAGCATGCAAAATTTTAATATCGTACACCACTATTTAACATTAATTTTGACAAGTCAAAATGTATATGTTACAAAGTACGGGGGAGATTGACGTTATTTGTGTGACGTCAAATTGACATTCAAATGAAAGTCATTCTTTTTTCGAAGAATGAACCGCTGTGCAAAACACAAATTTTGTGGTAATGCACCCACTTCTGGTACATGTCACGATACTATGATGACTCGTAGATCCTAACCACAGAATGTACACTTCGGCACATGGCCCGGATGTACTGAAAGCGCTTTTCACAAAGATCGGACTTGAATCCCAGGAAAACCACACAAAATTTCAGTCGTCCAGATCGCTAATATCCAGTTACTTTCGCCTCACCATTGGAAACCCGTTTGTACCACCAATAGATAAGAGTCCATGATATGCCTTCTGTTAAAGAGCTGTGTGAAATAATCTTCAGAGTATAGTGTAGGGTCATATCACACCCAACATAAAATTTTACCACACTCAAAATTTCCACTCTAAGCGTGACGTCGGCCAATTTCTTTACCATTCAAATTCGCACCTGTTATTTTAAAAGTGCGCACAATAATCAAATGTTTATCAATAACGTCGAATTTTTAAATGATATTTGTACATAATCTGAAATTACGTCAACTATTATTTCGTAACATTTGGCACGATATAGAGGAAGATGTCTGCTTTCAAAGGCAATATTGTTTTATTTATATGGCCTCTAATTTCAAAGTCCCCCGTACTACTATGGTGCCGTTCGCATGAACTTAACAATGACTGAAAGTTGATTTGGTGTTTTATGACAATAGAAGATGTGTTGATCTATACATTGATAACACTGGTTTGCATGTAACACCCTAAATACAAAAATGACAGGGTCGTCCTATTACTTTTGGGACATACCTCGTATATATATATATATATATATATATATATATAACCATATTTAATTGAATTATATATTTTTTCCTCTTCTTTATTAAATAATGGTCCAATTTATGGTGTTATGTGAATGAATCATTTTACATGTGTATTATATCACATCAACCAACAGAAATGATAGTTTAAGATTGAAACTGTTCTCACTAGGAACATCATGAATATTTATAAGGCTTTTGATAAATAAAAGTTTTGAAAATGATCAAATCATAAACAATGTCTGGACTTTTTTCTCATTTAACTATCCATAAATTCTCATTTACAACTGATGTATTCATCATGATTTTCTGTTTTAATGAAATTAAAGTGTTTTCTCTCCCTCATTGTATTACACTGTTATGACAGGACCAATTTAATGATTTTTTTTGGAAATGCACGGTCTTGACATTGTTCATAACCACCACAATTTATAATTTACAGTTAATACACAGTCATGGTATGATAAAACAACAACAACATTAAAGTTTATTATTAGCACAGTCTCTGTCACATTATTTTCTACTTTGTATCCAAGTTATGTTTTGAGGTATTGTGTTGAAAAAAAGACACATTTTGCAATTTTTAATTACATCAACATTAGTTTAAGTTTAATTCATATATTCAATAAAGTGTTGATATTATTTCTTTTTTCTGAATAACATCCCATTATTAATATAATATCCAGTATAGATATAACTGCAAGTCCTGATTTCCGTCACATTACATGTAACATTCTTAATATGTATATCTATGTATTTTTAATATCCCTCCAAAATGTGCTAAATGATTAATAATGGGTTGAACCAACTTGATTATAGGGATTTTGGGTATGACTATAATGCTTGAATTGTGTTTTAAAATGAATAGACACATATGTTCATATACATTATTACTTTGATATCAATCAACAACATTATCTAATCACTTAACAGTGTTGATAAAAACAGTAATCACCAGATAATGATTAATCAAAGACCCTGTAGTCCCTAATGCTTAAGTGGGATGTGATATTGACACCAGAGTCAACATTTCTGTATCAGTTACAATGTAAACCGTCTGCATTGGTTTAAACATAGATAATATTACACACTCCCAATTGATAAAACACGCCTTGTAGAGTACCTAATTTACATTCGAAAATCTGATCGGATGTTGGGGCGTTAACCAGTATCCGAGCACACACCATCTCGGCGAGTAGCTGATTACTTTCCCACTTGAATTAGCAGTGAGATGCGGATGATAATGAAACACAATGCCGTATATGCAGATAACCCTTGCCTATGTTTATTTGCACTTTATTATATTGCAAGTAGAATTCAACTTTTTGAAAGGTTCTAAAATACCGAAGCATATCTTTAAAAATTTTCTTTAATACGAAAATTGAATAATAATACAAAAATATAATTATGTTGATACTGGAATGTGATAATTATCGAATGGCAGTATAAAATACATGTATAGTAAAATTCATACTTGTAAACTATAATTTTAAACTTATTCATTTTTTTATTTTAAATTAATTTCGATTATCGAAATACCATGAATAACAGTGGAAACTGAGCAAACCACTGGAAATTGACCAAAACACTGACCTAAACATTGGAAACTGACCGCAACACTGGAAAATGACTAAGACACTGGAAACTGACCAACTATTTGCAAAACAAACAAGAAACAGGAAACTAACCAACTATTTGCAAAACGAACAAGACACTGGAAACTGACCAACTATTTACAAAACAAACAAGAAACAGGAAACTGACCAACTATTTGCAAAACGAACAAGATACTGCAAACTGACCAACAAATTATCCAAACACAATGAAATAAAAAAAACAGTAAACGTTACTTTACAAATAGATTTGGTTACAACTAATGACCTCCTTGTAAATATATGAAAGAAGTTAACCACAAGAGAAAATGAACAAATTTTTATACAGAAAACAACTTAATGAAATTGAAAATAAAGAGAACAAATAAATAAAAAATACTTACTTGTCAAAACGTTCCACGAGCAGATAGGCTTAAGAATGCGGTGAGATTGCCCGGGTCCATCGCCCACCGACTTTTATAATACTTTTTCAAAAATCTATAGCAGCAGCTGTCGGACAGCTCCCGGATAAAACAATGCGCAGCACCCGTTAATATTTGCAATTGCTATTTTTGTTCACTAATGTGTCAGCATGAGTCATTTAAATAGAAATCAATTGTGCATAAATGAGTCAGTCATTAAACTTTATGTTAACAAACGTTCCTACCTCAGTCCTTGAGCAGGACACCAGTACTGGTGCCCAGGAAGACTTCGCGCATGATTTGTATAAGTTGTAAGAACTTGTTTCACAATCGAAGTAAAATAAATAAGTGTAAACTTAATTATGTTGCGGGTGTAGCGTGTGTGTAAGTGTGCGTTTTACTTATGCATATATCCGTGTGTATGTGCATTAGTGCGCATGTGCTCAGCGCGTATGCTGTGGCGTAGCTTCCTATAGGCACTGTAGGCACGTGCTTACACTTTTTTCTGAGAAATCAAAAAAAAATGCCAAAAATATAATAAAAATCGAACCCCATAGGTGGTAGGGAAGTAAACTATAAATTCGCAACATCAACAATAATATGATCCAGATATTAAATATTATTTTATCAATTTATATGGTTATAAAACAGTAAATTCAAGGTTAATATGAGAACCAGACCCCCCTAAAACATAGGAAATACACGCAAAAACGTACAAACGTAAAAAGAAATTCGGGGCAGTATTCCCCGGATCCCCTACAACTGTGCCTACACATCGTTTTTTAGCCAAGCCACGTCCCTGGTATGCATGTGGTGGGTGCTTGTGGGCGTGCGTGTATGTAACTGTTTTATTGGAAGCGTGGGGTTTCAGTAGTAGCATGCATAACAGTGTAGTTCATTATTTGTTGATATATATTTGCGTGCGTCTGCTTGGGTACGTTGCGAGCGTCTGCGTCGTTTGTGTGATGATGATAATTTTATTTAGCGTCGCCGCCGGTTTCCCATATGGGCGACGCCTTCAGAAGAGTTTTAATAATTTTAGATTATTGGAGGATAGTGAAGAAAACACTTTTGTAGCGTCCCTGATTCTTTTACATGAGCCAGGTGTAAAGCAGCGATACACTGGACTTCAAATATATTTAGTTGGAGGAGTGAGGTATCGAACCTGCGACCCCTGGGTTCACAGTTCAAGGTCTTAACCATTGGACCACTAATCTGTTCTAGTGTTTTTAAAGTTTAGCTAACTTTTTATGTCGTCTAGAACAAGCTTTGCAGTGTTGATCACCACCAAAATGATCATACCCACAGTGACTACTTTTTTTCTCCGTAAATGTGTTTATGTATATAATATAAGCAAGCAGAAAAAAATCAAACAATAACAAATATATTGCGGACATTGTGGTTTGTAATATTAAAAAAAATATATTTCATCAAATTAATCAAACGCTACAATAATATCAATCAAAATAGGAAGACGTATGCATGTTTATAAAAGACCGGCTTTACTGTTGGGCGTTAGAACTGGTATTATAAGTTTTGTTAGTCCTTTGTAGACCTCAATCCCTAAATACATGTCGCTTTGTGTGCGCGCGTATGTACGTACGTGCATGTGTGTTCGCATAGTGTTTCTGTAGGTATTATTAATTTTGTTGGTATTTGTGTGTGTATGAGTCACTGTGATTTATTTCTGCGGATGAGTAGAGCAAACGCGTGCATAGTATATGCTGCAATAAGACATCCCTAGAGCAAACGCGTGCATAGTATATGCTGCAATAAGACATCACTAGAGCAAACGCATGCATAGTATATGCTGCAATAAGACATCACTAGAGCAAACGCGTGCATAGTATATGCTGCAATAAGACATCACTAGAGCAAACGCGTGCACAGTAATTGCTGCAATACGACGTCACTAGAGCAAACGCGTGCATAGTATATGCTGCAAGTATATGCTGCAATAAGACATCACTAGAGCAAACGCGTGCATAGTATATGCTGCAATAAGACATCACTAGAGCAAACGCGTGAACAGTATATGCTGCAATACGACGTCACTAGAGCAAACGCGTGCATAGTATATGCTGCAATAAGACATCACTAGAGCAAACGCGTGCATAGTATATGCTACAATAAGACGTCACTAGAGCAAACGCATGCAATAAGACATCAGTAGAGCAAACGCGTGCATAGTATATGCTACAATAAGACATCACTACAGCAAACGCGTGCAATGACACATCACTAGAGCAAACGCGTGCATAGTATATGCTGCAATAAGACATCACTGGAGCAAACACGTGCATAGTATATGCTGCAATAAGACATCACTAGAGCAAACGCGTGCATAGTATATGCTGCAATAAGACATCACTGGAGCAAACACGTGCATAGTATATGCTACAATAAGACATCACTGGTGTTAAAAAAGTAGCATTTATTGGATTTTAACAGATGTGTGTTTTATAGACCATTCGAGGACTTCATTTTTAACAGAAGAACAGGGATGTCACTGTACTGTTTTTAAAAGAAAACAAGCTGGTCATCCTACCAGCCCTTGTGCATTTTTATGAGCAGATGCATTCCGGCTATGGAAAAATACTTTAAAAAATTTTCTTTGTGAAATTTTCCCGCGGAAATCCTTAACCTAATTCAATATATTTAACAGAGCAAAATGCAACTGAGTGGTGAGAGTCTGCAGTGATTGTTTATTAAACATTAGACTTGTTGAAATTTATCCTGATAACAACCTATTATAGGCCGAATTACACAGTTGCCCCCCATTTTGCCACAGTAACATGATTCTTACACTTACTATTTTGTATTATCCATACTTTATATAACTCAATGGAGAGGAGTGAAACATGTCTTATTCACCTGACCATCGACAATTTCGGAAATATTGTTTTTATCACTTTCGGGATTCGAACCCACGGCCTCTGCAGGGGCTATGTGATTTAGTTTGAAATTTGTTCAAAATGGATTATAGAGACTGTCATTCTTCTGCAGATGAGTAAAGCAACAGCCGACCAAGTATATAGTGCAAAGAGACATCACTGGTGTTAAAACGTGACTTTTATAGGACTAACAGATGGGTGTATTTATGAGCATTTCAGGTCTTCTTTTTTTAAAAAAAAAGTCTCAGGGTGTGACTGCACTGTCTTCAAAAACATATCAGTCATTGTGCATCCATCTATTAACCATTTATAACACACAAAATGACAGATACTGTTCAATTAATAAAAGTTTCTTTTAAAAGGAATGGCTTGCCTTTTTGAGTAACTTAGCGTAATTATAACTATTTTGAAGGTAAGCGATACTTTATTTGGTGTATGAGCACTTCAATTGTTGGAGATAGGCAACCTGTTGGTAGTGTGTAGGAAGGGTGTCCCTTTCCCGCTGATAGCGGTAATACTATTCTACTTCCACTATTGGGATACGGGGAACCGCTCCTAAACTTGAATGTTTGTTATCTTAAACACTAACTGCTGAATTCTATATATAGAATGAATATATGTAGTATGTAGTAGTATGTAAAGTATGTATAGTATAAATATAGTATGTATGTATATATAGTATGTGTAGTATGTATAGTATGTGTAGTATATGTAGTATAAATGTATTGATTTTTAACCAGTAAGCTTAACGATATTCTGATTTATGATATAACTGCCAAATTGATGACTAAATGCACAGCTTTATAATGCATGTGTACACCGAAATGCACTAATGGATACTGCATTGTTAATAATTATGTGGAAATATTGTTTTCGTTTAATCTCGATTTGTATTATCGACATAACTCTCCTATAACGAAAGAAAAATAGTGTATCCGCATGAACAAGTGCACTCCCAACGCGCTCGCGAGGGCACAAAGTTTGTCTTACTGCGTGTAGCGCATACTGCACTTCTTAGACCACTCAGATACGTTGAGTGCACTCAATCTATTTTTAGCGTTCACGAGTGTGTTAATTATTCAAAACCAAGCGTTTCCTCACGGTTTAGATTTGCTCCGTTCGCGCTCCGTTCACCATGGCGCTCTGCTCGCGCTCCGTTTACGCTCTGAGTGCACTCCGTTTGCGTGCATCTGGGGTACTTGAGCTGTTTAGGGTGTGTACATAGATAATAACTACAATACGTACATAGATAATAACTACGGTACATACAGAAGATAACAACTACATTACACACATAGATAATAACTACAATACACACATAGATAACAACTACAATGCATACATAGATAATAACTACAATTCATATATAGGTAGTAACTACAATACATACACGGATAATAACTACAATACACATAGATAATGACTACAATATACAAATAGATAATAACAACACGCACACATAATAACTACGATACATACATAGATAACAGCTACAATACACACATATATTGTAACTACGATACATACTTAGGTAACAACTACAAAACACACATTGATAATAACTAGAATACACACATAGATAATAACTACACTATCTACATAGATAATAACTACAATACTAACATAGATAATAACTACAATACGTACAGAGATAATAACTACAATACTTACATAGATAATAAAAACAATACATACATAGATAATAACTACGATACATACATGGATGAAAATTATAATACACACATAGATAATAACTACAATACGTACTTAGATAATAACTACAATACACATAAAGATAACAACTACAATACATACGTTGATAATAACTACTATACACACATAGCTAAAAGCTACAAGAGGTACATGGATAATAACTACAATACAAACATAGATAAAAACTACAATACACATATAGATGATAACTACAATACACACATAGATAATAACTACAATATATACATTGATAATAACTACAATAAACATTTTGATAATAACTACAATACCTACATTGATAATAACTAGAAAAACACATATAGATAATAACTACAATACACACATAAATAATAACTTCAATACACATATAGATAATAACTACATTAAATACATAGATAATACCTACAATACACATATAATAACACCAATACAGACTGTATAATAACTACAATATATACATTGATAATAACAACAATACATAAATAGATAATAACTACAATACACACATATATAATACTTGCAATACACATATATATAATAACTACAATATATACATAGATAATAACTACAATACATACCTAGAAAATAATTTCAATACACACATTGATAATAACTACAATAAATACATTGATAATAACTATATTACACATTTTGATAATAAATACAATACGTATATTGATAATAACTAGAAAACACATATAGATAATAACTACAATACACACATAGATAATAACTACAATACATACATAGATAATAACTACGATACATACATAGATGAGAATTATAATACACACATAGATAATAACTGCAATACACACTTAAATAATAACTACAATACACAAGTTGATAATAGCTACAATACGTATATAGATAATAACACCAATTCATACATAGATAATAACTACAATACACATATATATATAAAATACTTGCAATACACACACACATATATATATATATACATATATACATACATAATTACTAACTACAATACATACCTAGCTAAAAACACCAATACAGACATAGATAATAACTACAATACATACATAGATAATAACTACAATACACACATAGATAATAACTACAATTTATACATTTAAAATACTTACAATATACATATAGATAATAACTACCGTCCATACATTGATAACAACTACAATACATACATAGATAATAACTACAACACATACATAGATAATAACTACAATACATACATATATAAAAAATAAAAAAAACGAGCCATTTTTTATCGTCATCTACCAAAACTTTTTGAATTCCAACCATTTATCTTTCATAAGAAGTAGTAAATTTCGACAAGTTTTGTCAAAGTAAAGAGAGTCATCACATAGATTAGAAGTTGAAGTAAGTCGATGATCACGTGATGGAATTGATTTTGGTAAAAGACAATGCAGAATTTGCAATGTATTAGAGGATGAATATCATTTTGTATTGTGGTGTCCCCTGTATAATGAATTACGTAAAAAATATATATCGTATTATTATATAAACCACCAAAGTATGATTAAATCTATTCAATTAGTTATTAAGTGTTTACGTTTTTAAATCTTTAAAGAAAAGAAACGAAAAATGTTTCAAAATAATTAGATATTCTTCTCCCAGGTATATTAATATCAATCAATGTACTGATGTATTTGTAGTATTGCTAAGTTCAGTTCGTCTAATATTTAAAACTGTTGAAATGTTATTGCACACACAAGCCTATTTGGGCTTTGGTATACTTGTTGTATATTGATTATATGAACCTAATTGCCGTTATGCATAATAACTGCGTTGTCACGTGTATTGTATTGAATATGTTAAGCATTATGGATCAGACTGATTCGAATGCAATATGCATTGGAAATAACTGTTGTTGTATGGTGTTTAGCGTCGTTTTCAACAATTGTTCAGTCATATCGGGAGTCATATCGGTTTCTACCTGAGACACTTTTCTTAGCGCTGCCACACTGGACTATCATGCTGCAGTCACAAGGTATGATGTCCCCCACACAGTCAAAATATACTGACGCCAGGCAGCTTAGACCTAAAACTTTCCTCTAAATGCTGCGGTCTTTTAAAATAACTGAAACAGCTGAACATTTCTATTGTTTGCATTTATTGAAATAATTTATTGTTGACGTCATTGATATTGAGATTTCACTTTGTCAGATAAAGAGAAATACGCGACTGTGCCCACGTAAGTATCATGTTAGATTTTATATTGACAGTATAACGGTGAAGTACTATCTAGAAATCTTATATAATTTGTTATTATAATATACATCGTGGCAACACCTGTGGAAAATTACCAGAACGTATATAGAATATATTTACGCAGTTCGGCTTCGTGTTTCTTTGTATTGAATTAGGTCTAACAACCCCAAATGAAAAAGCAGACTTCTATGCCTGTCAAACAATTCATAGCAATTGAATGCCTTCTAAACTGTGACGTCATTCAAAGTTTCAGTTGAAGCAACTGACCAATCAACGTGCTCAAATGTTGCTTTCCAACATTGCTATTTAACGGACCCAATCGGAATAGCTTGGTCAATACTACAGACTAATGTAATTGCGAAATAGAAGAGGTTGGCCTAATTTGCAATATGGGGTGTTTGTTCAATTCATTTCGAGGTCATATTTTATCGGTTGTATGTTGAAACGGGTCCTCCGTGGTCGAGTAATCTAAGTCGCCGTCTGTTGATCAGTCAAAAATTGACTGCAAGGCTGTTGGTTCGAGTCCCACTTCAAACAATTTTTGTGAGAAAGTTTGCCGGTTGCTTGTGGAAGGACGGTGGTTCTTCTCAGATTCATTCTAAGGTCTTTCTCGACCAATAAAACTGGATATGCCATATATAACCTGAAATGTGTGGACAATTAAATAAAAAATGAAACTGGCATTGAAACATGTCCCTTCTCTAAATACATTAATGAATAAAATATGCTAGGAAACAAAACCACTAGATAGGGAATATAGTCAAACCTGTCTTAAGCAGCCAGTCAAGGGAAAGAACAAAATTGGCCTTTTGAGACAGGTTGCTGTTTAATGCAGGTAAATTTTCTATGAAAACATATAAATGGGAAATAAAAAAATGTCTGTTTAATAGTTGTGACCGCTTGTACAGATTTGGTTGTACCTTGTATCTTATTTTTGAATGGAGTTTAACGCTATTGTATGTATGTATATATACAGACAGGTTGTACGTGGTATATTCAATTGTATTTGTTAAGAAAAGCCTCAGAATACACATGAGTATAATAGGTAGGCTCGAACCCATTACTTCAGCAATGAGAGGTTATTAAACGATTTATGATCGTTTGACAAATAAAAGCACTTTTATTACCTGAAAAAGGGTAAACACATTCCTCCTGTCTACATATGAAATCCAGATGGAATATAACCGTAACAGCTGTGAATTTTCTTTGTTCGCTCTTATTCAATTGTTTTTACATTGATCGTAAATATGAGATTATTGTTGTTAGAAAAAGAGGATGAAAACCTAAAATAGAAGATGGACAATGCAGATAATGGTACAGTTATCAATTATGAACATGAGCTCGATACGTTTAATTGCTTCATACAAAGTCGTCTTTCGTGCTTCTGTACTGATAACAACGGTATTGATATACTATTACTAATCATATAAAATAAACATAGAAGACAAATATATTTCGGATAGCTAGATCTATAATGTTTTGTACTCAATGGCGTGAATAATGTTAACATTCTGTAAAATAGGTGTTCAGATACCAGAATTACTGACTAATAAGTTGGAGAGTGTCCGGGTTAAAGTTTGTGCAACATTTACGGTTTACATCTGCAATTTAGTTTCGTTTTACATGTATTTTGGTAAAGTGTATCAGTAACATGTTCTAATATAAAAGTAAGCATCAAGACTAAGGTAGTTTATCACTGTGACGGACGTGTAGGACCGAGGTAGTTTATCATTGTGACGGACGTGTAAGACCGAGGTAGTTTATCGTTGCGACGGACGTGTAAGACCGAGGTAGTTTATCATTATAACGGATCTATATTAATTATTTCAAACCGATTAATCTATCGTCCGATTTCTTAGAAAAAAAATCAAGTTTGTCCAAGATAACTTAATCTGTACAGTAAGATGCTCTTATTATACAACGTCTAACTGAAATAGACGAACCGTTTACATGTAGAACGGTTCCTGAGCGAGGCGATTTGCGCTGCCAGAATGGAAATTTCTAAAAAAGAAGATTGAATCATCTATAAGGGTTAGTACCGCCATTGGAAAAAGGAAGTGCTTTGTCTATAGCATGCATTTATGATAGCGTTTCTGTTTGGTGCACATAGAAAATCGTCAATTTTTTTCACTTACACGGAACTGAATTCCAAAACAATATTCTCATTTCTGACTAGCTCCACGACTGCTAGTCAAATGTGGACATCACGGTTGTCAATTATTAGAACAACAAGTCTGGCCTTTCTAAAGTTCGGAGCAAACTGTTACACATTCATAAAATGAGCTTTTAATTATCACAAAACGTATACTTCATGCGCTATACCTACGCTGACGTTTGCTTTAAAGTGTTTTTTGACGTAGGGTAGGGTTTAATAATTGAATATCATAAAAAAATCTAGTTTATCAATGTTTCTAAAATCTCACAATAATTGTACAATATATAGTATATATCATATAAAAATTATGCAGAATTCACTTGTTTTGTTTTTTGGTAATTTTGATTTGAAGCCGTTTTTTCGAAGATATTCGAGAGAAAAAATAGTTTCCGTTTTTCGCAAGTATTTTCAAAATGTGGCGTTTGCCGTAATTTTTGCATTTATAAATCCATACATCCGTGAAATATATACATATATGTTTCTATTCTGTGTATTAGGAATAACTCAACTGAGATTGAAAAATACGCAATTTTGCTGCTTTACATTGGGACGTCAAAAAGGCTGAACATGGCCATGTTTACGACATCACATACATGTATAAATATATATTCTATTCACCGCTGCAAAAAATACATATTCGCATTGGAAGTTACTTCTAGATTCATAATATGCTAATTTATTATCTTATTATTAACAATACTTTATTTAATATAGATAACATTTACAAAAGTTTCACTATTCATGATGCATTTATACATACATACATTAATAATATATATAACAGCATGATTTCTTAATAATTTTAAAGTTATAAAGTAGCATAGCAGTAACTCTTAAAACGCGACCTTCAACTACCGCTCGCAGGTAGTCACGTGACCAATATCGTTCTGGTTCTGTTCGCGGCCGTAAAATGTGAAAAATAGAAAAAATACTAATAATTTTGTTAAAAAAGACCATGTTCCCACTTGATTAAACAATTTAAAAATATACCGTTGGAAAGATAAGCATCTGTAAATTTTGAAATTAATTGCAAAAAATATGTCATTATATATTAAAGATACGTAAACTGCTTTTAAATACACACTACTTCTCATAATGTTTCAAATTTTACATTGGACATAAAGGGAAAACTATGATTTTATGGTGCCGTATTGGAACTGAAAAAAAGACCATGTTCCTATAAACATAAAAAAATGAAAAAAAAATTGTGAACAACCGTAATAAATTAGGCTTTCCAAAAGTGTTTGACAAATTGTTATCTGATAAATAGAACTTTAGCTATCAATTCATAAGTAAAAACAACCCTATATACTCTATATAGACCGGTACACGTTACCCGATATACCGTGTGAGGTAGTTTTTGCGCTATGATGTGTTCGTTTGTATTGTAAAAATATCGTTACTTTAATTTGTATACACGCGTGCGTGTTTGTATGCGTGTGGAAGAAAGTGATAGGCTTGTTCGAAAATATATGTGTTCGTTTGTATTGCAAATACATGTAAACGTCACTTTAATTTGTATACAGCGTGCGTGTTTGTATGCGTGTGGAAGAAAGTGATAGGCTTGTTCGACGTTTGTATTGCAAAAATATCGTCACTTTAATTTGTATACACGCGTGCGTATCTAATGTTGAGAGAACTTGTAGCCAAACCCTTTTGCCTTAAATTGTATTTGACTTATATGCATGACAAACATTGTAATATGTGTTTATATGGCAATACAATATGTTTTAACTAAACACGCGTGCGTGTTTGTATGCGTGTGGAAGAGAGTGATACGCTTATTCGAAAGTATATGTGTTCGTTTGTATTGCAAATACATGTAAACGTCACTTTAATTTGTATACAGCGTGCGTGTTTGTATGCGTGTGGAAGAAAGTGATAGGCTTGTTCGACGTTTGTATTGCAAAAATATCGTCACTTTAATTTGTATACACGCGTGCGTATCTAATGTTGAGAGAACTTGTAGCCAAACCCTTTTGCCTTAAATTGTATTTGACTTATATGCATGACAAACATTGTAATATGTGTTTATATGGCAATACAATATGTTTTAACTAAACACGCGTGCGTGTTTGTATGCGTGTGGAAGAGAGTGATACGCTTATTCGAAAGTATATGTGTTCGTTTGTATTGCAAAATTCGAGGGCTCGACGCAAGACTATTTTAACTCACATTTCAGAAATTTTACAGGAGGTGGAAAAAAATGTTTTTTACTTTCAAGATTGACTTTATAATATTGTCTTTTCATATACACATCTTAAAACACCATACAAATAAACAACAACATCAGTATGTCATCAAATATAATTAATTTTGATTTTATAACACATTTATCAAGTTGGAATAGTTTTGTGAAAAGTATCTTATTCTACAGCAATTGTTATGCAAGACTATTTTAACTTAAGTTAGAATAGTCTTGCGATAAATTTATTGATGCAAAAGTATTCTAACTTGAATTAGAATGCTTGTAAAATAAATATCAAGACATATATATAAATGTTATTTTTACTTTTTATAAATAAAAAATATTACCTAAATCAGATATTATCATATTTTCATCAAAATTGACACTTGTGGAGCATTTTGAGTTAAAAGGTGTGCATAAAATAGCAATTAAAACTGCTGGATATTATATTCCATTGTACCGTTTATGTTTGATTTTAAACAGGCTGTTCTACCTTATTAAGCAGAGATCAAAATTCCGCTACTTCAAAATTCAAACATTTTTTCTCCAAATGAAAAACAAATTATTTGTGAGAAATTATTCTTACATTAGGGGTTAAAAAATCTCATGATATGTAATATTGTTGTTAATCTGACAATTAATTGTTAGAACATTATCTTAACAGTGCTGCATTTTAATTGTAAGTTTGGTAAAACCTTAAAAAATCCAAATTTCCACTGACAATCACCTGTTGTTTCCCTGAAGGCTTCCCAATATCCAGGATAAAAGCTCTGAAGATGAGCAGGCTGTTAATAATTTCACCTTTTACTATTCTGGCACCACCTACTCTACCAAGACCATGTACCATAAGACTATATCATCAACATTATATGTTCACAAATTAGCATAATGTCACGATCTACCCAACCATCCCAACCTACAGTTTCATCACAACAGCATCGCCAACTATGATACAACCACCATCTACCCTACCATTACCACCGCTCTGATTGTACCATCACCACCTATCACACTGACACCACCTACCATGCCATCACTACTAATGTACCATCACCACCACCCTACTATTATAACTGGCATCATCACAAACAATTCTGTTACCTTCTACTCTACCACTTATTATACTGTCACTACCTATGAAACTGCCACCTACTACTCTACCATTACCATCTACAGTTTAATCATCATTCACAATAGCATCGCCAACTATTATACAACCGCCACTTACACAACCATAACCACTGACTGTACCATCATCATATATCACACTGACACCACCTACCATGCCATCACTACTAATGTACAATCACCACCACCCTACTATTATCACTGGCATCATCACATATAATTCTGTCACCTTCTACTCTACCACTTATTATACTGTCAATACCTATGAAACTGCCACCACCTACCCTACCATTACCATCTACAGTTTAATCATCATTCACAATAGCATCGCCAACTATTATACAACCGCCACTTACACTACCATTACCACTGACTGTACCATCATCATCTATCACACTGCCACCACCTACCATGCCATCACTACTAATGTACAATCACCACCACCCTACTATTATCACTGGCATCATCACATATAATTCTGTCACCTTCTACTCTACCACTTATTATACTGTCACTACCTATGAAACTGCCACCACCTACCCTACCATTACCATCTACAGTTTAATCATCATTCACAATAGCATCGCCAACTATTATACAACCGCCACTTACACAACCATTACCACTGACTGTACCATCATCATCTATCACACTGCCACCACCTACCCTACTGTCACAATTTACTATACTTTCATCATCAACCCTACTGTCACCCCAACCCCTCCTTCATTACATACAGTACATTATCACTACCCACTACCGTAACATCTACCTACCTTTCTATCAAAACTGACCATGACCTCATAACATGTTACCTGTCATACCATCAAGCCCTACCTTACCATTATTGCAAACTAACCCTTCTCAATCACAGTGCCGTCCCTTTCAACAGTGTCATCTACCACCTTCTACGGTTTAAGCAATTACCATCAACAAAAGTATCACAACCATCCATACTCAACCACCTACAGTACCATTGCCTACTGCTATCACTTTAATTACCAACACCAACAATGTCCTCAATACCTGCGATACCTTTATAACCAACCCAACCTACAGTATCATCACCACTCATTATGTGATTACTAACTAGCTACCAAACTGCCACCATTTACCCTACCATCACTACTTACCAAGTAATTGTCACTCAGAATATTACCACATATCATACTGCCACCATTGACGGCTACAGTACCATCACCATTTATAATGTGATTACCACCACTTGTAGTATCTTCACCCAAAATGTTATTACCGCCTACCCGGTCTTTCCCACCATCTATAATAACTAAATTCAGTCATAACAGCATTTTTTTCAATCTTGGTCTACTTGTTTCTGTTCTCTTGACTTTACTCGAACTGTTTTATACCCTTTTGAATCTGATTTTCTCAATGTGGATGCATAAAAATCATCATCATGGTTAAGTTTTCTTTCAAATGAAATCATCACTAGATTCTGAGTCTCCGATCACATGCTTAGTTCAGGCTCAATTGATACAATGGTGTCCAGAGTTTCTTGTGCTATTTTCAGATAGCAAAGTGGTGTTATGTCTTTTTTATCATATATTTTGTTCATATGTGTGGTACCCATCTGTGATTCTAGGGTGTCAATATTGTTAAAAATAACAGGACCACTAGAGCTCATGCATGGCATTAGAAGCTTTAATACACTGAATATTTGATAGAATTTACTAAAACGCTGCAGTTCTGCATGTGTCAAGGTTTTAGATTCATTATGCATACATTTATTGATGTATGTTAATTTGTTGTTTTGTACATGGAGAGGTTTTTTTGTGTCATTTAACCTTTGTGTGTAGTGGTATGCCATGAAAGCTCAATTTATCCAATCATACTCACTGCTTTTCTAAAGAAACGTACACACAATGTTCCACTATCAAGCAGAATTTTTAAACACGGTTGTGCTAGTCAATAATCCTATTTCATCAGCACACAACGTCCAAAGGTATGACCTCTAAGAGTTAACAGCTGATAACAACCATCTAGTTCATAATTGCCATAGTGCAAATCATTTTCAGGGAATTTAATGCATCATCCATGCACTGGAATGGAATATCAAATATACTTCCTATACCATAATTTAATATATTTGAAATAGCTGACCAAAAAAATTATTTTGAATATTACTTTAAAATAGTGTATGTGTATCATTTAAAATAGTCATCATATTGTGAATTTCTGTTTCTTTGTTTTTGTTTAAAACTAAAAAAAAGGTTCTTCACGGTTTTAAGAATGAACCTTTATTATTTACCATTTGGAACTATTCAAACTATTTCAAATTGTCTTAACAGGGACTTGAATGATAATTGGAAATAAGTTTCAGAGTCAATATAAAACTTCGTTACCAAAATGGACATTTTTGGAATTGATTAGCTTTTTAATCAATAGTAACAGTATGTTTAATATTAATAAGTCCCTTATAAGAGTCATTAAAAGGGATAGCCCTGTCTGTGATATATTATTTTGGACTATTACTCTGAATTGATAATTCAGATACATGAGATACAAGTTACATTTTGCTATTAAAAAACCTAAAAAAATGAAAAAAAATATCAGTGTGTTAGGATTTATAAAAAAACAACAACTGAATGACAGCTGCAATATGGCATACACAATTCAATCTCTGCAAGTCACTGAATACTTCCCAACATATTCAAAGGTGTCACAGTCCCAAAAGAACAAATTTCTTGGACAATCATCACAGATATTATGGCTGGACAGGGATCTCAACCTCCAACCCCTCGATTGACAGTAATATGCATTAATGACTGAGCCAGCATAAGTTAAATAATTCAATTGATAATCAATGTTGAAAGAGGGTCTAAACGAAGCTTTGAAAATTTCACAAAATTATGCAAAGTTGTTACAAAGTTGTGACACACATGAAATTATAAACATTGTCTTTCGCCAATTTCAGTACATTTAAGCGATTTGTTTTTTTCAACATTGAAGTAAAGTATTTGGAATTTGTGCAAAACATATCCTTGAATGATAGATATATCTCATAAATTCTCAATGGTTTGCATGGTAATGTGAGATGGTTATCTACAGGCTCGACACTGTATTATTGTCAAAGCACTAACAAATGGGTGAGCAGACAAATGACAATTTCATAGAAAAAAATAGTGAACTGGAGATTAAATGAAGGGGAAACATGGATATTGGGTGTATATAAATTGGTATATTTTTTTTTCCTTTTCAAGAATTTAAACTGATTTAAGCCCTTAAACAAATGCTTGATAGATAATATTTCATATTTTAACCAGAGTCTTATCAAGTTATTCATAACCTTTAAGGTTTCAGTCTTCTCTTACAAAGAAATCCTATATAAAATTTTACTGTTATTTGTTTCCAAGTCAATGAACCAACAGTCATATTTATAAAATAAGATCAGGCTTAATCTTACTATACTGAACCTAAAAAAACTTTCGCTAAGTTTGAATGTGAATATTTGTTAACATTTGACTTAATATAGCTGAAATATTCTGTTTGTTGTATAAGCAACGCCTATACGCCATGTATTTAAACAAATCCACCAGTAGGCTACTTCAAGAACAAAGAACGGCTGGATATGGTAAACCTCTGCTACAGATTCATGTAGGAAAGTGTTACTGTTAACAATGTTTTATTCTGCCAAGTGTAATTCAGAGTCACTATAGTTATATTTTTTTAATGGGGTTTAACGCCATTTTCAACACATGTCATGTTATATAATGGCATATCCAGTTGGAGTCAGACTGAGTAGAACCACCGTCCTTCCGCAAGTAACTGTAAACTTTCTCACATAAAGTTTTTGCAGCGAGCGGGATTCGAACCTACGACCTTAGCGGTGAGAGGTAAGTGATCTTGAGACGGCGCCCTAGACCACTCGGTCACGGAGGACCCCTGAATAATCCTTATAAAGTTATGCTTTTGTAAATAGAGCCTAGTTTTAGTTTAAACGTATTTATTTTACTTCGATTGTGAAACAATTTATTAGCCAACAGCTTATACAAATCACACTCGAAGTCTTCCTTGGTAGTACCAGCACTGTCTTGCTCAGGATCGAACCCAGGACTCTCCGATCATGAGTTTGATGCTCTATTTGTGGACCTTTATTGTCGTTATGAAACCTTTGGAACGCACAAAAAAGCCAACTATAGTCGCGGTTTATCAATAATTCTCCGAATTTGCAAATACCGTCGAGTTGAAAACAAAACTTCAATGTAATTGGAACTTATTTAACAGCATTGTCCGCTTCAAATGCTGTATTCGCAGAACTATCGTCGTGTTTTCATGTTATTATTCAAAACATCGACATTTCTTTAACGGCGTAAGATTTCGGTGATTCCAGGACTGGATCCCAGTGATCACCACGTGATCACCACGTGATCACCACTGAGTCAACGCACACACCATGTGGGTTTGTTGAATAAAAAAATGAAAAACGACGATAGTTCAGCGAATACAGGGACTTGAAGCGGGTAATGCTGTTCCATTATTTATATTTATCTGATCATATGAAACATATGGTCTGTCTGTCTGTCTGTCTGTCTGTCTGTCTGTCTGTCTGTCTGTTTAAGGGGCAATCTCACTATTTTAAAATCAGATCAACTTTAAGCTTCCAGATTCTACCCACAGTTTATTGTGCTGTTGTAAGTTGTATGACAGGTTTTTGTGATAAAATAAGTAAACATATGGTTGACTCGCGTGGAATATGGACATTTCAAAGTTGATCTGGTTTTAATGAGATTGATTGAGGTGTGTGTGTTTTTATTTATTTTTATGAAAAAAAGATAGGGGTTGGTTGGTGGGGTATTATTATTATTATTAGTAGTAGTAGTTATAGTAGTAGTAGTAGTAGTAGTACATGTAGTAGTAGTAGTAGTAGTAGTAGTAGTAGTAGTAGTAGTAGTAGTAGTTATAGTAGTAGTAGTAGCAGTAGTAGTAGTAGTAGTAGTAGTTATAGTAGTAGTAGTAGTAGTAGTAGTAGTAGTAGTTATAGTAGTAGTTGTAGTTATAGTAGTAGTAGTAGTAGTAGTAGTAGTAGTAGTAGTAGTTATAGAAGTAGAAGTAGTAGTTATAGTAGTAGTAGGATACAGTAGTAGTAGTAGTAGTAGTAGTA